>RCWM02000094.1:1517500-1897500 GCA_003667255.2 Euschistus heros
GACATCCTTGGCCTGCCTCTTGGTCTTTTGCCAGTTGGTCTGGCTTCGAAGAACTTGCGTGGTCCGCGATCTTCATCCATTCGGCATACATGTCCGAACCACTTTAGCTGCCTCTTCTCTATAATTTCTGTTAGTGCTTTTACCCCTAGCTCCTCTCTTATTCTGCTATTCCTGACATGTTCCCTCCGTGTTCGGCCGGCAACTCTTCTTAGATATTTCATTTCTGACGCGGTGATTCTCCTCTTCAATCGGTCGAGAAGGACCCAGCTCTCACTTCCGTATAGAAGGGTGGGAAGGTAAATTGCATTAAAAATGTGCAGTTTTACCTTTTTGTCAACTTTCACGTTTCCCAACAACAGTGTTGCAGATCTGGTAATATACGTTGTTCGCTTTTTTAATCCTATTGGATATTTCTTGTTGTATTTTGCCATTTCTACTAATAACTGTGCCTAGGTACGTATAGTCTTCTGCTGCTTCAAGGATTTCTCCTCTGCAAGTGATCTGCACATCTTCTGTTTCGCGTCCTATTTGCATGACTTTACTTTTGCTTGCATTTATAATCATGCCTTTCCTTTCCAGCTCTGCTTCCCATTCCAATACAGCTTGCTGAAGATTCTGGACGGAGTCCGCTATCAGCACTATATCATCGGCATAGAGAAGTGTCTGAGCAAGGACTGTTCTTAAGTCCTTAAGCACACAATTTACAATTTATAATTATTACCAATAAGATACATAGGTACTGATCTATCGGGCTACAGTCTAAGCCGGATGCTGGATGTTGGTCTGGGCCAGGTTTCGGTTGTCCTCAGGTTCAATCTTCTTCCATTAAGGGAGCTGTTTAAAGATCGCCTCTCGGTCCCTCAGCGTCAGCACTTTTCACTTTCACCTCTCAGTGTCTCACACCTCGTTGATCCAAAAAACTACTTCGTTTCCAGGGCCGTGAATATATACCCACGTATCACTTCCCCTTTTCTTTTGGATTCCTTTGTCTGAAAGTTTTGATTTCTTTGTCACGATGTTTTTTGTCTCCTATAAACTTTTGTAGACAAAATATTTCAGGTCGACAGCGGCGGTCCTTCCGAACGTTTGACCTGACCCAGATCCCCTTTGAAGGGTTTTATGGCCTATCACTCATATACCAGACTTCAGAGGAGTGCCGGCCCTTTTTGATCACGCCGTCTTATTATTAATTATTAACAAAACATTACTCCGAGTACCCATAATACATTACAAAAGTTTTGCTGGAATTTTTTAATGATCGTTTTAAATATCCTTTTTCTAATCAAGCGAACTTGTGTGTGGCATCAATACCTTCAAAATTTTAAGCTCATATTTAAAAGTGAAAAATTGATTTCTTATTTATTTTTATTTTCCTTAAAAAAAAATAAATGATCTGATAACCCATGGTGCTTGTACTTAGTTTAGCAAGTTTAGAAGACATAAGATTTCAAAACTTATGGTTTTGTGGAAAATAAGACTTTTTACGACAGTTTCTTCATCAAAAATTTAATGGAATATATTTTTTCTTATATAATATTTGCTGCTAGATCTTACCGTTTAGGAGCTAAATTGATTTGAATGAAAAAAGTCACATTTGAAACTACTATTTTCTGTCAATTTTATTTATTTCGAATAAATATGAATCGTTAATTTAATTTAATTATTAATTTAAGTAATTTGATCCTTTTAATTTTATAATGCAAAGTGAGAAAATCAGTATATTATAGATAGGCATATCCATTGCTTTTCCAAGTCAGGGAGAAGTACGAAATGCATTTTTTTTTTATTAAAAGAATTCCGATTTACAAGTACTGCAAAAATAAATGGTACCGTACAACGGCGCGCCGCGGCGTGACTTTGCACAATTTTTGTTGAACTTCATCCTTTAGCTAACTATCAATAATGTTTTAAATGCATGTATTAAAATGTTTGCTTTGAATAATTAGCTTAAAAATGCTGTTGATTCATCGCATAATCTTGGAATTGCAAAATTTACAAAACTTATTATTAATTTTATTGTTTTTAAACTTTGGTACAAAGTCAACCGGATACCCATGACTTTACACCACCACATTTTTTTCAATTAAAAACGTATCCTGGAGCGAAGCTTGATAGTAGTTATGAGATGCAAAGTCATTTCTTAATAGTGCTTGGAGTTTAGCCTAGTGATTTTTTTCTCTGTTTCTTAGGATTTTGTTAAATGAAATGATTGTAAATTACAATGGGAAACAAAATTGCACAATTTTTAAAGGTTTATTGAGGAACGATAGAAAATACAAGAACATAGCAACAAAATATTATATAGAAACAAAATAACGACTTAAAACATACCTAAATAACGTAAACAACTATAATTTTTGCAAACAAGGAACAGAACGATACCTATAAAAAAAATTGCACACAGATTCTTAGAGAAACACTTTTGGAAAAATGCAATCTGCAATAGTTAGACATAAAATGTTAAAATATAAAAACAAACAATATGACTTGAATAAAATTTAAAACTATAACTAAGCAAAATTCTAACAGCATTCGTTAATATAATTACACATAGATGGCAAAAACCTCATTAACAAGAAGCAACACTTTATCCCAAATAACTCCTTAACTCCAAAATATCTTCGTTTATTGATTGTTTTAGGAGGATCAATGCTGCCCAAGACTTCTTCCCACAGGGAGGTCACTTTGCGACAAAATATACTTGGTTCAAAGTCACTCCTAATTCATACCCAAAAGGGGATTCTATTTTATTTCCAAATACCATGACTTCTGGCAAATATTTTGAGCAAAATGAACATCATGTATTTAAATTACAATAATTATAGAATAAAATTAATGCAAAACCTAATCGATTTGAGAAATATTTAGTTTTTGAAAGCATGATTTTTTCCCACAGAAGAATCACACCTGTTGAAACACTGCAATCAAATAACTGTTATAAAACATGAGAGGTATCTAGGACCAGCGTGAAAACTCTTTAGACCCAATCAGTATTGTCTTAAGTTAGTAAGAAATATAAAATATCCCTCATTTAGGCAACAGCAAAACACTTTTTTTTCAACTGAAACTTTTTAGTGAGCTTGGTGCCTAGCCAGGCCGATTTTGTTTGTTAACTGGCTTAGTACTTAAAACTTTAATCAACGCCAATTATTAATTTATTACTGGGACAATAATTACATCAACATTTTTTGTTTTACTTTAAACTGTTTCGTGATAGTTACAACTAGAAAATTTGAGGAAATTATCACAATCACTTGTCAATAACGTGTAAAGAACCACTTACTAGTAACACTTCAATAAAAGTTCTGTGTAAGAAGGTCTCTTAGCCATCTTCTTTTCATATACGTCTTGGAGGATTACCGGGAATTGAGTGTGAAGCAATTTGGGAAACTGGTGGATTGGATTGGGTATGGAATTTACTGTGAAATGATAGGTATCTGGTTCGGGCCAAATCAGCAACATATGGATAAGTTTATTGGTGATATAATAATAGTCCAGTAAAATATATATAATTTCATATATAGGATCTACTTGTAAACTTAACTAGGTACCTTTCAGATTGAAAAAAAACATTTTGAATCGGACACATACTTTCGGAGTTATAATATCCCAGACGCCTAAAAACCCGTGCTTTTGTTAAATCAATGGTTTTCGGCACATTTATCATTATAACTCCGAAAGTATTTGTCCGATTAAATGTTTTTTTTCAATCTGAAAGGTGGTTAAATTTACAATTAGATCCTATATATGAAATTTTTATCAAAATTCTTGAGATACACAAGCTATCACACTGAAAATCACTTACTTTTGTAAAATACATGTTTTTTTTGGCACATTATTCGCTATAACTCCAAAACCATTTGTCCGATCCAAAATAATTAATATTTTAATCTAAAAGCTGGTTAAATTTACTATTAGATCCTATATATGTAACTTATAATTAACCCTGTGAAATACCCACTCCAGTCTACTGAACATATCATAATTTACATATTTTGCCAAAACATACAAACTTAGCCTGCTAGCTTGGGAGGTTTACAGGATTTAATATAATTTACATATACAGGGTGTTCGGAAGATCGTTGGCCAAAAAATTATCTCGGGTAGGGAGGTTCATTTTGAACCTATTTAAGGTCACTTACCTACATACAAAGTCTTACGGTTTTTTTTTTTAATGAATTTTTTTGTAAAAATGGCCAAATCCAAACATTTATGCCTTATAACTCCGTTGTTTACTGATATATCAACGCCATTTTTTTTCCCCCTGTAATTAATAATACATTGTCCATGTAAAATAAAAAAGATATGGTGCAAAAAACAAATACCAAAAAAACGGGAGATCGTTAAATCTTGTCAAAGGCAAAAATAAAAATTATGAGCTTCAAGTTTAGGTTCAATAAAAAAAAAAAAAGTAAGCGCAACAGCCAAATCCAAATTGTTTTAAAAACTTCTCTATTTAATACTCTTTAAAAAAATACCATTTGCAGGCACGCAGCACATCTAGTTTTTTATCATTTTTTATAAAGTAACCAAAGGGTGCCACCAGCGCACACTGACAATTAAATGAATCGAAACATATTTCTCATGCAAAATGTAACAAATAGTTGTGTTTCTTTATGGCAAAGGTTAAACTGCATATTTTCTCTTTCTTTCTCGCAATTTCGATTTCTTTAGAGTAAACTTTATCTACATTTTTGTAAACAATAATTAGGGAACAAAATTAAACCATTTTAAATTATTCATAAATTTAATTTGTAGAGTATCACAGGTATTGCTCAAAATGATCTCCACTATTTCTAATACAAGCACGATATCTTTTTCTTATTTCTGTGGTGGTTGTTCTTAAAACAAATTCTTCCTTCATTATGGTAAATGCAGCATTGATTTTTTGAATAAGTTGTCTTGAAAACAATTCTTCATTATAAACCAAATCTTTGACACGGTCCCAGGCGTAATAATCGAGCGGCGTGAGGTCTGGAGACCGTGCTGGCCACTCAATTGGACCCCGTCTTCCTATCCAGGATTGTGGGAAACAATTGCTTAAACATTCTCTTACAGGTAAGTTGTAGTGGGCTTTTTCAAAACAAGAGCTTATTTAAAAAATCAATGCCGCGTTTACCATAATAAAGGAAGAATTTATTTTTAGAACAACTACCACAGAAATAAGAAAAAGATATCGTGCTTGTATTAGAAATAGTGGGGATCATTTTGAGCAATACCTGTGATACTCTACAAATTAAATTTATGAATAATTTAAAATTAGTTTAATTTTGTTCCCTGATTTTTGTTTACAAAAATGTAGATAAAGTTTACTCTGATAAAATCGAAATTCCGAGAAAGAAAGAGAAAATATGCAGTTTAACCTATGCTATAAAGAAACACAACTATTTGTTTCGTTTTGCATAAAAAATATGATTCGATTCATTATTATTGTCAGTGTGTGCGCTGGTGGCACCCTTTTGTTACTTTATAAAAAAAAAAAAAAAAAAAACTAGATGTGCTGCGTGCCTGCAAATGGTATTTTTTTAAAGAGTATTAAATAGAGAAGTTTTTAAAACAATTTGGATTTGGCTGTTGCGCTTACTTTTTTTTTTATTGAACCTAAACTTGAAGCTCATAATTTTTATTTTCGCCTTTGACAAGATTTAACGATCTCCCGTTTTTTTGGTGTTTGTTTTTTGCACCATATCTTTTTTATTTTACATGGACAATGTATTAGTAATTACAGGAAAAAAAAAATGGCGTTGATATATCAGTAAACAACGGAGTTATAAGGCATAAATGTTTGGATTTGGCCATTTACACAAAAAAATTCAAAAAAAAAAAACCGTAAGACTTTGTATATAAGTAAGTGAACTTAAATAGGTTAAACATGAACCTCCCTACCCGATATAATTTTTTGGCCAACGATCTTCCGAACACCCTGTATAGCATCTGATAGCGAATTTAATCAGCTTTGAGATAGAAAAAAGAAATTTGGGATCTAACAAATATTTGAGGAGTTAGAGCGACAAATGTGCCAAAAAACACTTGGATTTTACAACAGTACGTTTTTATTAGCGGGCTGGCATGTACATTTTACGGGGTTTGATTAAAATTTCATTTATAGATTCTTATAGTAAATTTAATCAGCTTTAAGATGAAAAAAAGTAATGTTGTATCGGACAAATAGTTTCAGAGTTATAGCTAAAAGAGTAAGACAAACGTGTTTTCGCGAAGCTGTGGGACTGACGGCAAGTTGCCGAATTCTCCATTTTTTCCCAATAACGTAACTTCGCGAAAAATGGTCCCATTTCGGATTTCTTTTTTTCATTATGTAGTTACTAGTTCCAGCTACAATTAGTATTGGAAGACTTTCTTCGAAAAAAGCTTTGTTATCGTGTTATAGATAAAAAAACAAAAATAACGGTTTTTTTTTTATTTTGAATATGAAGCCGATGGTTGCCGTGGTAGCAAACTTCAGATTCGGGTTCAGCACCCTAAAAGTTCCAAAGTTTTTTTTTTTTTAAAACGCCCTTTTGGAGCCTTATTTTACTGAACTATATGCAGCATTGAGAATTTTATAGATGATTTTGGATTGAAAGGATTAGATACTAGAAGAATTTGAAGGTTTAGTGGAGCCCCAAAGCTCCGTTTGTCCAGATGTGTCTAAGTACTTTCATGTAAATAAGTGTTTTGTAATTTATCGGAAGCTTTTAACGCTTTTTTAGTAAATGTTGGAGTAGTTGGAAACGAAGAGCAGTTTCTTGTCTTCTAAGTCGAATATTAATTAAGTATTAATTAAATTAGTTTCTCTGTGAAATTTACTTTCGGAAAGTTTAAATGGTACGTAACGTTGTTTTAAAATTTTAAACAATTGTTTTTAAGATAGTAGGACCCTATATATTACAAAATGGCGGATAGTGAGTTATCTCGATGTTGAGCCCCTAAGCTTAACTCCTTATGTCCAAATGGGTCTAATTATTGTCAAGTAAATAATTATTTCGTAATGTATTGGGAGCTTTGAAAGCTTGTCTAGGAAATTTTGGAGTAGTCGCAATTCATCAACTTATACAGGGTGAGTACCTCTTGGTGTAAAAAAAAAAAAAATGAGTGATACTAGATCAAAAATGTATAAAAATACCGCAGACCTCACCTTTCTATCCCAATCCGTTGCATATATACGATAAATCAAAGACTTTTTTGAGGAAACCACGTTTTTTACCATAAATGCTGTGATATCTCCATTTTGTTAAAATATTTTTTTTTAATTTTGACCACATTTTCGGATTTAGCATTAAATTTCCTATAAGAGCAGAGTACATGTTACCTTGAATTTTAAAAACTTGTCATCTAAAGAACAGCTTGATCTCCATCTTATTTCGAAAAAACTATCCACAAAACGTCAAATCTCACAAAAACTTGCTAATTTAATCATCTTTCGAATGATATGTTAAAAGGAATGGGTATGTTTCGATTTCATGGATAAATTTACTTTTAAAACCGAAAAAATATGGTGTTCTCATTTGGCATACAAATCAGTTACTTGTGTAAATAAAACATTATGAAAATCCGTTAATGGAAATGTGCATTTTAAACATTAGAAAAAGTAAAGAAAAAATATTATTATTTAATTGAAAATAAAGGAAAACCGTCAATAAAGCGACACCATTTAGGGTTTATTTTATTAAATTTTCAATGCAAGGTTTAAAACCCAATGATAATGAACATAGACCTCAATTATGCCACTGCTTCTGAATGCAGATTGTGTTGAAGAATACCACTTTTAGATGTGAATTTTATAGGCAGATGAGTCTGTCAGGAAATTTAATGCTAAATCCGAAAATGTGGTCAAAGTTTGAAAAATATTTAAACAAAATCACTCATTTTTTTTTTCCACGAAGAGGTACTCACCCTGTATGTTTAGAACATTAAAACTTTGACGAAATACTACTTTTTCCAAGAACTTACCAATTTTAGGGAGAAAACTGATAAAAAATTACTCACATCCTATCTGTTTCGTTGTAATCGCCCACAATGACACATGACACCCTAACTATGACGACTCCCGTCATTTATTTAATTTTAGGATCCTACGTCTATTTGATGTATGATCTATTCTCATATTTAAAAAAATGATATTTAGAACTGTATAAATTATATAAATCTAGTAAACTTATGGAAAACGATTACTATCATTTTCAAATCATACTACTGTCTGGTAGCACTTTAATAGAAGTTTTTTATATGATGGTCCTATGGCTAGCTTCATTTGAGACGCCTCGGAAGGTTATCGGAAATCTAGTATGAAGTAAAATGGAATAAATTTAAGTGGGATGGAGACCATCATGGAAGGATATGTATCTTGTTTTTTGCCTGATTAGCAACACATTCGACTTAAGATTATGAATAAGTTTATATAAGTATGGATATCTGACATAATAAGCAGTATTAAGGATTTTACGAAGGATTTTGGATTGTTAGAATTGGATACAAGAATTTTTATTTTTTTTCAATGAAACAATCTGTGTTGTGAGATTTGTCATCTAGAAATAATATCTAGTTCAAAATTACGATACATGTTAATTTATTATGATACATTGTTTTTTGGTGGTACATTGCTTTGACAAATTTGAATAATAATTTTAAGTTTATACAAAAATCCTAATAGTCTACAGCATTGGTTCCCAAACTGGGGGGGCGTGAGGACATGTCAGGGGTGACGCGAGATAAGTTGAACATTAAATTAAATGTTGGTAGTCTTTCTAAAATTCTGAATTTTAAAAGACATAGCACAATGTTCTCAGTTAATTGTTTATGTTCGGTATATTGAAAAGAATGAAAGACGAGCTACTCTCTTCGTTTATATTTGCCTTTTTCAAGCACCTATTTGTGGGAAAAAGCATTTTCAACACAAGTATCGGAATAAACTTGATGTTGCTAGTGACTTGCGTTGTGCACTTACTAAAACTCAGCCACGAATAGGCATACTAGTAAAGAAAATGTAAGCCCATCCATCTCACTAACCAACCTAATCTATTTTTCTTTTATTAATAATTTTTGTATTTTATGAAAACTGATATTGCTGTATCTTATGGCAGTATAAATTATAAGTATAAATAAATGTTTTGTTTTCAATGTAACACTTATTTGTTTTTGTTTTATTCCTAGGCCCATACAATTTATTGTTATGGGGGAGGGGGGCGCGAGAAGCTTTCATTTAAACAAAAGGGGGCGTGGTACAAAAAAGTTTGGGAACCCCGCGAACCCCCGGTGCCGCTGGGAGCGAGGGCGAAGTGGCACCGTACTAGATACCCATCAGACAAAAATAATTACAATAATTTAACGAACAAACTGAAGGCAGAAATAATAAAACCCATAATACAAAACCATACTGAAAACACAAATACTTCCGACAAGGCCTTATGGATGACCACGAAAAAGCTCCTTAATTATAAAAATTTTTATTACCCTCTTCTAACTGATCATCAAACCTGGACAAGATCGGACGAAGAAAAATCCCAAATTTTTGGCTTGCATTTTTTAAAAACTTTTAACCCACATCTTGACTTCTTCAATCCTGCTCACATTTGGAGCAGATCTAAATGCCCCGCTCCAAATGTCTCCTCCTCCTAATGCATTACATCGTTCAGAAGTATCCAACACAATCCTCAGATTACCTTCCGTAGCCCGGGATATGACCTTATTACAGCCTATATCCTAAAATTCCTTTCTCGGAAAGCTATCCTATTTCTTACATACATATATAATGCGCTGCTCCACATATTTCCCTGATCCTTGGAAAATATCGATAGTAAAGATGACACTCTATTCCCAATAATCCTCCGAGGCGTATGATAAGAAGATGGCCGAGAGGCCTGCTAATGAAGAACTTTTATTGAAGTGCTATGAGTGAGTTGTTCACATATGATTGACATGTCATTTTAATCATTTTCCTCAAATTTGCATGTTGTATATAGTATATACAGTTGTAAATATTCCAACATGAGGATTCACGGATAATGGAAGATTTCTTCGGAAGCAGTTCTTTGAGAAATGGTAGGCTGAGTGTTTGTATTTAAGAGGTGGATAGAGGAGCGCATCGTAAGTAGATTATGAATGTTGGTGGGTTTTTTGTTTTTATTGTTTGGAATATAATAGTTCCAAGGAAGTATTGCCGTAATCAGGATGACATAATCGTTGCCTGTACTTCATACGTAATATATATTTTAAGTACCTACAGTTAATTAATATAATTATTAATTGTCAGACATAGCAATAAAAATAATTATTACCTTATTGTTTAATCCGATTTTGGGTAATAGTCATTTTTCAACCCGGAATTCCCTTGGAAGTTGCACTGTCGTTCAGGAATACCCAAGATTTGAACTACAGAAACGATCTTCATCTCTTTCATGGAAGTATATTTTGGGAGAATTGTAGTCCTGTAATGTAGAATAATGTGAGTAATTATTCGTTGAATAACGGCGTCATCATTCCGTATGGCCATAAGTTCACCAAGCTTTTGTTTTTATTTTCCATGTAATTTACATGCTGGTTAGCCCCAATATTAAATTCGATAGAAAATAATAATAGGTCTGATCTATATATTTAGTCCATAGATATCTTCAAAAATTAAAAAAAAAAAACCTGGTAAGCATCATTCTATTCTTTATGATATATATATATATATATATATATATATATATATATATATATATATATTTTTTTTTTTTTTTTTTTTTTTTTTTTTTTTTACTTCAAAACATATTTATTTAAAAAAAATAATAATATATTGATACATATATCATTAAAATATGATGTATCTAAACATAATTTTACAAAATATCATCCTTTTGGATGTTTTAATGTAATTGAGGGATAGTTTAGCAAGGTGTTACAATTAAAGAGCGACATTCAGTGGCGATGTTACACTGAGATTAAGCTAGTAAAAAAGGAAAAAGAAAAAGGAGATAAATAATTTATCAGAAAGAAAAAAATGAAATAAATAAAATAATAAATAAATAATTAAACAGAAATTGAAAGAGAGTTTCAAGACGGGAATGTGTCCTACCATTCCATTAGGTTGGCTTTAAAAGAGAATTCAAGGAAGAAAAAAGAGGTTTGGACATCGATGTGTACTGAACAGGGTTTTCCAAATTATATCGCGATGCCAAAGTCAGTCAGTCGGTCTCTACGCCAAGGGGATTTTCGTATAGTCATTAGTGTTCTGTTTTGGAGTCTGTTTAATTTATTATGGTGTCTTGGACTAAGTGCCGCAAGAGAGGAGCTGCATGAAGAAGTCTAGGACGAAGGATAGCTTTATAAAGAAGAAGTTTTAGCTGGACAGATAAAGTTGGAGAGCGAAAGAGAAGTGAATGTTTGACGAGTGAAGTTTAAACGATGACGGAAATGACTGGAAAAGGTAAGGTGTCGATCGAGTAAAACACCAAGGTAATTAATAGATGACGCAATCGGGATATCGTTATTATTAAGCTTGATTGGCTGGATCTTTTTCCTTTGGGATTCAAGGGAAAACGAGAAAACTGTGGCATCAGTTTTAGAAGGGTTTATACTAATACCTAAACTGGAAAGAGAATCTGAAATTTGTTGAACCATCGCTTGTATATTTTGAAGGGCTTTTGTAGTGCTGATTGAGGAGCTGTAGATCGCAATATCGTCGGCATAAGCTGATATTTCGACGCGTAGGTAACGAGTGCTGATTACATTTGCTCTAAATGGAATAGAGGATAGGAGAAAGTACAGAGCCTTGTGGAACACCAATCAGAGAGGACTTATATGATGACAAGGAGTTTCCAGATTTATAACAAAAGGAACGATTAGAGAAATAAGACCGGAGTAAATTAAAGAGAAAAGGAGGAAATTCACGATGAAGTACTTAAAGAAAAAGATTCTCATGTTGAACGCAATCAAAAGCTTTAGTACAATCAACGGAGATCATACCAGCGGCTTGATTTTTAAGAAGGGCAGTGGTAACATAATGTTGCACACGTGAAAGTGAATGTACAACAAAACGTGGTTGGAAGCCTTCCTGTTCGTAAGGTATAATTGAGAGTTCGTTGAAATGAGTTTGAATATGCGGGAGCAATAATTTTTCAAAGAGTTTTCATAAATGTGAGAGGAGGCCAATGGGACGGTAATGATCTAGATTTAAGCCAGTTTTATTAGGTTTATGAGTGATATTAACAGGTTACGTGTTTTTGTAACAGGTAACGGGTTACTTATTACTTACGTTACTTGTAGCAAATTGTAACTCATTAAATAAACAACTTACCAAGTATTGAAAATTAAAGTATATGTCCATAGGATTGGTGAGTCAGTTTGCAATGTAGGGTTGAACATTGCAGAGATTGGAGAGGACGTTTAAAATATTTTCTAGATAAAAACATCGAGAAAAATCGATAGTTATTTTCATCTAATAGCTCCATGGATTTAAAAGAAAAATAAACGTTTGAAACTGCTTGGAAAATAATGCATACATATACTAAATATTTATTTCTCTTTGTGTGTTTATATATACATATATAAACTGGCGAGCAAACAGTGAACATATATCATAGGCAGGGTGGGGAACTAGTTTTCTTCTCTTTTCGCTCTATAAATTCTTTCATTTAGATTTTATGGAGAAATTTTTTTTTTATATTTTGACATGTATTTATCTTTTGAGTCTATACTTTTTTGGTGTAACGTTTTTTTTAACCCTATGATGAAAACTAACATTTTGACATCTATGTTGGTTTCCTCGAATCGGAAATTTTTAAACATTTTGTTTATTAGAAATTTAATGGAAAATATTTTTTGTTCTATAAAATTTATCGCTAAGACCTACCGTTTAGGAGCTGTATCGGTTTTGATGAAAAAAGTAACGTTTTGTCTACATCTTTATGTGTTTGATCTATTTCGACTTGCTATTTTAAGTATTTAACTTTTCATTGAAATGAATATTGAGATAAGTAAATCTACTCTTATAAATATAATTTTAAATCCTAAATTTTTGGTAGATCCATATTATTATTTTTTTTTCAGTACTTATTTATTATTTTATTTATTTAAAAGTGTAAAAATTTACATAATTTTCTTATTTAAGAAAAAAAAAATATATTTATAAAACTTTCATTCTATTCCTCCTGATTTAAATAATCTTTGCAATTTATTAATAGTTTTATAATATATATACCAATGCGAATGATTGCTTAAAAGGTCTTGTCTTGCAAAAGGAAAACTCAGCAAATGCAGAAATCTGTGGAATGCTGTGAGATCTAGAAGGTCACGGCTGTTGGGAAAAGCGATTCACTTAACAATGCTTAGATATATCTTAACTATTAAGTTAATTATTACGTAAGTAATTGATAATTGTCAATAATTAAAATTTATATTTAAAAAAAGAAGGAAAAATGCAGAATATGGACTAAAAATAAAATCCTTTGTGAAATAGAAATAACTTGAGGAGAAACTACCTAATGGCAACGTCATGATGTCATATCTTTGAACAAAATAAATGGGAAACCGAAATTCGAGACCTAGCCCAGTAAAATAATGCTCCAAAAATCCTTTTTAAGAAAAAAACTGCTGAAATTTTATTCCCAACGGATTTATATGTTTTTTAGGGAGCTGAATCCGAATCTGAAGTTTGCTACCCCGGTAGCCGTCGGCTTCAAACCTAAAATTTTTTTGGCACATCATTTTCTACTATTATTCAAAAACTATTTGTTCGACCCAAATTTTAGTTTTTTAAATCCCTTGAAACACCCACGCCAGAGAAACTAACGACAGCCTCCATTTTCTTGGTTTATCAATTGGAAAACAGCAGAGTTGCAGTATTTGGAGAAAACGCTGTAGCAGTGTTGCCTTCGATATTTTTTCTTCAAAATTTGGCCTTTGAAATCTAAAGCATAAGGTCTATCTAATTTTTGTCAAAAAGTAATTTATGTGCTTGTTCAAGTGTCGATATCTAATATAATGTGTCATAATGCCCAAACTAGTGTTTGATGGAGTGAGGAAGTCCTATTTCCTGAGCGATAGTTATACAACGACGTTGAAGTAACATTCACCCTAACCGCCTGGTTTTCCCCCGACCTCTCGAAGGGTTCCTGGTTGGTGCTGGGTTTGCCCCAGAGGGTCTAACAACCTCAGAGTCAATTAAGGGCTGTATAAATCAGTAACTTGCCAGGACCTCAGCTATCGGTTCAACGAACTTATATCATTTTTAGCTCCTTAGGTAACAGGGGTTCTGATAGTGATGAATGGAAGCAACGTATTGGATTTATTAATAACTTGCATCTCCAGCCGCGGCTAACCCTTAGATAATAAGAACTTAGATAATTTTAAATAATAATTGAGGTTCTATTTTTTATCGATAAATATCTTCAATTGAGCATTATTTCTTCAATGATATTTTCTCACATGAAAATTTTTAACCGGATTAAAGTTGCACTGGTTAGGTGTTCTTAGTTCTTCTTCTTAGTATGCCTTCTCCTAACGAAGGTTGGCGATCCAAATATATCTATTTGTGTTTTGGAGGCGGCCGCATGGAATATGTCTAAGGATGTGCTGTAATTCCAACTCCTCCTTCATCCAAGATTCTGCAATCATCCTATTGATCTCTTGCCTACAATTTTTCCCTCAATAATCATTATTAAATTTTCATACTTCTCTCCTCTAATAATGTGCCCAAAATAGTGGTGTTTTCCGTTCTTAATGGTGTACAAATTCCTCTTGCACATTCATTCAGGACTTCCAGTTTTTTTTTATTTTTTTGAGTCCACGATAATTTTAGTACCCTCCTATACACGTACATTTCAAAGGCCTCAATACGTGTCTCAGTATCTGGACTGAGAGCCCAACTCTCACAGCCGTGTAACAGAATAGAAAATACATAGCATAAAAGCGTAATCAGACATCCAATTTTTAATTTTAATGTTTTCATCTGCTTGGATTCTAATTTTAAGTTCTAACCATAAACGTGGCAGTGGGGCAAACCTCCTTTCTGCCTCTCAACATTGTACATTAATTTTTTATTGTTGTCAGTTTTATTAATACTTTACCTACCGAGAACTAAGAAAATTAAGTAGTCATAATTTGGTTCAGATGAGTTTAGTAGTTTTACCATGGTGAACTCAAAACTTCAAACTTCACTGCTATCCACATATTATCGCTTTTTTAATAAAAAAATTTATTGAAAATCAGTAGATTTTATTATTGCTAAATCTTCCTGGAATGTTAAGGTGATGTGGTTAAAATTTGGTAGAGATTGGTTGAGTAGTTTTCATGGTTAGTGATTACAAACGAAAGATAGTTTGTCCAATTATATAATAGTATAGATGAAATAGTTTGATTTTAGTTGTTTTGTTTTTTTATTTATTTATTTATTTTTATTTATTTATTATTTTTTTATTAGAGGCCCAATAAACTGGAACCTCTTTCGTCAAAAACTAACCGATTCCATTGACCTCAGAGTGTCCCTGAAAACACCCCAAGAACTAGATGATGCTGCCAACTCCTTTACGAATTTGATTCAACAAGCTGCTTGGAATTCATCTTTTCCCCAACCTTCCTATAAAAACCATATAAAAAATCCTCTACCACAAGAGCTAATAGATCTTATCCAAACCAAACGTCATTCCAGATCCCTATGGCAAACTACCAGGCATCCTGACGATCGGAGAACATATAACCACTATACCAAATTAGTTAAAAAGAAATTAGCTTCCTTTAGATCTCAATCCTACAACTCATATCTCTCCTCCCTCTCTACCTCAGACAATTCTCTCTGGAATGCAACAAAAAAAATCCTCAAATATCACAATATTTCCCATCCTCTCCGACGTGAAGATGGATCCTGGGCTGCCTCAGATGAGAACAGAGCAGAAGAGTTTGCCAAGCACCTCTCCAGCACATTTATTCCCCATTCCGAACAAATCCCCTCCCACACTGCTAAAGTTCATCAATTCCTCACTTCACCAATCCCCCTCTCCTTACCTCCTAAAGCTGTTAACCCCTCTGAGGTCAAATTCCTTTTAAAAAAGTTGAAACTCCGCAAATCACCTGGATATGATCTTCTCACCACCCAGATCCTCCGGCAACTTCCTCAAAAAGCGATCATATTCCTCACTTATATTTATAATTGTATCCTTCGCACAACCCACTTTCCTCTGATATGGAAACACTCCATCATCGTTCTGTTCCTAAAACCAGGCAAACCTCCCAACAAAACCTCATCATATAGACCTATAAGTCTTCTTCCCATCCTTTCAAAAATCTTTGAAAAAATCCTTTTAAAACGAATCCTACCTATACTCGAATCCCAAAGCATCCCTTCCCACCAATTTGGATTCCGGACTGGTCACTCCACTGTTCAACAAGGTCTTCGTGTTGTTGATCACATATCATCTGCCCTTGAAAACAAGCAGTATAGCACTGGTGCATTTCTGGACGTAGCGCAAGCTTTCGACCGGGTGTGGCACCAGGGCTTGCTCTACAAGCTCAAGACGCACTTACCCAATCCCTATACCTAGTCCTACGATCCTATCTCTCAAATCGCTCCTTTCGAGTCCGCTGTGGCTCAGAGTTCTCCAACTGTTATCCTATTGATGCCGGTGTGCCACAAGGTAGTGTACTAGGTCCTGTCCTCTATAATCTCTTCACTGCAGATATACCAACAAACCCTAATACCTTTTTAGCCACATTTGCAGATGATACTGCTATCCTATCATCCCATCCAGATCATAAACTTGCTTCCCTCAACCTCCAAACACATCTTTTACAGATTGAAGCTTGGTGCGACAAGTGGAGAATAAAAGTTAATGAAGCCAAATGCAATCATATAACTTTTACCCTTCGCCGCAAATCCTGTCCACCCATCCGTTTCAATAATATTCCTATACCTATATCCGACACAGTACGTTACCTTGGCTTTCATCTTGACAAAAGACTGACTTGGAACCCTCAAACTAGACTAAAAAGACAAGAACTAAACAGGAGATTCAGCCAACTTTACAGACTACTAGGCAGGAATTCTCATCTCTCAGTTGATAACAAACTCTTCATATATAAAACATTATTAAAACCTATTTGGACATACGGACTTGAACTGTGGGGAACAGCAAGACAATCGAATATTAAACGTATTCAATCCTTCCAATCCAAAGTCCTACGAACAATAGTCAATGCACCTTATTATGTTACCAATAAAACCCTACATAATGACCTAAAAATACCTTTTGTCCTTGATCTCATTCCTTCAAAATTCTCGCAATTTCATCAAAACCTATCCAATCATCCCAATCCTCTGGCTCAATCCCTATCCAGTCATAACCATCCTTATAACCCTCCGAGAAGGTTAAAACGGCAATGGCCCCGAGACCTTTTGTAATGTATAAAGTTATGTTGGAGTTCTGGTAATGACCAGCTTCTCCATTCAAGTCCTGAGTATCTGTGGCCATAGCGCTCCCACTCAGCCTCCACTGGATATTACCAGTGATGCAGCCGAGAGAGCAGCGCTGGGATCTCTACGCGTCTAGCCTTGACCCCAATAAATGGGGAATAGGTTCGATTCGGGTTCCCCGGGCTGAGTGTGTTTGTATTGTATATAAAGTATGAATGAATAATAATTTGTGTATTTTAATTTTAATTCAATTTTGTTTTATTTTTTATTATTGTAAATAATTATTAGTTTTATTTTATGAAGATATTTATTTATTTTATTTTTTTTTTATTATTATTATTAGTTTTGTGTGTGTGTGTGTGCATTTGTAAATACAGTATGAATGAATACATTTATCTCTGTACCTATTGCCCTTTACTGAGGCAGATTGTACACTTATTTCAATAAAATATTATAGAGTGTAAAAAAAAAAAAAAAAAAAAAAAAAAAGTTTTTTATTTATTTATTGGTTGGCTCTACAGCCCTAGATGGGCCTTGCCCTCACGCAGAAGAGATGACCATTGGAGTTTATCCATAGCTTTTCTTCCCCATCCTCTTATTCCTAGATTTTTCAGGTCCGCTTTCACACTATCCTGCCACCTTATTCTAGACCTTCCTCTTAATCTGGTACCATCCAGTCTGTCATTAATCATCCTCTCGTCCGGCATCCGTTGGACATGTCCCAGCCACCGCAACCTTCCTTCCTTGATGACTGCCACTATATTCGGTTCCCCAAATAGCTCTTCCAATAGTTTGATTTTAGTATATCAAAAACTTTTATTTTATTTTATTTACTTTATTGATATTTTCTGTTTACAATAAGGAATGGTGCGGTAAAATCATTAAAATTAAATGTCAATTAAATGTGAAGAACTATCCATTGGTAATAACCCCTTCAGCAAACGTATCTTCAATATATGATACTTTTAGATTGTTAATAATAGCTATATTTGTGATGTATTAGAGTGCGTTGAGGGTTTTACGAAGGATTTTGGGATGTATGGATTGGATTCGATTGGAATTGGAAGGTTTAGTGGAGACCGAAAGCATAACTCCATATGTCCAAATTACTCTCACGTAAATAAATCTTTTATAACTTATTGGGAGCTTTAAATGCTTGTCTAGTAAATGTTAGAGAAGTCGAAAACCAGCAGTGTCTTGTCATTTAAGTCTCGTATGTGGTTCCCGAGTGAGTCGTTTGTCTAGATGGAGTAGCGGGTTCGTTCAACAGAGACTAGTAGAATATGGTTATAGGATACCGTTGGATAGGAAGTTGTGTGTTTACTATAAGGGTTATTTTATGAGATCTGTTTGGATTTTTGACACCATTCATGAAAGTTTGACACAGGATTGGAGTGATAGCCAAAATTAAAATAAATAAATAATAATAATATTCGCCTCGCTATCGTGAAGAAGTCGATAAGTCAAAATTGTGCACTGTTAAGCAGAGCTCTGCTAATTTTTGTCGTTTTTCCAATATTATGTAATTATTCTAAAAATACCATTTGCGCAGTGATTGATAATTTAAGGCCTTATTATGAAGCCAATTTCCCTTACCAAATCCAATACAATCACCAAATACAATACCGGATTAAACTGCCTTCACCCTAAGTTATTCGGCTCAACGCGATAATCTAACCTCGCCCCGCCACACAGTGGGACGAAACGGTGTTTTTTCTGGACATCGCATTTTGAGCCTCTAAAAATTATTACATTGACTTCAATATATATATATATATATATATATATATATATATATATATATATATATATATGATCATGATTCTCTGCTTTTGCTCTTATCTAGAGATATTTTCCTATTTTCTTCCTCACTACATAGGTCTGGTTGGGTTTCGTCCACTACTGGCGCTGTTGCATTTTCAGGAATCTTCTGAATAATTGAGCTTTGCTACATCCCTTTGTATTGGTCAGTGTCAACAGATGCGATAAAGAATTATTTTTTGTACTATTAGTTGACAGCTCTACAATATTTATAAATATACTGAAAAGGATTTTCATAAAGTGCACATCGTAAAAGTAATTAAAAAATGAACAACAATCAACCAATTACAAAGTTTATTTAACTTGAACTACCACAACTAGCTGTTGAGGCCACGGAAAACTTTTATACATTAGAATGAGCTACACGAGAACATCATAAGTCTGAAATTATTAGATTGTTTTAGGGAAAAGGAAGCGAACTGGAGTGGAGCTAGTCATGAACTTAGCCAAGATCGGACGCCTTGCATCAACATGCGTCTACACGTTACGTTTTGTCCTATCAGTTATCGCAAAATGATACTTCTCCCATCAGTTCTTCAATCTAACCTTGGATTTCATTTAGATTCGACAAGTTTTGCTGTTTATACGTCACGTCATATTTGATAGGATCCGTCCTGTCCAAGAAAACTTATAATAAGACGTGTAACCCGGCCTTCATGATTTAGTTTCCGTAATACTAAATAGGATGTCAGCATTACAGAGTACCTTGGCACACTACCGTGAAATTTTAGATTAAAATAATAAACTCCGGATTATTCAAGCATTTTGTAAAAACTGTCAATTATTAGAGCACTGCCAACTTACGGTGTACTTACAAGATGCCTGTTCCCGCATTGAGCTAGAAAAAAAAATATAATAAAAAATCAAAAGAAAGAAAATTTTAAAGATCTGTTTTGGAACACTACGAAAATTCCCAGTCATTTACTAGGTGCTTCATTACGAAGTCAGCCTATTTCTTTTTTGGTATATTAAAAAATTAAAAACAACTGCAGAGGGGATTTGCTTATATATACATAAACAAATACATAACAAGTGGAGTCCAACGACCTGAGAATACGAGCCTACAAACAGGTAGTTAGGTTACGATCTGGGGAAGCCCAGTGACCTCCATTGACGACTTCACCTCGGGAACAGGTGTACTTACAGGTCGGCGGGTTAGGCAAGGACCGGTTTTACATTATCTTTACGGGAAAATCAATACTACACGGAATTAATATCAGCATAAGTACAAAACGAAGACTTGGGACATCCCTCGGCAGTTGTTTTTTATTTTTTAATAAACCAAAAAAGGAGCACGCTGAATTCGTAATGAAGTACCTAGTAAATGACTGGGGATTTTCGGAGTGTTCCAAAACAGATATTTACAATTTACTTTTTTTTAAATATTTATTATATTTATTTTTCTAGCTCTACTCGTAAACAGGCACATGGTAAGTATACGTTGGCAGTGCTCCAATAATCGAAAATTTGTACAAAATGCTTGAATGATAAGATCCAAAATCTTATCAAAGAAATTACTCCAAATCATAGAGCCAACAATCGAAAAAGAAATGGGTGAATACCAAGCAAGCTTTAGACGAGGAAGATCATGTATTGAACAGATTTTCAATTTGAAAACACTAATTAGGTATAAAACAAATAGATGTTAGCAATTTGTAATTTTATTTATAGACTTTAAAAAAGCTTATGACTTGGTAGATAGATTGTTCCAAATTTTGGAGGAGTTTGGGGTGGACAAAAAAAAAACTCAAATTATCAACCAGACTTAAACAAACACTAAGGCCAAAGTTAAATTCATGGGTGAAATCTCTAGAGAATTTGAAATCACAACCGGTGTTATACAAGGCGATGGCCTATCTCCAATTTTGTTCAACTGTATTCTTGAATATTACGAACATGGAAAAAAGAAGTTTCAAACATTAAAAATGATATCAGAATTGGTAGGAAAAGAGAGAAGATTGATGTGGACATATAAGATTTGCGGATGATTTGGCAATAGTTACAGAAAATGAAGAGATTGCCAAAATTTATATTGAAAAATTAATAGAAATTGCATCTAAAACAGGTTTACAGATTTCTTTCGAAAAGACATTATATATGTCGACTCATGTGAATATAAGCAAAGAACTAAAAACTAAATATGGTAACATTAGGAGGGTAGATAAGTTTAAATATTTACGTGAAGTAATTCAATATAATGGTTTAGATAAAGCAGCAAATCTCGCAAGAGCCAACAAAATGGAATTTGCCTTCCTAAAAACTAAGGATATATATAATAAAAACAATCTCTCTATTGAGGCTAAATTGCCTCATTATAAAACAGTTGTTCGTCCTGAAAGCTTATATGCCCCTGAATGCTTGTTTCTCAACAAAAAGGGAGAAATTGGAAATATGGAAAAGAAGGAGAGATAAATAAAATAGGAAATAGGAAATATAAATATAAAAATAAAATAAAAAGACTGAAGAAGGTTTTAAACTAAGAAGTAATATGGAAATATATCGAAACATTGAAAGGTTGAGTGATGTAATGAGGAAACGTTTATTAAAGTTTTGTGGGCATTTGATGAGAATGGAAGAAAGAAGACTGATGAAGAAAATTTTCCTACACAAGATCCAAAAACAGAAAAAGAATACATGGATAAGGATAGTAAAGGTTTCCAAATGTGCATTGGAATTCAATGTGGGATAGAGACCGATTTCGCAACTAATAACGCAGCATCTATCAACTACTAGCACAACACGGAATTAGGTCCCTCTTTTTTCAGTCTCAAAATAGCACCAACATAAAAAAACTCAATTATGAGCCTCAACAAATGGAGAAGGCCCTTAGTGGCGTCAAAAGAGGAATT
This sequence comes from Euschistus heros, assembly GCA_003667255.2. Taxonomy (NCBI): domain Eukaryota; kingdom Metazoa; phylum Arthropoda; class Insecta; order Hemiptera; family Pentatomidae; genus Euschistus; species Euschistus heros. The sequence goes on from RCWM02000094.1 coordinate 1,539,554, forward strand.
TCTGTTGCAGCGGCAGCAAGAAGCAACGGAGTACCTCGAAAACTAGTACCCTGTCAACTACTAAAAATTGGCAAAAAGACAATTTGGAAAATTAACACTGTTTCAACGTTCTATTAATACTATTTCAAATTAAAAAAAATAGAATAACGGACGGAATTCTGACGTATCTGAGAAGGGGAGAAAGAAATTTGTCACATGATCGACCGAGGAAATATTGCTAAAAACGTGTGATGTCTTTCTAAAAGTGACAACTACTTGCGCACTTACCCTTGTAGACGAAATCAGAGTGTGTTATAAGGAAAAAGTAAGAAAAGCTTAGAATCATTATGTTGATCACGAAACATTTCTTCAAGGCGAAGAAAAAGGAAATGTCAGTGTTGAAGAAGGAAAATTTGTAATTGTCGGATTTTCAAGGAAGAGATGTAAGAGCAAAATAACTCTTCTAATACGGTCTTTTTGAAATTTTATTAAAAAGTTTTTATAATCAAGAAAGTATTATTTGGATTATTCAATTTATTATTTATAAAACTAGTATTCCTTCGCATTTTTAATTAATAAGTTTATGAAATTAAAAAGAAACTCGATTTCTCCCTGACTGGAAAAAAACAATAGATGATGGATATGTCAGTCTATAACAATCTACTGATTTCATATTTACTGCTTCTGATAAAGAAATAGTCGTCAAATTTTCCAGCCTCTCAAAAAAGCCCCAACACTAAAAAAATGTGGGAAAAACTTGACTTTTTTCATTCAAAGCAGTATAGCTCCTAAAAAGTTGGTCCTGGCGACAAATATTATACGACAAAAAGTATTTTCCAGTAAATTCCTGACGTGGGTACTTTCGTCAAATTTTCGATCAGAGCGACACCAGCGGAACAAGAGCGTGTCAAAATGTTACATTTTTGAAAGTGAAAAAAATTTTACAGGGTCAATCCATTTCAAATCGCCCAATATAAATATTTATCAACGCAATGTTATTTATCAAGTTCCACTTGATGCAACGAATTCTTCTCTACTAATTCAAAAAGGCCAGGAAAAAAATCAGAATTATTCTCAAGATTATTTTTCTCATCTTCGGGCAGTTTTTCTATAAATATTTTTGATGCGCAAGTTGGTCATAGAGCCTGTCCACGAATTAGTGTAATATTCACATTTTTACTCTTGAAGATAGCAATGAAGATTAAGGGGAGAGGTTCATGTCGCCACTTGCAGAGACATGTAGGTACAGGAAAGCTGTAGGCTGTGCAAGCAGTTGCACATGGAAGAGTTCAAATCTAAACGTGTAAAACTCACATTAACATGTTGCATCTGATGTGTCAACTGGCATTTTACAACGAGATTTAACATAAAAACACACTTGTATCATATACTTACATATTTTTTAAATTAATGGACATTTTTAAGTCAAGTATTTCATTTAAATATGAGCTTCAGACTACTTCAACATTTACTGGACAAACGTTCAAAGCTCCCAATTAATTACAAAAGACTCATTTACATGACTGTGATTAGACCTATTTGGACGTACGGAGTTGAGCTTTGGGGCTCCACTAAACCATCCAATTCATCTCGTATTCAATCCTTACAATCCAAAATCCTTCGTTAAATCCTCAATGCTCCTTACTTTGTCACCAATAAACTTATCCATAAAGATCTTAATGTTCCATATGTTGCTAATTTAGCCCACACCAGATACCTATCCTTTCATAGTAAGCTCCATAATCACTCAAATCCGTTAGTTTCACAAATTTCTTCCCACTCTATACCTGATAATCCTCCGAGGCGTCTGAAATGAAGATGGCCTAGAGACCTTCTAGTGAAGAAGTTTTAATAAAGCGCTACTGATGAGTAGTTCATTCCAAGTTTTAACATGTTATTATAATCGTTGTCAATACATTTACTTGATGCATATATTCTGTACAGTTGTAAATTTCAATAAATGTATATAAAAAAAAAAAATATGAGCTAAGTTCATTATTTTAAAACTCTAAATAATAACTTATAAATTTAACCATAATTTAAACTTGTCAATTAAGATAATTTTAAGCCTATAGTTGCTAATTTAGCATTGCACGGGTGTATTAAAAAGGTAGTGTTTTTATTGAAATTCACAGCTGTATAACTCAAAACATAGTTGATTCTCAGTCATAATTTTTTTGTGGTGTATTCTTATTAGTACAACAAGCATTTTATAAAATTTTCACTTGTTTTCATTCAATCCCTTTTCAGAAATTTACTTATGAAAATTGACAAAAACCTGATTTCAGCTATTTTTGAAAAGCTGTAGAGAAAAAAGGAGTTCATTCTCAAGACTAGCACTTATGCTCCTGGTAGTACTACGAGTACTCAGCACAGAAATAAAATATTATTTGTGAGTCTATTCTCCTTCCTAAAAATTTAGGCCTTAAAAATTAACGATTTTTAAATTGTTTTAGTAATTTTTGTGAAAGAGTTTGAATAACTTTCTTGCATGATAGGAAAATTAAAATAATGTCCTTTTGAAGGCCATTTCATGCTGAACACACTATTTTTTAAATTATTCTTATGTCTTTAAAAATGATTTGGTAATTAAATTTTACGCAAACCCCGTTTTTTCATAAAATTCACTAAATCATCATTTTAAAATGGCTGTCAAATAATAAATATGGCTTGTACATTTTTTTCAATTGAAGTTTTGTTAATGTCTACCTATAAGGAATCCATGATAAACGAATCAGGAAAATAAAAAATGTTGAGCAACACAGACTGGGTGATTTGAAATGGATTGACCCTACAGCAAAAACGTATAGACCCCCAAACAAAATGCTTATTCATGACAAAAAGTTTAGTTCAAGTTTATATTTAATCGATATCAAAGATGCCAGTTACTTTTAGTTTCCCCCTTATGATAGATCAATTGGTAATTTAAAATAGTAATTAAATATCAATACACGTGTCAACTATTGAAAGTGATATTTTAAACTTTCCAAATCTTTGCATTTTTATGTGTCAACTACTGGTACATTTTAGAAGTTTCAAAGAAAAATATTTTTAACAAAATTCAAAAACTAAGTAAAATTGTATATTCGGTTTTTATGAAGGGATCGACATAACGAAATTCATAACAGAGTAAAATCTAGCATCAGTGTTTTGTTTATTTTTAATAATATAATTTGATTTTCTTAACCTGTCAAATATAGGTACAGTTACTCAACGATGTGAACAATTTTAGTGTTAAAAAAAATAAAACAATATTAATCATGAAACGTCTAAATTTCACGATGAAAAGGCACAATTTTTCTTGATCAGTTGTACAATATGGTGGATTGGCTAGAACCAGGCCCAACCATCAGGTTTTCCCCAGTAATGGTATCTAATTTATGGAGGCTGGCTGTGCCCCAGGAGGGCTTTCCAAACCCAGGGTCGATACCCGGCTTAAATATCAGAATACATATATTTTTTATTATGCATTATAATGTAAGAATACTATATGAGGTATGCAAGTATAGTAAATATACAGAAGATATATTTTGAAAGGTTTTATTGGCAAATATAACTATTTGCATCATTCAAAGCCAATGATTACATTTGCATTATATCTACAAAAATAAATGAATAATTCCAGAATATAAAAATTATCAAATGAAGCGTAGAATTCCAAAACCAGATAAGTCCATTTTTTAAAAATTTTCACAGCTGGTCGATAAAGGTAAGGGTCCGACTGGGATTAGGAAGGGAAATTTTTTTTTTGTATGTCCGTTTTCAATGCTATTTAACTATTTTGTTGAGAAAACCTTGCACCTAAAGATAGTCCAGTAGAAAAACTATTAAATAAAAAAAAAAATCAGTAAATTGGACTTAGCTGGTCTTGGAATGCCACGCCTCAAATAATAAAAATAAATTCAAAATAAGAATAATGTAAATTTAAAATAATATAATGTAGTAATGAGGTATTTGATATTAGTTACTCATTATAAAAATCGTACATCAGCGATGAGTCGGTACCAAAATGTTTGTTCATTCGGATATCGAAAATCACCCGAACCAGGAAATCGATTCAGAATACAGATAACCCATTTCAAAAATTATTTAAAATGTACTTTGCATTATTGTTGTTGCAACGTATTATTGTATGGCTAGGCATTTGTTAATCCTTGAATATACATTTTTTTTTTTTTTAGTATCTCGAATCTAAAGTATTTGTAACATTTAATTTTGTCATAAAACTACTCTTTCATAATTAGAATAGATAATATTCCACTGATACGCGTTGAACAGATCCGCTACCTATGACTCCAACTGGAAAACGATATATTTGGAATCCATATAGGAGACTGCTAACCATTTTCGGTTACTCTAACATTTATTAGACTAGCATTAAAAGCTACCAATTAATTTAAAAAAAAAATTATATTTGAAATATTAACTAAAAAAAAAATGATAAATTATTAAAACAATGAAAAATTTATTGCATCGTTTAGGAAAATATACTGTAAAAACTAGTGTATGATAAAAATTCAGCATTAAGAACCAGTTATTGTTCAAAGAAAACCAGTTTCGTTTCATGTTACAGCGAAACGCGACATGTGCATCTAAAAAGTTCAAACATATAGATATTTTTTCGAAGATTCTGGGTGGTATGTCCTTCAGGTCATCGTGATATTTGCAACAAAATAAAAAGGTAAAAATTTACTCAGTGGATAAGAAATAAAGGGCTTAGAATCCGAATTCGAAGTGAGGTAGTGAATGGCGTGTCTGATCGCCATTTAGTAGGTTGTATTCCCCGTCATTAGACGTAAAGACTGCATGTGATTACGCTTGGTGCTGCTTCATCTTGGAAACACTTTATAAATGGTCTGGCATTCACAATCATATCCAGAAGGCCGTTACAAATGAATAAATTGTTTTCTTTGAAATCATATATAATTAATATTTTCCTTCTAAATGTTTCTTATATGATTTATATTATTGACTCGTTTAATCAATGGTATATCTTAACAGGTATTATACATCATTAAATAAATATGACTCTGAGCTGACCCACTAGTTAGCCGACACCATCAGGAATCGATACAAACTTTTTTTTTTTTTTTAATATTTTATTAATTGAAATTTACAACTGCATTAGAAAATACATCCAGTAAATATGCTGTATACATTGCAATATGATAACATGATCAAGACTTGTAGAGGAACTACCCATTGGTAGTACTCTAATGAATATTTACAAAAGGAGAAGATCCTGAGGCCATCTTCTTTTCAGGCGCCTCGGAGGATTGCCAGGAATGGAATGGGAAACGAGTTGTAAGGAGAGGTATGTGGTTCGTGCCAAATCAGCGACGTATTCCGATACAAACTTAAATCGGGAAAGAAACATTTAATTAGAATGAAGAAAATTGTACTATACAAACTGAAAAATATTATTTAAGCTTTACTAAATTATGATAAGAACTCAAGGAGATGAAATATTGTTAAAGGATTCTGATGGACAAGGATTCGTAGGTTTACGACGAAGGGTAAAATTTATTTGATGGGATTTGTTTGGATTTATTTTGATCATTCAATTTCGACACCATTCTTGAAGGTTTGTGATATGAGGCGAACATGGAGAGATTGGTGACAGGATGATTCGGGGAGAATAAGAAATAGAAAAAAATAATTTCCTATTATTCCTGATTCAAACTAATGCTCATTACTAGTGTAATGATTATTATGCGTACATTTTAAAATTAAAAATACTGTCAACTTCTTTCGTGTTGTATTCTTACATTTTTTAAAAAAATATTCTTTTGGAATTGCGTAAAAAGTCAAAAAGGAAAAACAATTTGCGATATATTCTCCAGATACCTGGACTTCTTGGCGAAGTGGAGGGGGAAATACTTGGTGGTGGGGGAAGTGGAAGAGATATAGGATACAGGACCGACTGGAAGTCAGTGTGCCCACTGCTTTCCCCGAGGAAGGATGTACGGCTACGGGATTTTCGTGTTTCTCATTGTCTACGTAAGTACATAATTATTTTCTAAGCATGACCTAGTATTAAGATCTCATCTCTTTAAATTTAAATAAGAACAAATTTTAGAAACTTTTAAAGTGTTTTAATTTTTTTTAAAATATTTTAATTTATATTGCCATTGTTCGAGAATCATATTAAAGTTTAATATTAATTTAATTATAACTTAAAATTGCGTTTAAAAATATATTAAATATTTATAAAAGTGATATTCTTTTGTTTGAATTATTTGATATTTCTGAGAAAAGTTTCAAGGTTTAGTTATTAACCGGTTTCGTTTATAACCTGATCGATAAACATTTCCCTTCTCTGCTGTGGTTTCGGTGTACCGCTTCGTTTTTTGCTATAATAATTTACAATCTACTATAATTATAACAATTCAAATTAAAAATATAATATAAAAATAAATATTGCGAATGATAAGTGTTTCCTTACGTCACAGGTTTAAATTTGACAGCTTAAAGTCAACTTATCATCCTGACAGAATTACTGGTTGTCATTTTCTTGTTGTTAGAGATTAAGTAACCAATATGCAAAATTTATTTATAAACAATATCACGTTCTGATGTCTAATGTCACTATCTGATGATATATTTAGAGAAAAAAAATAATATAATTATTTAATTTAGTATTTAAATAAATTTCAAATTTATGATCTCATTGATACATAAAAACGAACAATACGGTCATATGTTTTCAACAAACAATATGTGTATGAGAAATTTCATGAAAATCGATTACATATATCGATACAAAATATCTGAAGTGAGCAGAGTTAACTATTTAAAACTAGCGCTAATAAAGATAAAAAAATGTGAAAATGTTTTACAGAAAAATCTGAATTTCTCCTTGACTTGGAAAAACAATAGACCATGGATATGTCTGACTATAAACTACTGATTTTCCCAATTTACATTTAGAAATTAAATAGGATCGAATTACTTGAATTAGTAATTAAATTAAATTAACATTTGAAATAAATTTGAGAAAAAATGAGGGTTCATTCAAATCAATACAGCTCCCAAACTGTAGGTCGTAGCGATTAATGTTACATAGCTAAAAATATTATCTATTAAATATATAGTTCATATACTGGTTAGGAAACTATCATAAGTTTGGCTTACAAATTATTTACTTGTGTAAATAAGGCATTATGATAATCGCTTGATGGAGATACGTGTTTTAAAAATAATAAACTCTTCATTGGAATAAAAAAAACAAAGAAAAAAAATGATTGTTTAATCTGTCAATAAAGCGACAACAGATCAAAGGATTTTATGTTATTACATTTCTTTATTAATTATTATTATTTGGGATTTAATTTAATTACAAACTTGGTATCTAAAAAACAGCTTGATCTTCACCTTATTTGGTGGAGTCACTATGTCTTATATTACTTCAACGCTCACTGTTTTTCGAAAAAACTATCCACAAAACGTAAAATCTCACAAAAACTAGAAAATTTAATTAGCTTTCGAATGATATGTTAAACGTAATGATTTTGTTTCAATTTCATATAGAAATTTACCTTTGAAACCGAAAAAACCTGGTGTTCTCATTTGGCATACAAATCAGTTAATTGTGTAAATAAAAAAATATGACAATCCCTCAATAGAAATGTGCATTTTAAACATAATAAACTCTCCATTGGAATAAAAATCATAGGAAAAAATTATTGTTTAATAGAAAATAAAGGAAAACTCAATAAAGCGACACCAGATCAGAGGATCTTATGTTATTACATTTATTTATTTATTAATATAATTTAGGATTTATTTTATTAGATTTTCAATGTAAGGTTTGAAACCCAATGATACTGAACATATACCTCAATTTTGCCGGTAGCTTCTGAATGCCAATGATATTGAAGAATTCCACTTTTTGAGGTGAATTTTATGGACAGATGAGTCTGTTTTTACAGGAAAAGGCATTTCTACCTTTCCATGTATATCGTTAGTTTATTAATTTTTGTACTGCTGTGGAATAGTGTTGGAAAATCATAGTTTGCCCAAGTAAAATTGAGGTCTAAGCTTATCATTGGATTTTAAACCATACAATGAAAATCTAATAAAATAAATCCTAATTAATAATAAATAAATGTTTAAGAACTCTGTATAGGTCAAATTTTAGTTTAAAAATTGTTTGAATATCTAATTTTAAAATATAAGAATAATATATACTATTTATTTGATTTAATGAATATTACTTCGAACTCGGAATAAGAGAATTTTAATAAAAAAAAAAAAAATAATTATTTTAATTTATATACTCATGTAGTAATATTAATTAGAAAATATTTAATTATATTTTTAATTAATCATTCAATCAAATTTAATTTACTGATAGTAATAATTTATTTCCATCATATCCTGAGAAAGAAAAAATCGTTTATGATGACTGAATGTGATTAATGCTCTTTTCGAATATATTTTAAAAAAAGATTTCTGTACAAAAAATTGAGATTTTTAAAAACATTTTATTAATGATTTTTTCTTAAATATTTAATTTTTTAGAAGTGAATATATTTATTGTCATAATAATAATAAAATAAAATTGCGAATTTAATTATATCCGTTGTTTTTAACATTCATTTACTTTGTTGGTCCTTATTGCATATTGTAAATATAGTATAATTCTGTTCCTATACAATGTGTTTACGATGTTACAAAATAAACAAAATCGAAGCCAGTTATGCATTTTAAATATATACCTAATACTAAAAGCTTAATAAGATTTTAGTTTATTTTATTCAAATTAAATTTTTTTTTTTTTTTTTTTTTTTTAAATCAATTTATTGAAATTTACAACTGTACAAGTATACATCAAGTAAATGTGTTAAAAAAAAGTTTACAATAACATGCCTAAACCTGAGAAGAACTACTCATCAGTAGCACTTAAGTAAAAAAAATAAAAAACAAAATCTACACAAGAAGATCTCTGTGCCAACTTCTTTTCAGATGCCTCGGAGGATTATCGGGAATTGAGTTGGAAGCAAGTTGAGAAACTAGGGGATTTGAGTGGTTATGGAGCTTACTATGAAAGGATTGGTATCTGGTTTGGGCTAAATCAGCAACATATGGAACATTAAGATGTTTATGGATAAGTTTATTGGTGACAAAGTAAGGAGCATTGAGGATCTTTCGAAGGATTTTGGATTTTAAGGATTGGATAAGAGAAGAATTGGATGGTTTAGTAGAGCCCCAAAGCTCAACTCCGTACGTCCAAATAGGTCTAATCACAGTCAAGTAAATGAGTCTTTTGTAATTAATTGGGAGCTTTGAACGAAATTAAATTTAAATTATAAAAAATATTATTATATTGGTAAATATCAAAATCTGTTTCAACTATTGCTAAATGATCTTATTAATGCAATGCGATATAGACAGATTCATTCATTCATTTAAAAAACAAACATTCATTAACACACATCTTAATGAACAGAAATTAAAAATAGAAATTATTTATTCAAATTTATGTCAGAATTAAAAATTTGTTTACTAATATTAAAATATTGACATTCCAACATGTATTAAGGTTTCACATATTAAATTATGTTTTGTTTTTTTTAATTATTCAAAAATTTATATTTTAGATTTCTCTAGGTAATTATTTACTTAAAAGTTTCAAAAAAAAAAAAAAGTTTACCACTTTTAAGAGATTTTTTTTTTATTTAATTCAAACAATTTCTTAAATTTATAGATTTATAGAACATAAAAATAAAAAAGTATTCATGAATTGTATTAATCTAATCTTAATATTCTTCTAGCAACACCCGTTGCGGCTAGACCTGATCTCATAAGTAAAAAACTTATTGTTAGATAATTTTAACTAATACTAGAGGTTTTATTTGTTTATCTATAAATATCTTGTATTAAAGTGTGCAATTGACTATTGTTTCTTTAATTTTTTTCACGCATATCTGAAATTTTTAACCTGGTTGAAATTGCACTGTTTACGTGTTTGAAGATTATGCAGAAGCATAATTAGACATCCAATTTTTAATTTTTATGTATGAGTTGGTTGTAGAGATGGACAGAGACTATTAAGAAACTTTCGGATAATGGACTGCATTATCAGTGTTAACAACTAAAGGCCCATGAATCATATTTTTACACACATCAATAAGCAAATGATCGACATTTTGATTTTGTAATAAGTTTTATTCCGCATAAATAATTTTATTTATTTCATCTGGTTAGATTTTTATTCCTAAACATAAAAGTATATGACACTATAGCAAATCTCGTTTCTTCCAGTAAACATTATACATATAATTTATATCATTGCTTAACCTTCCTTGAACTTTGAATATGATGTAGTTAAAATTTAGTACTGATAGGTTCAGTAGTACCATTGTAAACTATATTGTGGTATGGCACTAACCACATATCTGTCAAATTTCTAACTACACTGGGATCCACATGTAGCACCACATATTAAAATCTTTTTTAATAATTTAATTTAATATAAGTAAATTTTATCATTCCAAGCTCTATATAGCACGGTTGTGACCTCTTATGTAGAACTAACACCAACTATCGGCCAATTTTCGAACTCCACCGTTATCCACATACTATGTTTTTTTAAAATAATAAATTGATTGAAAAACAGTAGATTTTATTATTGCTAAACTTCCCTGGAACCATAATGATGATGTGGTTAAAATTTGGTACAGGTTGGTCATGTAGTTTTATAGTGATCTCAAACGAAAAATGGCTTGTCCTTTTATATAATAGAGTAGGTTTTCAAACTTCACTGGCATCCACACATCGCACAATGTATTCATAGTTTGTTTATATAACTATGTTATAACTATATAACTTACAAAATATAACTTAGGACCTTTGTGATTACTCACGCAGACTGGAGATCGCCTTGTATCGGTCAGTTTTAAAACTTCGTAGTTATCCACAAATTATCGATTTAAAAAAAATATTGAAACTTTGATTGATTTTATAATGAATATTATTTATCTAACAACAGTAGTGCTTATACAGGTATGAGTATCTCTTAGTGTAAAAAAAAAATTGGGTGAAACTAGATCAAAAATAAAGGAAAGCTGTCAATAAAGCGACACCAGATCAGAGGATCTTATGTTATTTCATTTATTTATTTATTATTATACATTACATCTGCCCATAAAATTCACTTCAAAAAGTAGTATTTTTCAACACAATCTACATTCAGAAGCTAATGGCAAAATTGAGGTCTATGTTGGTTATCATTGGATTTTAAACATTACATTGAAAATCCAATAAAATAAATCCTAAATAATAATAATTAATAAATAAATTAAATAACATGAGATCTTCTGATCGGGTGTCGATTTATTGATAATTTTCCTTTATTTTCTATTAAACATTTTTTTTCTTTGATTTTTATTCCAATGAAGAGTTTATTATGTTTAAAATGCACATTTCCATTAAGGGATTGTCATAATGTTTTATTTACACAATTAACTGATTTGTATGCCAAATGAGAACACCATGTTTTTTCGGTTTCAAAAGCAAATTTCTTTATGAAATTAAAACAAAATCATTACGTTTAACATATCATTCAAAAGCTGATTAAATTTGCAAGTTTTTGTGAGATTAGCTGTTTTGTGGATAGTTTTTTCGAAAAACGGTGAGCATTGAAGTAATATAAGACACTGTAACTTCTCTGAATAAGGTGAAGATCAAGCTGTTCTTTAGATACCAAGTTTGTAAAATTGTGATTTATCTTATATCTTCAACGGATAGGAATAGAAAGGCGAGGTCTGCGGCAGTTTGCTACATTTTTGATCTAGTTTCACCCAATTATTTTTTTACACTAATAGATACTCATCCTGTATAATAGTTTCATTTTATTGTTATATTGAGTTGTTCTGCTCAATATTATAATCAATTAACGTGTCATTATGAGCATTATCTAGATTTACTAGATCCATTTTTGTTTTATTGTATGCAGTTGTAAATTTCAATAAATAAATATTAAATAATAAACTATAAACCGATTTATACCTCATGATATGATTTTTAACGGAATGTACTAGAAAAAGTAAAAAAAAAAAGTTCATCGATAAAAAACCCTGATTTTTGACCTTACAGTAATCACGTGAGAAAGTAAGGTCGTTATCATATTACAATTGCCTGATTTATAACCTACCATGATGGGATAATAATTTTGATTCGATAAAACTAAATATGCAGAATTTCATTAATACAAACTCGTCTTTAATGGCGTAAAAAAATTCTTCAGGATATAAATTTAAAATTGCGGATTGAGGGCAGTAAGAGTTTTCTTATCGAGTTCCCTTATAGCGTTCTGCAAAAAAGGAATGACAGATTTATAGACTTTTTTTTTTTTTAAGATATGTTCCATGGATGAAAGAAGATTTCTCTTTTTCTCATCTGGGCATTTATTGATTTTGTTCCTTTTATTTTATGGTTCGAAACATTTATTAAACATTTCTTTTATTTTCTTCTAATATTGGTGAGATTTTTTAGTATTTTCCGGTATATGTCTCTATCCAGACAGTCGACATCTAAAATTTAAAAATTCTTTAATTCTTCTCTTATTTGCTTCGTGTATCCTACCATGCTTTTGTAGCTAAACATTTTTTTGTTCAATCTTTTCTCTTAATATTATTATTTAATACACACACATATATATATATATATATATATATATATATATATATATATATATATATATATTTATGTGAATGAGCCTCTGAGGACTACGCAAAGGCTTACAATCCAAAATCCTTCGAAAAATCCTCAATGCTCCTTTTATGTAACAAATAAACTTATACATAAAGATCTTAATGTTCCATATATCTGTGGTACCTGTGCATAGTGGGTTAAGTGCAAAAATTGCAATTTTAGGAAAACTGAATTGAATGTTTGAGATTTTTTCAAAAATCGTCCAGTTAATAAAATTCGAATTTGTAGGGCTTAAACTCTTTACAGTACAGTTCTTGCCAATATTTAATATTAATCGTTCCAAAAAAAATCGAACTCTAAGCCCGCATTACACTAATAGATTTTGTGTGAAATGGGCTAAGTGATTAATGTTAACGTGATTGACCTCTGAAAGCCGAGTGCTTAACTAATATTCAGAGTTGAGAAAAATTATGTATACATTGAATAATATTTTTCCTCTTTTTAAAAAAAATTTTATTTTTGACATTTTTTATATATTATTTTTACATAAAAGAAAGTAAATTAACATACACAGTATGCCTATTTATTTTATTGGCAGTTTTTAAAACATTGAAAAGAAAAATCAGTTATAATTTTTTTTTCATTCATCTTCTTCTTCACCTTAATCTGGGTACAGATCCTGCTTAGATGTAGATTTCAGCTCTTCATAGAATCGCCTAAATGCTGGACTTATGTAGGGAAGAAGATCTAACAGAGCTTTCTTATTTTCTTCCACTATTAGAAGTGATTCAACATATCTAATTAGGGCTCTAATTTTTGTAGCCTGCCTGTTTTTAAAAAACTTACAGTTTTAAAATCAACATTTATATCGAGAGTCAACTTGTAGTAGAGAACACCGCAGCCATCTTTGTTATAGTTAAGCCATCTTACCTTCCCCCAATGTGTAGTGCCCTTTTCATTATCTTTTTTTGGATTGGAGTGTCAGCCCACGATTCACGAAAGAATATCCTTCATTGCAATGGACGGAACACTTAGCCAGTTAAACACAAGAAAAGAGAAAAAAAATTACGATTCTGGTGATGTAGATAGCTCTTAATTCACAAAATTCGCCTTAGCCCACTATGCACAGGTGCCACAGATATATTGCTGATCTAGTTCAAACCTGATACCTATACTTAAACTCCACAACCTTTCAAAACCACTAGTCTCTCAACATGCTTCCCACCCTATTCCCGATGACCCACAGTGGGGAAAACGGCCAGTCTAGGAGTGCAAAAGTCGTATACTCCACAAAACCATAACTTTTGAAATCTCTGAAATCTTATCGGTGTCAATATTGAATCCACCGGACATTGTATTTATTTTATATACAGTTCTTCTACTTCACCTTTCCTTAACCATTGTCTTGCTATAATATGAAAGGAAAAAAGATTGAACAAAAAGATCTTTAACAATATTTTTAGCTACAAAAGCATGGTAGGATACACGAAGGAAATAAGAGAAGAATCATTTGCCTTAACGAATTGAGTGTGAATTCTCTTACTCTGCCATTCTTATCGGAGCATGATGTTTTCCGCCAAACTTCAGTATTACAAATTAAATTATGAGAAACAAAGAAAGAAATGAGAAGAAACAAAGAAAAAAAAAATTAAAAATTAAAATTAAGTAAAAAATAAAAAAACAATCAACAGTAAAAATTTTAACACACTAATGTACATTATATATTATTATATAGTATTATATATTATTTACATTTTTGTGGAAGATTGAAGATCGAGGAGATGGATAAATAAAAGAAGTTAAGGAAGAGGTTAGCGAATATGGATAGGCAAGGAATTCCCAAAACAGGTAGCACGGATGACGAAGGATTTTCAAAGGAGGCAGTTCTATGTGAGGGGGTACATAGGTCAAAAGGTCGGTTTATATGAAATAAAAATACATAACTTTAAAAGTTGCATATAATTCTAATAATTGTAAAAGTAGCAGCTAATTCTTGTAAGTATCGTTCTTCTGTTATATTAGAATAAGTCTGCATAAACGGCAAAGCGAATGCAGTGAGTGCATGAATTAAATACAAACGGAAGAATTAAATAACCATTATGTACATTTATTTATTTTTTAAAAGTTAATTTTATCGGTTACTTTCGCTTGAAGATGTCATTCTTGATTAAAAAAATGATATTTAAGACGATTAGTAAACAACTCCAGACAAACTTTATCAGTCTAAGTCGAGATTTTATTAAATTTGGCCATTAGGTCATGGGTGACACAAACACAACTGAGGTGTCAAAATTAAAAATAGTTTATTTATTCCTACATAAAAAGAATTTCCAATTGAGAGTTCTTGTTTTCATCTCATTAGGCACATGTGTTTACATTCCTTACCATTTCCTATTCAAAATCGTACCTTCGATTTTTGACTTTTGCTCTTCTAGAATCTGTTTTTCCCACTCTGTAACCCTCTGATGCGTGTAGTGGTTAGCATAGCAACCTACTAAACCCAAGATCGTGGGTTCGCAGCCCGGCAGATGATCTTAGGATTTTTTAAAAGGAGTAAAAAATCCTTAGCTATGCCGTCCTTCGGAAGGGACGTAAAATGGGGGTCCCGAGCCTGTGCGATGTCAGGTACTCTTTAAAGATCCATATACTAATTATACCTGGATAGGCAAAATTAAGGACTCCCACCGTAGCATCGTCCGATTAGCCATAGCAGCATAAAGTGACGTTAAATGAAATAAACAAACAAACCCTATGATGCGTCTGTAAAGAGGATGGTCTCTGAACCTTCTAATATAGAACTTTTATAAAGTGTCAGCGAAGGGTATTTGCTTTAGAAGTAATAGTCATTTTACTGTATTGATTTGTAATAATTTTCCTTCACATTTACTGGATGTGTTCTATACAGTTGTAAATATCAATAAAAAAATATATATGAAAAATAAAAATTTTAATTATTTTTATAAGCGTGATAAAATTATGAAAATAGTATATAGTATCAATATAATTTAAAGCTTTCTGTCTGGTTGCAATTGAATGTTCTTTACATAGATCTTTTTGGTATGTCCATATCCGTTCCGGCATCTTGGTTATTAGTAAAATCTGATAAAATTGTTGCAACAATGCCATTCAATTTATTGTTACAATCCGAACCCTGTTCGAGAAAAAACACATAAAAAGAAGTTGGCTGGACCCTGTTCACTGGAATTGCATTTAGAAAGTGGACAGCCTGATTATCCAGAGTTGTCTGGAAACTTCGAATCCTGTTATCTCTAGCGAGCTGTCTTGCAGACCGAAACCAGTAAGTACTGTTCTCGAAGAAAATACGTTTATTTATTGCTATGTGTTTCAAATTTTATGTGGATAGGAATAGAGATTAATTTTTCGAACAATATGCGTTGTACCCGTGTACAAAAAGAGAAAGAATAATCGCAGCTCACTATATACAGAATTAGTTAGATTTCGATGTGATCATTACATAAGATCATTACAACTGTAAATAATGCATCAAGTAAATACTCTTCCGGTACAAAGTTAGATACCAGCGCCAAAATAGGTAAATTTAAAAGTTTAATTTCTTTAATATCTCCCCCTCTCTCTTCATCTCTCTCTGTATATATGTTTTTTTTTTATTTACCAGTAAAAACACTTTCTATCTCCATTGAGTTTTTCTAGATAGATTTTGAGATATTCCATGTTGAAAAAAAAGGGACTTATTTGATAAAAATTAAATTTGAAATGGCACAACAATAAATCCTGTTGCCTTCATTTAACGCCTCTTGAAGATTTTTTATTTTATTTTTTTTATTCAAATGTTCAAATCCAAGATATTTCTGTTTCCAAATGAAATTGTTGATATCAATATAAAAAAAAATATTTTAAGTTATATATTAAAAACTTAATCTTAATTTTTACCCTTAAAGATAGATGAACTTTAAATCTGGATATAGGCCTAAATATCCATTTATTTTTCACCGAATATCAAACTTTTAACTAAGGAGATAAATTTGTCAGGGGTGCAGTCAAGGTTGAATAAACACAGCCAGTTTTTAAATGAAAAACTTATATTTTGGCGTGCCAACGTTTCGACCTGCCTTGCAGGTCTTCATCAGGGCTAAAATAACAAAAAATTGGATGTGACCAAGATGATACTAACATTAAAAAAAAAAAAAAAAAAAATAATAAACATAATTTAAAATGAAAAAGAAACAAGAAAAAATTTTTTTTTTTGCAGTTAACTAGATAATTGAATACAAAATAGTAGTGAAGTTTAGTCGAAGATACAGTTGTAATAGAGTAATTAAATAATTTAAATTGAATAATATAATATAATTTAAATATAATTTAAATTATTTAATTACTCTATTACAACTGTATCTTCGACTAAACTTCACTACTATTTTGTATTCAATTATCTAGTTAACTGCAAAAAAAAATTTTTTTCTTGTTTCTTTTTCATTTTTAAATTATGTTTATTATTTATTTATTTTTTTAATTTTTTTAATGTTAGTATCATCTTGGTCACATCCAATTTTTTGTTATTTTAGCCCTGATGAAGACCTGCAAGGCAGGTCGAAACGTTGGCACGCCAAAATATAAGTTTTTCATTTAAAAACTGGCTGTGTTTATTCAACCTTGACTGCACCCCTGACAAATTCATCTCCTTAGTTAAAACTCACAGTCAACAATACAACCATCATCAAACTTTTAAATTTACTTATATCGTTTTAGGATGATCTCTAACTTTTACCCGGGAGTGTATGTGGAAATATAACAATGACTTGTCAAAAACTTTCAGTAGTAGTAATAAACTACTTATTAATAGCTCTTCAATAAAATCGAATGGAAAGGTCTCCAAGCCTTCTTCTTTTCAGACGAATCGGAAGATTATCGGGAATCGAGTGGGAATCAAGTTATGATACTAGTGAGTTCGTGTTGCTATGGGCTAATTCAGCGACACACGGGACATGTAGATCACTGTTTATTTGTGATCTAATAACAAATAAGTGATCTAATAGGATTGTAAGGACTGGGAGAAGATTTCATATCGAAGCCCCAAAGGTCAATTTCGTATATCCCAATGGGTCATCATCGTTTAAATAAGTTTTATAAATGATATTTTCAATTCTACTTTATATATATTTTTTTTCATATAGAAAATATTATAACAAATGCTCTTTGTTATTCACATTTTCCTCTAGACTTTTCGTAAGAGTTGTTAGTGGAATTCGCAGGTTAAGACTAACAAAGCTTGTTGACTTGTTTGGGCAATGAGTAAATGCTTGCTCGGTCAACATTCTTTACATTGACGCACAGCCGTCCGTAACTTTTACTTTTTATTAAAAGTGCACTGTACCCAATCCATGAATCCATCCCTCCATACGTTTAACAATATCCCCTTACTACACTGACTCCAAATTCTGAAAGAGAAACTGCCTGGTTCGGTTGATTATAATAAAAATTTATTTAAAGCTGTTTCAGTAATTCGTACAATCAGCACCGATCCCATGTTATATAGAGTAACTACATATAATTTATTTATTGAAATTTACAAATGTATAACGAAATAAATCAAGTAAATTACGAAAGACTTGACAAAATATTTAGAGAAACTAATCATTGCATTTCCAAAGTTTTATGTATGTTAGATTATGAGGTTATTTTCTTTTCAAAGTGCTGGGAATTTAACTTTCATAGTTGGCCTGTAATTTTTTCAAGTGTTTTTAGCTGGGCTATATATGAAGAAATAACATTTTTTAATTTGTTAGATCGTTAACAGAAATAAAGGTATGCTGAGAGTATTTGTCAAGACGCTTTTCAATTCGACGCTATAGAGATTCAATATATTTTTCTCACCAACACTTTTTAGTGAAAAAAGATTTTTGTCGGTTAAAAATAAACCTCAACAATTAGTCTCCCTGTGGCTTGGAATAATGTTCCGGCGTAAAATAAAGATTAAAAAAACAAAAAATTGTGCGTCGTAGCCGAGTTGGTTCTGCCGTATTGGATTACACAAAACGCTTCCTCTTTAGCGGTCGCCATCTTGATGTAACGTCGTAAGTGACACTAACACCTACTTTTCTTGGCAGTCCAATAAATGCAGTGTCGTGTATATTCTATTTAACTGGAGCTGGTTCATAAATTGAACATTACGTACCTGTTTATTAGAGATTATATGTTTATTAGATAGAGCAATCGAAACCCTTTAGAGAAATAAACAAATGTTACCAACATATCAGAGTTGAAACTTGAATGAGATTAGAGCAGGAATGATGTAAATTTTATGCTAATAAGAACTCGAATAGCTTGTACTTAAAATGGAAGAGCTATGTTGACTCACTGGATGAATATATTGAGTTGAATGTTTTATTTTTTTTGTCAATGTTTCGGCCGTATTTATGGCCACCATCATGATAGATGGAAAATTGGAAACAAAATATAAATTCATTCCGACACTAAGTTATGAAAAGAACTGCAACAGTTCTAATGAGTTCTCTTCATGACAGAGTGTTGTTATGTTGAGCTTTTTTGATCGGAGCTAAGTTAGCAGTTGGTGATAAAGGGAAAATTGAGGTATAGTTTCAAATTTCTACCGCTAGAATGCGCGCCGGTTTAAAAGTAACTGGTTACCGAAAAGTAGCAGTTAAAAGAGGCAAGTCAACTCTTCGCAAGTAATACAGAAGATGGCTCAGGGGCTTTCTAATGGAGAAGATTTATTAAAATTCTACTAATGGATATTTCTTGACAAGCATTTTACTTGTCATCGTATACATTTTAACTAGGGGGAGGGGGGTTTCATTTCAGGCTGCGGCAAAATTTGATAAAAATATTAAACTATTAAAAACGTTTTCAAAATAATTATATCATACCTAATATTGTTTCAATTTATTTGGTATTTTTGCCTAATTTCGCTTTATTCTACTGTATACCAAATTAATTCTTATAAGACATACTAGCATCCCCGTCGCGGCTTCGCCCGCCCTCATAAGTAAAGATAATTTAAACTAAAAATTAAAGTTTTATTTGTTTATCGATAAGATTCTTGTATTTTAGCATCTGACTGAGCATTATTTCTTTAATGATTTTTTCACTCATAGCAGTAATTATTAATCTAGTTATAATTACACTGATTAGGTGGTTGAAGATTACGTAAAAGCACCATTAGACATAAAATTTTTAATTTTAATGTGTGAATTGGTAATCAAGATGGATAGAGACTATTAAGAAACTCTTGCGGAAAATAAACTGCATTATCAGTGCTTACGACAAAAGGCCCGTGGATCATATTTTTACTCACAATATAAAAAAGCAAAGGATCGACATTTGATTTGATTTAGTATAATTTGTATTCGGCAGAAATAACTTTTTGATTTATTCTGGGCATTTCGAACTATAAACTTTGACAGTGTGGATTTCAACATTGTACTGTTGGAACTATGAAAATGATGTAGTTAATGTAGTTTTTATAACAATTTAATTGAAAAAAAAATTAAATTTTATTATTAATGTCAAGCTCTATGTAACACTGTACCTTTTAACCTTTCATGTAGATGGCAATTGCCGCCGTTTTTGAACTTCACTGTTATCCACTTATTATTCATTTTTCGATAAAGAATTAGTTGAAAGTCATTAGATTTTACTATTGCTAAACCATCCTATAGAGATGATGTAGTCAAAATTTGGTAGAGATTGGTTCAGTTATTTTTGGCGGTTAGTGATCACAAACGAAAAATTGCTTGTCCTTCTCTATACTAGTATAACATTATACCGCCCTATGTTAGAATCATACAGAGCTAACAGATAATTGTAACTTGCAGATAATATACAAATAATATTGCGACTATAAATTAAGATATAAGTTATCTTATCTTTCAAGTTGGATCAAACTGCACCCGGTGTGCAAATTTGATTAAGATCGGTTCTGTAGTTTAGGTTTCAGCGTGGCCCAAGAACGTGACACGTAATTTATATATATAAAGATTTTAATGGTGGGGGGGGGGGGGAGGGGGAAGCAAAATGATCTTTGCCCCCCTGACAAATCTCCTAGTCCCGTTCCTGCATTTTACCACACATTTACTCATTGTATATGTTGTATACTGTTGTAAATATCAAAATAGTGTATAAAATAAAAACATATTAATAAACGGGACACTGAAATGGTTATAGCAGATATAATGCAAGAAATAGAATGTTGGTAGCTATCTATTGTAGTTAACATAACTACGCTAAATGACTTCTACCGTTTAGCGGTGCTCACTTGAGAAGAATCGTGCAGTCCTTGGCTCGAGGTTAGATAATAAAACTGGTGATGAATTCGATACATCGATATATCTAAGATCGATACAGTAGTTTCCAGCTTTCAACTTTATCCGACTTCATTGAATCCCTAAGGTCATGATATAGTCAGCCTTGGAATGCTCCACCACACAGACTCCATGCCCTACCTCAACAAATCGATTTGATCTTGAGATCGTGTGTTCTATAATTAAAAATATTTTCTAGGAAAGTCGTGGAAGCTTTAAATATCTATTTATGTTAGATCTTGAGGATTCTTCTTCTATAAACTCCTATTAAATTGTCACTTTAAAATATTGTCGAGGAAATTTTCTCAGCTTACAATTGTTGAAAAGTAAGCATAATTGGCGTCAATGATATTAAAAGCAAAAACAACAATTATATCTTATATTTTTGCTTAAAATGACAAATATACCTCACAACAACCTGATACAGGAACACGAGGGGCCATCTTCCTGGTTTTTAGCATAAACGAGTATAAAAGTAAGCGATGACCTAATTTTCTCTCTTCTTCGTTTTTCATCTTCTTCGCTTAAGAGGAATTCGCTTCTGTTACATCACACCACGTTCCTTTTTTATCTTAGCATGCAACTTACTACGCTGTAGCCAGGTCCTGCATATACTTGTAATATTAATAATTAAGACACTTAATGGCAATAAGTATGGTAATTATTGAACTTAATGACAATTAACTATTTCAACATTAATTTTCTCTTTCAATTTTTTTATTCACTCCTGTTATTAAATTAACAATAACTGAATCAGTTGAAAGTGTAATAATGCAGGCCTTATTGGCGTGAGGGAGAGTAGCACTCAACAGTACTTCCTCCTGGCATGGATTAAAGAGATTTATTTGAGCAAATCTCTCATCCATTTTCTTTTCAGCCTTCTGAGAGAATTCCCGGGTATGTCAGTCGTGGCCATGTCATTAATGATTATGTTATGTCCATGAAGTCTGTCGAAAAATCGTCTAAAGGATATGTATATGTTCGTTTGCTGGGGGCAATTGTAAATCTGCGTAATATTTACTGATATTTTGTTATTTCCCCTACCCTAATGTGTGAAATTTCCATTGTACATATTGCGTGAATGGATTTTTTGTCATCTATATTACTTATTGCCTTAAGGTAAGGTAGATTGTATAATTATTTCAATAAAACACTTCTATCTAAAAAATAATGCGACAAAGTTTATCAGAAGTTAACATAAGGTATTTTGGGTGAGAGCAGGAGTGGAGCAGTGGTTGGATCTAAGTCGTCACCTTAATTAATTTTACAATAAAAATCATAGTTTAAAAAAAAACTAGAAAAACTATTATAGCAAACCTAACTAAAAAGCTAAGTGTGCTGAAGAATTTGCAGCAGTCAGACCTTTTAATTTTTTTAGTTCAAGGTTCGAAACTGTACTATTCGTGATTTTTTTTTCATTTTTAAAACAGTTTAACCAAAATCAACCAACAATTTTTTTTTTTTTTTTTTTTTTTTTTGACATATCTCAGAGTAGGAATTAAAAATTTTAAATAAATATTAAAGCAGTAGATTATATGTGATATCCATCACATATTGTTTGTCTGGGATAAATTTATTATTTTCTCAGATTATGTTCTCAGCAGTGATTAAGCCTGATTTAGATAATGCATTTTGTAAGAAGGGTGGGCTTCGCATTTACAACGCATGCGTGAAGCCGTTTCTGCTTCTTCTAAGCACAAGATGGCAGTGGAATATTCCACAGCATTCATCTTCTAGAGATTATATCTTGACGGACAATGGCCACGAGGATAACAGTAAGTGTTAATGTCTCATTCCTAGTTTTGTTTAGGTAGAATTTAAAAAAGTTTTAGATGATAATAAAAAGTTTATGATTGTCTCATTCTACGTTTTGAGGCGCAGTATCTTTCTTCTCCATATGCTCAAACAACAGTATGTAAGTTGACAATTTTCTGATCGATACGTTTTATAACTTATAATAATAAATCAATATAGAAAAAATTACAATACTTATTTAAAATCAATTTCTCCTTAACTGTGAAAAACAATCTAGATCATGGAGATGCCATTCTACAATCTACTGCTTTTCCCAATCAACATTTTGGAATTAAAAAAATCAAATTACTTAAATTAAATTATTAATCAATGGTCGTTCGAAATAAACAAAAATGAGAGAAAATAAGGGTTTGAAACGTGTCTTTTCTCATTCAAACCAATGAGTAAAAAAAAGTGGGTAAATTGAGTATTCAGTGAGTCATTCAAGTGGGTAAAAAAAGTATTCGTACACCACATTTTTATTCGGTAAAAGTACAAATAATGATTAATTGGACCCGGAAAAACTTATGATTAGTATAAAAACAGCACTGTGCATTAATTCTTACCAGCTAGGAAATAAAAAGCCCATACAATCTAATTTATGAAAAAAAAAATCAATATTTTTAAGCAAAACAATTATTCGTACAACAAAAGATTCATGTAATAATAACTTTTTAAGTTCATTATCAAATCAATGTTTTCATCTAAAAGTAATCCTTTGCTCTTATGTGAACAAAATGAGGTGGATGAACTTGTTTGATTGTGTACTAAAATAGAATTCCTCAAAAATGGGACGCAAATCAAAAGAAGTGAGCCTTGCTAAGGAAAAACAAGGTTTCCAGCAAGGTTTACCAAGTCTTTGATCTATCAGTGTAAAGTCAGCATTGTCTCATACGACCGTGCAATACATTATCAAAGAGTTTAAATCCGGATTAATGGACAATCAAAAACGTTCTGGACCCCTGTCGATGTGAGAATCACGAGAAATCGTAAAATTAGCGTTAAAAATTTTAAAGTAAGTACCAGCGAAATAGCGGAACTCATCGCAACAAAATACAGTAAACATGTTGCAATTTAAACTGTCACAAATAGGCTCCATGAAGCAGAGGAAGAGCGTCAAGGGAAGGACCCTTCATAAATGAAAAAAAAAATTAAAAATGGGATAAAAGATTTCAGTTCGCCCCGGGAACATTCCAACAAACCACTCTCATTCAGATGAAAGCTGATTTAATATTTTTGGATGCAATGAAAGGAAATTTGTCTGGAAACAGGAGCAAAGATTTTTTTAAAAATAAATTGCAACCAACTGTAAAGACGTCAGAGTTTAAGGTTGTCTGAGCGCAAGTCGGGATGGTGAACTCGTTATTTTCAATAGAATTTTTAACGTAGAAAAGTATGTGAACATGTTGCGAGGCAATTAATAAAAATTGTACGATATTCAGGGATTGAGGACAGTAATTTGTTTCATTAGGACAATGACTCTTAGAAAACTGCCAAAAAAAAACGAGGATTGGCAGCTGTAAAATAAGCTGTAAACACCACCACAGTCACCAGACATTAATCCATTTGAAAATCTATCGGAATTAAAAAAAATCAAATGCTCATCATGGAACGACCTAATTTTCAATCTGAGAGGCAGAAATCGACCCTCAGAAGACCTACAAAATTGTTGAACTGATGCCTAGGAGGCCGTGATAAATGTGAAGGGTTATCCAACCAAATATTGACCTGTTAAAAAAAAAAAAAAAAAACATTTGTTAGATTAATATAAATACCATCGTTGAATAAATTTCCTGAGATATGTATGAATACTTTTTTTGCCTGTTGGTTTTGAAATTTTCGTATTATTCAAATTAAACTGTTACATAATTTTTGAGGCACATATGAATTAATGCATTTATAGTTCATACAATGTTATCTCTGATTGTTACGTGTTTAAAAATTAATTGGGCCTACTTTACTCCTAAAAACTATGTGTACGAACACTTTTTTTACCCACTGTAGCTCCTGAACGGCAGGTTCTAGCGACGAATGTAATAAAACAAAAAATATTTTCCATAAATTTCATGATCAGGGAACTTCTGTCAAAATTTCGATCCGTTTAACGACAGCTAGAGAGTGTCAAAAAAACCCAGCATTTAAAAAACGCAGGCAAAATGCAACTTTTTCATTCAATCCAATATAGCTCCTAAACGGTAGGCACTAGCGACAAATGTTATATGACAAAAAATATTTTCAATTTTTTTGATCTTGCGATATAGCTAAATTTTAAAGATTCGAGCAACACCAACAGAGCTTGTCAAAATTTTACATTTTTTAGGGTGAAATAAATGTTACACCAAAGAAGTATAGACGCCAAACCAAAAGGGATTGCTATGTAAAAAAAAAAAAAAAAAATGTAAAAAAAAAATTAAAATGGACATGAATCTACTATATATTTGTCAAATACCATTCACTCATTTAACACGAAATCTCAGAAACCACCGAACGGATTGGAATGAAATTCGAAATGTAGCTTCCTCTAGGGCCGTAGGTGCTCGCTAAAAAAGGAATTAAAAAAAATCGGCCTGGATCGCTGCTAATTCACGAAAAATACGATTAAAATTTTTATTGGGTGAATAATAATAAATTAATTGTCATGTGGAATTTGGAGATAAGCAATGTTAAAAAATAGGTTAGATGTTTAAGCCGCACACTTTGACCACAAATTAAGTCCCTTATAGTTGTAAACAAACAAAAATGCGATTGATGTCGAAACCTTATAATATGGTACTTTCTGTGAACTCATGGTGGCTGCAGAGGTGGACCCTTACGAGTTTGAGTTGTTTCTGATTTGTTTGTGACATGTAAGGCCAGTTCGATGTACATATTTCTTGCGAGCAACCCCCCAACATTGCTTCACCAGTAGCTTCCTCCACAACTACTCTTCCTTCAGTTTTCCGGTCACAAGATAATCGGCTTTTCTCAACCAGGCCCAAGTTGTATTTTACAAGTTGTACCTAACATTTCTGAATTCCATTCCTTGAACCTAAAATATACCTTTTTCTCAGTTCAGATAGGTCTATTAACGCTTAATTTTAATGATATTAAACCGTAGCGGAACAGGGTACTTTCAGCTACTTTATAATATTTTGACATTGATCTGTAAATTTTTAAAATAATCGGTTAATTATTTTTTTGATTTAAAACCGTTAAAAATAGAAGTATTAATATTTTTTAAAATGATATTCAACTCCGTATCATTTTTTATTTTTTTATGTTATCTTTATCAATTTATTTTATGACATTTGACTCCTGCAGTTACATATCGGAACAGAACAGAGATTGCAGCGATAAGTTTTTCTTATCACTCGTTCCTAGTTATATTTGAATTTTCGATAGCGCTTTCATCATAAATAGTAAAATCAAGGAATGAGTCGCACATTAAAAATTTATCATTTTACTTTAGTTAAAACCGTTTTTTTTTTTTATCTTGTACTTTTCTTGAACATTCCAAAGCGGTAAAATTTACCAGCAGCAATAACAGAATAGACGTCATTCTCAGAACCTCTTATGACTTTTTAATGGATCTGTGGCTACTTGATAGTGCCATCTTGATGTTAATTAGTCGACTTTTTCTGAACTGTTAATAATTTTTTTATTTTATTTGAGAACTAGTTTCAAATCCTGAGCATTCATCGTCAGTTCTAAAAACATCGGTTTGCTTCATAGATTATATATATATTTAAAATGTAAGGCAAGAAATTAAACATTTTGATACTCACCTAACAAAAATAAAAAGAGCCTCTAAACGTTACTTTTGGAAACAAATTTATAATGAAACTTAAAATATTTATCACGTTATTTAAACAAAAATTCATTTCTGAGCGGTTAATAGTGAGGGGATAGACGAATTATTTGGTACTAGTTTCGAATTCTATACATTCATCAGTTTTAAAAACATACATTTTTTTTTTGTTTAATACACCACTAACTGAACAGAATTATATTAAAAAAATTCAAACCATATACACTATAGCCAGTAATAACGGGTACAGTAAAATCACGGTCAACATTTTAAAAACACTAATTCTTAAAAAAAAAAACTATTAATGAGGTATTTTTAAATCTCCTATAGGAAAAATACACACTGAAGAATTAAATTTTAGTCCTAGATATCCAAATTAGGAAAGAAATCAAGAAAATTTCCTGAAATTTCAACAGACAAACCATGGTCTTCTAATTTACGCATGATTCTAAAGTAAGTAGGTCCAATTGTTGGGTTTTTCGATCATATCTAAAAAAAGGTGGACTCTAGAAAAATATGTTACAAATAAAAATTAAAGCTAACTAAAAATGTTTGTATCATCTTGGGCACGTCCAATTTTTTGTTATTTTAGCCCTGAAGAAGACCTGCAAGGCAGGTCGAAACGTCGGCACTTCGAATATAAAGTTTTTTTAGTTAAAAACTTAGACGTGTTTATTTACTTTCCTGCACCCCTGACCATTTCTTCACTTACATTACATCCTTCAATCAACTATATAGGGGAAGGTGCTGTACCTGTGGACAATTTTCACTTAGAAATTTTTCTAATTTTCGGTGCTTTATTTATCTGAGCGGTTATTGTACCATTAGATAAGAAATCTAAGGGGCTATCGAACCCTGGTGTCTTTATTTTGAAAAGTAATTTTATTTTTACAGAAAATAATGTTTTGTAACTTACTGATTATTGTCCATAGGTACCTTCCCCCTTTGTATCTGTGGGCACTAGTGGGTTGTACCAATGGACATTCATTTCTTCATAGATTTATAGTTCAAATGATATTTAGAGAAACACATCAGCAATAATTTTTTATAACATGTACTAAACAAAATAGAATATTTAAACAAGAATAAGTCGACATGATATTATTGAACTAAAAGGCAGACAAGATAGGTGACAATAATAAATTTAGCTTATGAAATTAAATAGAAACTTAACTTATTTTTAAACCTTTTAACAAAAATAAATCTTTTATGTACCTATAATTATTATTGACGAGTGTCACAGACTTTTTTTTATGGAAAAAATCGAATCATTCGAGATCGTATCCATGAAAAGATGTAGGAAAATGTAATTGTTTACATGATTTCCCAGTGCCAGTTATAAAAGATGGCGTTTGTAATTTTCTTTTGATATCTCTTATTTCAATTTCATAATCAGTAGCGATGTCCGGAAGTATAAATGTTGGGGTTCTATCATTCGATGAAATTTCCTTCAAGTAGCAAACGTTGTCAACAAAAAACATTGCTACCAACATATATTTCTTCATCTTCAATTTCTTTACCTTGTTCATTATCATTCATCAATTCATCCAAAAAATTACAATCTTCGCTTCATGGATCAGCCAAGATCACGTTTGTTAAAATCACTATTTTCACTAGTTGAATAATTTGTTATAAGTAGTGAGCGGCGAGTTTTCTCCTCTTAAAAAAAAAGGTTATACGAATAGTAGGTATCCAGATTTAGGCATTTTATATCACGCGGAATGCCTACAAACTTTTCCGCAGTATTTATAAATGAAATAATGAATTAATAAACAAAGAGAAAAATCTGCTGTACCTGTGGACACTTTAACTATCTGTCCACAGGTTCAGCTGGAAATGGTGTCCACAGGTACAACTGAACGCCATGTTGTGCGGAAAGCTTTGTTTCACAAAACCCGTAAGTGATAAGAGATATGAAAACATATGAAGTTATAATATATTTATCGGACAACCCAATGAAATATTAATGCCTAGAAAATTTCTAAGTGTAGCTCTTAGAAAAATTAAAATCACTGGTTGGATTGGTCAGAATTTGGAAGAAAAAAATTTAAAAATAATAATTTCTACTAAACTATTGGTCTGAAAATTTTGAAAACACACGTGCAACTGAAGGGAGATACTTGCAGCACTACCAACCTAACAATTTCAATTTCCCTCCTCCCACTCTCTCTTAATTACAAATGTCCACTGGTACAACTGTGCTTTAGGTACAGCACTTTCCCCTAATCATCATAACGTAGAAAATAGTCTAATATTAAATATCTACGACTCATTATAAATAATTAAATCGTTCAAACCATATTCTTTTTAGACCTCAGGATTAGGAGAAGTTTTATATGAATCTTACACTTAGCTTAAACTGGTTTAAGCTACTTGGTTGGCACCGAGATAGGCTCGGATAAACGAATCATCGGTTAACTGAGACCCTAAAAAAGTAAGGGAAAAATAACGTAGGGCAATGGAAGTAATACATATATCTATTTAATTACAAAATAATAATTATTATGAAACAATAATAATATACATAAGTAACATTATTACATATCTAAATCAAAAAGTTTATGCCTTGAAAAATATCACTTGTTTTATTCTGTTTAAGTAACGAGATTCTATCTGCCGCCGTCCGATTTCTTTACTGCCTAAAAATTATCAAATCAAAGGGTGTTGCATCAGTTCTGCCTTCGAAACTTTGAAGTGCCTTCTCCAATCCAGCAAACCCTTATTATTGAGAAATTGTTAACGAAGATTCGTTTCTTAGTAGACCCAATACTCCACTTTTAATGCCCGTACAAAGATTGCCTTATATGCCTTGTTCGGCAATCGATTATTTTACGAAAAATAATAGCAATGAGATAAAAAAAATAGAAGTTTATTTTTAGAATTGATGGTTTGTTTGATCCAATTCGGATCATCGAGTGTATAATCTTTGTTCATGCTATTATTTATAAAATAGCCATCAAGGCATTCCAGTAAAGGATTGCTTTAGGACTTAAAATTCGTGTTTTCCTCCTCTAAAAAAGTACTCGTTGCTATTTCAGTTCTCCCTGATCCAAATACTTCGATCTGCACTTTGTTTGCTTCTTTCTCCCATTCCTCTTCTTCTTAATTGCTTTAAAAAGAACCATCCCTCCAGTTTAATCAGTGGGTACTGCCTGTACGACTTTTCCTGTTGCTATTAGCGGCTATTCTCGGAACAGGTACAAGATTTGTGCCTCCGTCAGGTAGTAAATGCTTGTGATTTCCTTTTGTATTTCTTAGAACATTAAGGATCGTTTTATTTCTTCGCTCAATTTGATTTAACGGTTAGGATTTGTTTGTTTTTATTTTCCTCTTGTCGAATGCACCTTGAACTTTTGTTTGCTTTTGACGGGATTGCGTGTCGAAGTCGTGGAAAGAAAGCGAAAAAGTGTTTTTATTTTTTTAGCTGTCAAGATAAAATGAGATACTACATTAGAGATTAGAAAAGGGGTTTCCTCATCCAGCTCTTAATCAGCCTCAGTTGAGTTGTGTCTGGAATTTGAAATGTTGCCATATTCTGTACTTATTTGTTCGAGTGTCCACATGACTTTTCATGAAAATGTCTGTAAATTTGATGAATATGGCTTTTAATTGTCGGAATTCCCAAGTCTACGAAGCGTTTCGTTTGACAAGGAGGAGAGTCTGTTATCAGTCTCAGGAATTTAGATTGAAATAATTGTATTTTTTGAATATGTGTTTTTTTCGGGTTTTTTTTGGCCGGTCCGTAAGTTTGGGATGCGTAATTCCGGGTGGGTTTTAACAAGTAACTGTAAATGTTCAGTTTCTGTTTTGGGAATACTTCTGAGCGCTTTTGAAGTATGGAGTAAAGCAGTCGCATTGTTAGCTGTAATGTCTGCTTTTTTGTCTTGACTTGCGGATCCCATGTCATTAAACTAGGACTTATTATTATTCTCGTCCACTGGTTTCTACCACAACCAATTCGGTGATGTTTCTTCTCCAGGTCTAGCCATCTCAGACTTAGTCCTCCCTAGGCTCTTTTTAAGTAATGGCGTACAGTTTTGTATGTTATCTCTTTAGTTTTTTTTTGTAAGTGACTCATTATTTACATTAGCGTAACTAGAACCGACTAACGGGGAGGGCGCCTTATCTTGCTACTTCATCATCACCTTCTCCTTCGTTGCTCGTTTCTGCCTCTGATTTATTTTTCTTTAAATATTTTAATATCTCAGCACTCTTAGGTTTCTCTTTCCTTGATCCCTAGAACTAATATTGAATTAAATTAAAAAAAACTTCCTTTATCAATCCAGATACTCGTCCTAGTTATGAGAGATGAGACTGTTCGTTGGGTTAGAGCGCAGCAGCGGAATTTCGGGTAGAAAGGGAACGAAGAAAAATTTACTTGAAACAATAATACATCTCCCTATTCTGTCCTGTCTTTCTGCACAATGATGCCACTCTGTCTCTCTCCTACTTGATGGTGAATGCCAATACAACTGTAGATTCACTTATAATTTTAACTTATGAAAGTAAAATATTTCAACTTTACTTCGATTCCATTCCTTTTAAGTAATGGAGGGGGAGGGTTGGAACCCCAATTACCCCCTCCCCCTGGGTACGCCAATGATTATTTATAAAGTATTGGGTTGGCAAATAGGTCCTTTCAGGTTTTCTCTTATTTTTACATTATCACAGTCCATTTCTTATCTGATGAATCAATCCCTTAGGTGAATTGTTTACTCTGTGAATTGTTTACATTATCTTAGTATTCTGATTGCTATTGCACTGTGAACATGTTAAAAAATATAATTCATTATCGGCGTATTTTGCTGTATTATATTAAAAAACGTAACCATCCTGCAGAAGCCTGTGAAAAAAAAAAATTGTAGTGTTTATAGGGATGATTCCTTAACCGAACGCACCTGTCAAAATTGGTTTGCCAGATTTCGTTCAAGAAATCTGACATCAATGACGCTCCACGGTCTGGTCGCCCACAAGAAATTGAAACGAGCTATTGCCATCAGGGCAAGCAATTGATTCAACTCAACAAAGTTGGACCAATCAATAAAAAAAAAATACCAGAACTGGCAAATCGAAAGGGTGTTGTTTTCCACCAAGACAACACAAGGTGTTTTCTACACCTCGTTGGTCACTCGCAATAAACTATTAAGCTTTGGATGGGACCTTTTGCTCAATCCTCCGTATTCAACAGACCTAGCTTCAAGTGACTACCACTTATTCCGTTCTCTGTAGAACTCCATGAATGGAAAGCAATTCCAAAACGAACACGACGTCAAAAACCACTTGGATCAGTTTTTTTTAGACAATAAACACCTGGCGCTCCATGAACGTGGTATTATGCTATTGGTCGAAAGATGGGAACGAGTTATACTTAATAATGGTGAATTTATTGTAGATAAAAATCAATTTTATGTCTATTATACACAGTTTTATTTCACCCCCAACAACCGAACGGACTTATTTGCCAACCTAATAATAATTGTATAAGACTTCCACAGTTGCTCGGCTAATCGTGCGACTACCACATGTCCTCTGAAGGTCGAGGAAACTTTAAGACACGCTATAATAGGAGAGTTACCCGATGATTCGAAATGGACGGGAACTCCGTTCGAAATGACGATAATTAGAACTGATGTAATTCCTCCGCTTGGTCCTCTCAAGGACTTTGGTCAAAGCAGTCCTCCGGGAGATCCCACAATGGAAACTTACACACATCTTTTTTTTTTTTTTCGTCAATCAGGAATGATTCAGTAGCACAAGGCGACCTTGGGCTCATAGTGATTTGATAGCGTTTCAGGAAATTTATCTAGTTTGCATTGACGTCACAAGTGGATCAGGGTCGTTGGCATTTCTCGGCTGGGCGTATTATTAGTTGCGAATTTCGGATCAATTTTGATATTTCGGTTCTATTATTAGATTATTAAATAAAATGGAGCCTAGGTATATGATAATCAGGCATGATTTCACACAAGTCTATTTTATTTTTTCTTCTCAACTATCTTGAAGCTGCAAATAAAAACTTGACTTGTTAATGTCAATCTAAAACATTTTACTTTCATTATAATCATAATATACTTACTTGAAACTACAAAACTCATATAAATATTCTTTTTCAAAACGTTAAAATTGTTGAGGTTGAAACCAATAAATAGCACTTCTACTTTCAAACTGCGTTGAATTTGTTTGAATTTGAAGGCAAACAAAAAATTGAGAACTTCAAGTTTAGGTTAAATTTTTTTTTTTTTTTTAAGTAAGTGCAACAGCCAAATCCAAATTCTTTTAAGAACTTCTCTAGTTAATTATAGCTCTTAATTTTTTTTTGCCTTTAACAAGATTTAACGATCTCCCGTTCTTTTTTTTTTTTTTTTTTTTTTTTTTTTTTTTTGTATGTGTTTTTTGCATCAAATCTTTTTTATTTTAAATGGACAATGTATTATTAATTACAGCAAAAAAAAAAAGAAAAAAAATGGCGTTGATATATCAGTAAACAACGAAGTTATAAGGCATAAATGTTTGATTTTGGCCATTTAAAAAAAAATCATTAAAAAAAAACCGTAAGACTTTGTACATAGGTAAGTGACAAATAGGTTCAAAATGAACCTCCCTACCCGAGATACCTCTGTGGCCAATGATCTTCCGAACACCCTGTATACAAGGTTGTGTCTAGTATTTTGACATTATTATTTGTCATATATACATTTTAAAGCTGAGTAAAATGGGAACACAATTATTTCAACTGTTTAAAATTTAAAAGTAGTTTAAATTGAAATTCTGTATTTGGCCCATATTCTCGTAATAACCCAAATACTGAAGTTAAGAGTCAAAAATTGTGTTTAGAAAATGAAAGTCAGTATAGTAATTGAGTTGAGAGTTCTTCGAAACCCTACTGATCAGTATATTTTTATCGTCGTAGTGGCTTTCTAAATTTAGCTCGTTTAGAAATTACATCTCCATTAATATTAAGTGGCCTCATCAAAACTGTATTACCTCTTCCTTCTATCAGCCATTGGCATTTAAAATCCTCGTTCGTTGGCACAGTTTTCTGATACGAAGTTCCCATCAATAAGGAACTCCTGTATATTTTATAAAACTATTATAATTTGTTTCATTTTTACTTTACATTTTCTTGACAAAATAACTTCGTAATAAGCAATATGAACGCCTCCATGGATGAATCCACACAGTATGTGCAATATGAAATAAATGAAAAAGAAGATAAAAAATAAATAAATAAGACATGGATCCTGGTGAAGTTTTAAAATCGACCGATAAGTTTTTACTACCATTCCGTAAAAGAGTTTACAATGGTTAAACTACTGAATCATTCCGCACCTGATTTCAACTACATCATCTTCATAGTTCTAGAAACATTCAGTAATAATAAAAATTTAAATGTACAATGTTGAGTGACAGAAACGAGGTTTGCCAAACTGCATACTTCAATATAAGATTTTCATTGATGAACTTCAATTACTGAATAAGATTATATAAGTACTTTACTTATGAGAGCGGGTGAATCCGCGACGGGGTAATGCCTATAACTAATTTAATAATTTTGCCTATAACTCAGTATCTATTGATGTATTGTTGGGACACTAAGTTCTACAACATTTAAAAAAAAAATATAAAACAAAATGAATATAATCACCCTGGAAGCTGATTAAACACACGGCTGTGTCACGCAAAACAAGGATTTCAATGTAATTAATCGATTGTACATAATCGATCCTGAGCGTTCCAGGCCTCTAATTACATAGGGCACCTCCAAACCATTTGTACTACATTTGAGAAACCGATTCGGGAATTCCCGTTTAAATTTATTTTTTATTTCGCAAATCCTCCATTACTGATTTGTAAATTAATATGTTTCGACTCGGAGTTCGAAAGTTCGGAATTTCCCGAGCGGCTGCGAGAATTGACACAACTGCTGGAAGGTTCGTTACCCTTGCCCGATTCAGAAACTGGATGAACTGTCTTGGCTATCGTTATGGCTGATAGAAAAACATAAGGTAATATGAATGATTAATGTTATTCATGCCTGCAATGGAATTTGATTTATTTTATTATTTATTTTTTGTTTTTTTTGGAATAACTGGTTTTGAAGAATAAGTATTGAAATCTACCTCACTTATGGGCAATAAGTAACCCAAACGTTAATAAATCCGTTCATACAATATGATAAAATGTTTGGAAATTGTCATGCCAATAACTTGTAATAAAATACTCACTCGTAGCACTTCAATAAAATGTCTAACCTTCTGGTCTCTAGGCCATCTTCTTTTCAGACACATCAGTGGGTTATTTAGAATCGAGTAATAAGCAAGTTGAGAGACTTGTCGTATGAAGCTTATCATGGAAGGATATATATCTGGTTTGGGCTAATTCAGCAACATCTGGAAGATCACCCATCCAAGACAATCAAAATAAATAGGAAAAAAAAAACCCTTTAACTATAAAATTATATTCCTACACTATTCCAACATTTATTAGACAAGCGTTCAAAGCTCCCAATAAATCACAAAAAACATCTTATTTACATGACAGTAATTAGACCCATTTGGACATGCGGAGTTGAACCTTGGGGTTTCACTAAACCTTCCTATTCTTCTCGTATCAAATCCTTACAATCTAAAATGCTCAATGCCCCTTATGTCACAAACAAAATCCTCTATTAAGATCTTAATGTTTTGGATTTGGCCCAAAAACCATAAACGTATCCTTTCATAATAAACTTCAAACCCACTCTAATCCACTAGTCTCTCAACTCGCTTCACACTCAGTTCTCGTTAATCCTCCAAGTCTTCTGAAAAGAAGATCGCCCACGAGACCTTCTAATGTAAAACTATTGAAGTGCTACTAGTGAGAACTTCTTTACATGTTACTGACATGTCATTATTATAATTTTCCTCAAATTTACTTGTATATATTGTATACAGTTATAAATATCAATAAATAATAAAAAAATAATGGAAGCTTAGAGCGTCTGTCTTATAAGTGTTGAAATATTGAGAAAAAAAAATGCTAGGTTTATCTTGTCGTTTCAATCTTGTATGTGGATTGGAAGTTCGACGTTTCTCCAGATGGAGGAGTCCTAGGTAGCAGATCTGTTCAACAGGAATCAGTGGAAAACCAGTAAATGATATAGTGCAGAAAGTCATTGGTTTATGATAAATGAAAAAGTATATATATAATTCAACAATTACCTTGCTACTGTCTAGCGTATATGAAGGCATATATTTTCCTATATGGAGATATACTGCAAATAATAAATATGAACTATATACTATGTGCTTTTTTTATGTATTTGTGTGTGTACCGTCCCATTTATAATTCTTTGGATGGAAACTCAGCATTCTGAAAAAGATAGTCTTGTCTTCAGTCGTACTCGCGAAAATTTAAACAAGACAAATAACAACTACTCTTCGTTGATAAATATAGATAAACCTGAGATTATTGATGAAAATTTATGAATCCAATAAAACTCAAGCTACAAGGAGAATTTTTTTTTTTTAACAAAACAATAAAAGAAATTTTTGTCTGCTATCATAAAATAAAGCCCTTTTAGGAAGATTCTATTCTATTCTATAAGAATTGATATAGATAACTATACATTTTTTTAAATGCATTATCACAAAAACTTATCATACTTTTACTTTCATAATGCTTATAAAATGTTGATAATGAAAAAAATAAAAAATTGTGTTGGTTTTATCGATTTCACCTCCTTAAACGAAATAGATATTAAGGAAAACTTTACTTTTCCCAACTAGTTTTTTAAAGCCAGTTTCACGTAAACTATGCAAGCTACGTAACTAAGTTTCGTACGCTGTAACCATAGTTACCTGTGTATCTTCAGTTGCATGCAATGATTCTTTTAAATTCAGCAAGAAGTTCCCTGGAATAATGACAATGTCACCTTAGAATATACATAAAGCATTCATAGACATTTACAGTATCTACAGGCTGTGGGTTCCTAGACTAGTTTTCACCTCCACCATGTTAGTCTATGGATCTCTCTAGGAGATTCTAGTTTTTCATTCTAATAGCTTCACCGGTTCATAAACCAGTGAAGTCAGTGTAACAACGCTAAAGCCGCTAACATCCTGGACATGAGAGAAGCTGGCCATTGCCATTGAATTTTACAATAAATTTCGTGTCCACTTCCGTTTTAACCTGCAATGAGGGTTATGTCGATGAGTGATGCTGGATAATTATAGAACGAAGACCTAGATGATTAGAAAGGTATTGATGCAATTCTGAAAATTTGTCTGGTTTATAATCTATAACTTAAGGGGTATTCATGTTTGGAAGGTTTTATTTGAGACGCTGTTAGAGATGTTACTTTTGGTTCTCAGGATCTTGGATAGGAAGGATCGAGTTGTTTGCAAAACATCCACGGAGGGTTAGGGATTATGGCGTTTTTAGGAGAGGGATAGAACGAAAAGTACGACAAAATTTGTATTAATTTTGTACTTAAATACAAAGACAAGACTAGAATGACAAAAACCTACTAGTTGTTACGTTTTCTTCAACATTTACTAGGCAAACGTACGAGTTCTTCTGATTAATTGCAAAAGACTTATTTTCATGTACTCCATATGTACATATTATCCAATCCTTACAAAAATAGACTTATGCTCCTTGTTTTGTCACAATAAACTTATCCATTTATGTTCCATACGTTGCAGATTTGCCCCAAACCAGATACCTATCCTTTCATAGTATACTCCATACTCACTAGAATCCACCATCCCAACTTGCTTCACACTCAATTCTCTATAATTCTCCGAGGCATCTGAAAAGAAGATGGCCAAGGCACCTTCTGATGTAGAACTTTATGGGGTGACTACCTAGACCCATATTGGGCATACGTAAACCACTCAATTCATCTCCAATCCTTACAATCTAAAATCCTCAGTGCTCCATATTTTGTCACAAACTAATTTACCCTAAAAATCCTCATGTTGCTGATTGCTCCTTTCATATTACCACTTTTGCAAGTCACCACTCCAACTAACCCTTTTTGGCATTTCCCTTAAAAATCACTCGATAATCTTCTAATTCGTGTTGCTAAATCTAATACGTGTGTAATTCATTTTTTCCCGTGCTACTTATTAATCTTTAAACCGACTCATTTGGTTTGTCACTAAAAAATACTCCTGTATTTATACATTTTGTAAATCATTTAGAAAAAAACAAACAGAACAAACCGGAGTCGATCCCTCCATTGATTGTAGTTAGAGATGAAAGGAAGTATGAGTGCAGTTGACGAAATCCCGGAATCAGTTAATACTGGAAAGCTCTTCCTACAAAAACATTAGCATCTGGCTCAGCAACTTCTGCTCCAGGTTATAAAATGAGAAAATATAAGCAAGTGGTTAAACAGCTTAAACATGAATAGTATGGATGTAGGATTTGAAATTTTATATGACAATGGAATTGTAGAACAAGTTCTGAGTGCTCAAAATGAAGCTAGTGATGAAAATATGATGACAATGACGTTTCTAATTCTTCCACTATTCCATGCAAAGAAGCTCAGGAAATTTTTACCAAGTACATCAAGTGTTTTCGAGCAGCAATGTGGATCAGATATTTTACACCTGATGGGATGCGGCTAGTGTTTAGCTTTTTTGTCATTGTCACTAAAGTCCAATGTGTATAATGTTCATCTGTTCGTTTTTACATTCAATAAATTGCAAAAAAAATTACAATTATATAGTTTAAGATGCTTTTTTGTTACTTTACAAGCAAAATTCTGTAATTTTTCATTATCATCGAGTTTCTATTGTATATCGAAATGCCGCTGATGAGAAGTTCTTTACGAGTTACTGACATGCCATTGCAATCACTATCTAAACATTTACTTGATGCACCTTCCATATTTTTAAAACAGTGGTAGGTGAATAGGAACCTTACAGTATATCACGATATGATATCTTTAATTTCTTAAGAACTCTAGTCATTTAAGTACAATCAATGCAATTATGCTCATTATTTTAGTTTTAAAATAAAAATGAAAAAAAAAGAGATTCTGAGAAAATAATTAGCCAGAGAGAAACAACTTTGTTTCACATTCAGACATGTTTAAAAAGATATCCATCTGTCTCAGGATTCCTATTAATTATGCATGCAGTCATTCAAAACCGCACTTTTATAACAATTTTCTTATTATGAACAACAAAGAAATATAGCATTGGAACTTTTTTTTTTCAAAATACTCCACCCTGCCTGGAAATCCCCACGAGGGAACAAAAAAGCTGTTGCCCCTGTGACGTTTAATTATTATCTTAAATTATTTTCGTTATTGAAAAGTTTCCAGAAGGTTCCATGAAGGCATCGCTACTTTTCAAGAACCTTTTAATAATATGAAATGTGAGTGTATCCCATGTGCATCTACAAGTGAATACCATTATTCCGCCTGGATGAATAATTATTCAATATTCGAATAATTTATTCTTCGCAACTCTGACTCGATGAAGGAAGCGATAATTTTCCAATTCCTTCAAGAGCGTAAGGCATCGAAAATAGATTTTTAAAATAAAGAAAAATAAAAGTCAACAAAGATTTAAAAAATTAGAAACAGAGAGAAACAAAAAAAGAAGAAGAAAAATCGTCAATATAGCAATAAATATTACATTAAAAAAACATACGATATGTCTACATATGATCTACTGCTTTTTCCAATTTACATTTTAGAATTAAAAGGATCAAATTACTTATATGTTTTTATATTATTTTATATGTTCAAATATTTTTTTATTTTATTACACCAGCTTATTATTTAAGGTTTGTAATTATTAAAAATAATTTTTGGGATGTTTTATTCCATTGAAAAAAAATAGTATGTTTGGTTTTTTTCTAAAAAACTAATAAGTATTAAGATGTAAATGTTAATTTCAGCCAAATAAGGGTTGCTACAATTAATTATTCAGATTCCTTGTTTAAAACATTGTTTTTTTGTTTTTTTTAATTGTTGGGACAAAATGTTTGTATTGAATTCAGATATTGTTTGTAGAACAGTGGTTTTACTTTAATGTTGCGTTGACGCATCATTAGCGATTCCTATGAAGTTTTTCTATTGAAGACAGGCCAATGCATGTTTAACTCCCCCAAAACTGTCTAATGAAGACATGCTGATGCTTGTTCAAGCATACCAAAAATAAAAAAAAAAAATGTTTTTATTTTTGTGTGAATATTTATTTATTTTATCATTTAAACAATCGTAATAAAGGTATTCATGAAAAAGTATTATTGTAGCATTTATAAATATATCACCTTACCAATCTCAGGAAAAAAAATTTTACATAGTCTACTGGCCATTGTTGCGAGAGCGAAACATTTTCTGACATTATGGCTGAACAAAAAAAAAATTTTCGTTAAATGAAACTAACCTGGAAATATTTCTTCGGAGAAAAATCAAAAGTTTCAACTAATTCATGCCTTGGCTGTAAATGGGTTATCAGATAAAGAACACCGTCAAACAAATACGATCTTGTAATTTTCCCATTCATAAAATTACGTTATTTGATGATCATTGCAAATTTTCGAACAAGGATAATTTTCATTTTCGTATTAAATTGAAGATCATTTGAGGTAAAATAGCTCTGAACATTATTTCTTTGACGTCACAAGAAATTATTCCAAGTACAGAGGTGCATATATCTTATCTCGTGAAAGATTTGACTACCAATAGTTGACAGGTTAAGGAAAACTAGTTAAATTACTAACACTGCTAACCAAACTATTGATGGTAGAATTTAATTTGTTATGAATTTTGTTAGCCAATTCCTTTAGAAAAACTGGGTATACGATTTTACTTGGTTTATGCTTATGAATTTTTAAAAATATAATCGCTTAGAAATTCCCCAAATGTACCAATAGTTGATTCGCATTGTATATAGTACTATGCTTTTTTCACCCTTAAAATGTGTAACGTTTTTTTCACAGCCGAAAATATTTTTTAGTATTTTTTTTTTTATATACATTTATTGAAATTTACAACTGTACAAAATATATACATCAAGTAAATGTATTGACAACGATTAAAATAACATGTTAAAACTTGAAAAGAACTACTCATCAGTAGCACTTTATTAAAAATTCTACACTAGAAGGTCTCTAGGCCTCGAGTGGGAAGCAAGTTGAGAAACTAATGGATTTGAGTGGTTATGGAGCTTACTATGAAAGGACAGGTATCTGGTGTGGGCTAAATCAGCAACATATGAAACATTAAGATCATTATGGATAAGTTTATTGGTGACTAAGCAAGGAGCATTGAGGATTTTGGATTGTGAGGTTTGGATAAGAGAATTGGAAGGTTTAGAAGAGACCCAAAGCTCAACTACGTACGTCCAAATAGGCTTAATCACAGTCATGTATATGAGTCTTTTGTTACTCATTTGGAGCTTTGAACGTTTGTCTAGTAAATGCTGAAGCAGTCTCTAACGACGTGCAGTTTCTTGTCGTTTTAGTCTTAATATGATATTTAAGAAGCACAGTGCCATAATGTATCAATGAGACCACCTTAAATGTAATTGAAAATCACTGAAGTTGTTTATTGATTTGATTTAAATAATTTCCTCTTGGATATGTCTTTTGGGGTCTATATTTTGTTGGTGTAACCTTTTTTTTCAACCTAAAACGTGTGACATTTTGATGCGTTCTATCTCGGTTGATGTTGCTTGGATCAATATATTAATATATTACAGTTTCCTGTTAGAATTTAACGGAGAATATTTTTCTTTATATAACGTTTGTCGCTTGGACCGACCGTTTATAAGCTGTATTGATTTAAATGAAAAAAGTCGCGTTGAATCCGCTATTCTCTCAACTTTGTTAATTTCGAATAATCATTAATTCTTAATTTAAGTATTTTGAACTTTTTAATTCTTAAATGCAAATTGGGAAAAAAGGGGTAGGTTATAGATAGAATAAATGCCTTAGTTCATAGTTTTTCCCAGTCAGAAAGAAATAAAGTTTTTTCTTGAATCCTATCATGATTTTATTTTAGAATAGAGAATCTACTTTAGGAATTGATAAATCCATAGTTTAAGTTTTTTTGAACACCTGCTTCATAATTATAAATATTTTTTTACGTCATAATCTAATGACGTCAAACATTTCACAGAGGAAAATGATCTATTTAAGTCTGGTGAGTACGTCACCTTATTGTAGAGTAAGGGTTTCCCAACGAAGTATTCAAGTGCAAAACAGCGAGCCCACGCACTTGATCGGGAATACCTCAACGCCATACTTCCTCTAAATCCACGTATTGTTCCCTGGAATGCTCTTCGGGTAGTAACGCAGGGTCTCGATTGCTTAAGGTCAAAGGGGACGTTGCCAACTCGATTTATCGAAAACTCGGGCTATCGAAGTTTATTTAGTAAAATTATATAAAATATTTGAAAATAATTAAAATTGATCTTTATTCGAGATGGCAATAGGTATGGGGTCTCTATCTATGGTGACAAGACATAGTCATGTTCAAAAGTATTCGTATACATATTAGGGGTTTTAGTGCGTTGAATCGAGATTTGAGGTCGAAATATATTTTAAGCATAACGAAAGTATTTTTATTTCAAATAGCATAAGAAACTACAATTTTACGTGAAAAAATTATTTCTCTCTCTTGTCTGAGAGCTAAGAAAAAAAACAAACTTGATTTTCATTTTATTTTTTTCTCGTCACAAGATTAAAGCGACAAGAAACTGCCCGTTGTTACTAGACAGACGATCAAACCTCCCAATTCATTACAAAAGACTTATTTACATGACTGTTATTAGACCTATTTGGACGTACGGAGTTGAGCTTTGGGGCTCTACTAAACCATCCAATTCATCTCGTATCCAATCCTTACAATCCAAAATCCTTCGAAAAATCCTAAATGCCCCTTACTTTGTCACCAATAAGCTTATCCATAAAGACCTAAATGTTCCATATGTTGCTGAGTTAGCCCAAACCAGATACCTATCCTTTCATAGTAAGCTCCATAACCACTCCAATCCACTAGTCTCCCAACATGCTTCCTCCTCTATCTCTGATAATCCCCCGAGGCGTCTGATAAGAAGATGGCTTAGAGACCTTTTAGTGTAGATCTTATTGAAGTGCTGCTAGTGAGTAGTTCTTCACAAGTTATTTACATTGCATTGTATTCACTGTCAAC
This sequence comes from Euschistus heros, assembly GCA_003667255.2. Taxonomy (NCBI): domain Eukaryota; kingdom Metazoa; phylum Arthropoda; class Insecta; order Hemiptera; family Pentatomidae; genus Euschistus; species Euschistus heros. Next base: position 1,582,230 of record RCWM02000094.1, read on the forward strand.
ACATTTACTTGTTGTATATTATTCTGTACAGTTGTAAGTATCAATAAATGAAAAAAAAAAAAAAATTTCTCGTCTTCTGATGCTCATTGGCGGCTCTAGATTACACTATTATAGATCCCTATAACATACATAAAAATCGGCTTTTATATCTGTGTGTTACAAGTCGAAACGTCTCCTTGTAAGATAAATTTATATGAAAAAATAACATGAACTAATTTTACAGTAAGATGCATCTTCCGCTAACCTTCAAACAATAACATAGTTTCGAGATAATACTGGTCACGATTTTACCTCAAGGAGGACTTTCTGTACTTACCAGAATGGATACACAAAGTATTGTGAATCACATATGGTCTACTGGACTTTTGGACGACCTCTGGAAATTATGCAATAAGTTCTCGGAATAATGGCCATTAGGATGTGTTTTGACCTCAGCAGTTATCGGCTATTTTCGTCTTGACCTTGCCTCAGAGCTGTCTCTTCTCCCCGGCTGATATCATACCATATTTATTTAAATTCACTCTTTCCTACCGGAAGGATGGCTAGGCTCTTTAGAAAACAAAGAGATGGAATATGGGACGAGCCGGGACAACCGTTACACAACTCGCTAACGATTCAATACAGGTAGGAACTCTCTTTCGACGAATTAGCTCTTCCATACAATTATATAATATTTTTATAAAAGATTATTGTTTATGATATAATTTAAACAAAAATTTCTGTCAAAATCAGTAATTTTATTCAGTTTTTCATTCCGGGTTCCGTACAAGGTTATACTCTTTTCCGAGTTATATAATTTTTTTTTCCATTTATTTAATGATTTATGTACAACTATACAATAATATACATCTAATACTGAATTACGAATTTAATAACATGAGGAAAACTTGCAGAAAAACAATTGAGATTGATGAATCCACTTTTATTGAAAATTCTTTATTCGAAAACTAGTTTCGAATGTTGACTCTAGAAGGCTCAAATTTTTTATTTTTTTATTTTTGGTGGTGTGAAAATATACAGGGTGAGTCCCTCTTAGTTTAAAAAAATATGGGTTAAACTAGATCAAAAATTAAGAAAAATGCCGCAGAACTGACCTTTCAATTCCAATCCGTTGCAGATATATGTTCTTTAGGTCTCAAGTTTCTAAAATGCAAGGTTACATGTCCGAAAATGTGGTCAAAATTTGAAAACATGTTTAAACAAAGCAGAGATATTGGAGCTGTTATGGCAGAAAATATGTTTTTCTCAAGAAAGTCTTTTAATTATCGTATATATGCAACGGATTGGAATAGAAAGATAAGGTCTGTGGCATTTTTCTCTCGTTTCTCTATTTATTTATTTATTTATTTTTTACACTAATTGTAAGAGGGATTAACCCTGTAACGTCGTAGGGATTAGAAGTTAATGAAAAATAATTTTAAAAAAAAACTATAATCCAATACTTGACAGGAAAACAATTTTTTTTTCAGCTCTTCTGTCATTTACTTCAGTCATTACGTTGACGTAGTAATATAAAAAATAACTTAACTCTGCAAAATATACGCTTCTTTACGATTATTCTGTCACATATAGTAACTATTCTGTTAATATTTCTTTTTAGATCTTTGAATCCACAGGAACGAAAAACGTAACAATTTTATTCAAATTTCACACTAAGCCTAAAGTAACAGAAACAGCGACAATCTATACGCAATGGTTTGTATTGTACAGTTGCTAAATATCCGACGCTTCTATCAAGATGTCAAGAGATGTCGTTGCTAATATTATTATAGCTGCAGGAACGATAAAAATGGTTGTCCCGCATAAGGTACTGGGGGCCATGTAGGGTTGTAATCAAACAAGTTGTTGCCTGGCAAAGTTGTAGAGCTTCTTAAAGCTATCAGTTCCTAGATTGAACTGTGATATAATCGAAGGAAAGGGAGGAGGGATGGTCAGCTAGGTAATCAGGCAATCTTATGACTAGTCTGTTCTTCTGTTCCTATTGGAAACAAATTTAAAATTTGGCAATCAGAAATATTTTTCTGGTCATTTGAAATTTGGCTTGGACATAATTTACCAATCCTAATTGTATTGATACTTTTTTACCACATTATGTAAATCAAGTGATCCTATAGAAATTGCCCATGTATAGTTATAGATTATGATCTTCGTTCTTTTTACTAACGCTCGGAAGGAATATCGGAAATAAAATAAGAAGCAAATTGAAAAAATACTGGATTTTTATAGGTTTATAGTATATTATGAAAGGGAACGTATCTGATTATTTCTTGATCTGCAACACATGAGATAAACATAGCGGATTTTACAAAGGATTTTGGATCGGGAAGACTTGATATGGGAAGAAATTTATGATTTTGTGAAACCCGGTATAATTCTATGCCGTGAGTTCATGTAGGTCTGTTAACACAATTCTGAAAAAAAAAAAAAATTCGCTCCATTGAGACATCCTTCCTGATTTTGATATTTTTATGTGTGCTGAATTCGAATCTGAAGTCAGAAAAATTCTATCTACCATCCTTTTTGAAGAATTAGACGTTAGTTTTGAAAAACCTGAAATAGCGTTTTTGTTTTTTTTTTAATTAATTTAATTTTTTTTTTCACTCCCATAGACATTTTTCGTGACTTTTATATTGACAAGTGTGCTGGATTCGAATCAATAGTAACCAAAATTCTAGAAAGCACCATTTTTCAGAGATTGGAGGTTGTTTTTAAAAAAACACTGAAATAGACATTTTTTCATATATTTTTATAACACTTTTTTTTTATAAGTAAAAATAATGTAAAAAAATAATAATATTTAATACTGAATATAATTAATGTGTATATATTTTCCTTTTGTACTCTACATCACGTGTCTCCCGTTGTATTGTCCAACAGTAGTCGGCAAGCATCTTCTCATTGAATTTACCGCTTTACCTTTTTTCCATTTGGGCTATCTCTTGATGAAATCGTTCTTTGTTTTCATCTAACACTGCTCCCAAGTTGGGAGGGAAGAAATTCAAGAGGAAATGAAAAAAAAATGAATTTTTGAGGGCATGTTGCAACCACATGGCCTTATATGATAAAAGCAATTCTTAAAAAATGTCATTTAATACAACAAAGCCCAATGCTACTTATGCTCTTCAATTTTTTTCCATTTTCTAATACATTATAAAAGTTTCAAAATCATATAGGTTTTTTACTTTGAACATAATATAATACCATTTTTGTTGAAGGAAGTATTTTTATGCAGAACAGTGTAATGGTCATGTGGATTATTCTGTTTATGAGAGTTGCGAAATTAGAGCGTTTGCCAAGTAATTAATTTTTGTTGATTAATAATTACTTAAGAATCATAGCTGTTCATTGGGAGACATATAAAAGTTTAGGGGGAAATCCATAAAAGTTTTTGAAAATAATATTTTGCATGGAAAATATGGTCCAAAAGATGAGAATTCAGTCCTAACATTGTTTTAAGAGATTAGTAAATATGTAGTGGTGTTATGTAACATTTGTAACTTCTAACATATACTTGTTCTAAATTTCTCCACGTGCGTTCGTTGCGTGTCTTGTTTTACGTTGTATTTAGTATCACCAAAACATATGAGTAGACTTGCAATACAGCCTAAATGTTAAAGGTGAGTTTTAATATCATTATAATCGTAGTCCATTGATTATTCTTATCGACGTGTTATCTCTTTGAGACTATTCTCTGAGAGTTTAACTGATATTTCATTCATATAGTTTACATGCATATTTTTATATATGTGTGTGTGTGTGTACGTATATTAAAACCTATACCACTGACAATCCATGAAAAGTTTTGAGTTCAGTACTTAGATAAGGATGTACTGTTAATGTGCCAACGGATGTGATAGGAGAATATTTGGTCAGCAATCACGCACAACCGCCAGGTTTTTCCCCAATTATGGTCGCCCACTCTATAGAGACTGGGTGTGCCCCAGGAGGGTCTCCCGATTCTAAGGACTGCATTATTTGGAAGTAGTGACATTCCAATAAAATAACCCAAAATTGTTTTATTTAGGGCAAAATTTATAAGTTTTGACGTCCAAACAAAAGGATAAACGATTAAACTTAAAGTTGCAAATTTAGTGAAAACAAGAAAGCCTGCTTTATTTTCCAGACAACTAAATATCTTGTAGGAGTACTTAGTGTGCAGAGGAATAAAAATATATTTTAATAAAAATATATCTGTTGTTCATGAGTATTTAAATGGAATGTTATATGAAAAAAAAATACAAATATAACCGGACATACGTAATTCATTCTGTTGTCAAGGACGCATGAGTGTGAAGTGCCTAAAGACCCGTTTATGGTTGTTGTTATTATTTAGTCGAGAGATATATTTCGTAAATATTAGTCATAAAGTCAGTAACCGTGAACTGAAGATCTCACGATTGTTTGGAAGTTTGGAACACCCGGATATCCTTTTCACACGGTGCGTTGATTCATATAAAAGTGAAAACTCAATGAAATCGTTTTTTCCCATGTTCCATATCAAGTTACCATTACTTATAAGTTCATTTTAAGTACGAATCTACTTTATTTACTTTTTATTGCTATACTACGTGTACTGTCTTTATGTTTCTATTCTCTGTGCATTGATCTCATAATTTATAGTTCTTAATTTGAACTCAGTAGTTTCAAATTTTCACATCCTTTCAAATCGGATCAAACAGTTTGATATATTTAAATAATTATAATGGCACTGAGTTAATAAACAAATTTTCATTCAAAAAAGATACATTGTCTTCGTAAGGCTGTTATCTAAGAGTAGGGTTTAACTATAAAATTTCGATTTTTAAATGCACGAATATTCCACTGATCCTCTTTTTTTCTTTTTTATATATACCGTTGTAAAATTCAGTAAGTAGATAATTTTTTTAAATAATGCGCGAAATTAGCCTTTCGATTAACTCAGTTTTTTTTTTTTTTTTTTTTTTTTTTTTTGTGGTTGGCGGAAACAACCTTGGCCTAAAGTGTCAGTTTACTGCTTTAACCGAACAAAAAACGTATATCTTCATGAAATACTAAACTACGTTCTTGATAAAAACGGAGACTAAATTATCTCTAAATACTGTGACAATAATCGATTAGTTGACATGATGGTACTGTTGTCGTTATCAAGCTGGCAGTGGCAGGAGTAGGATTCGATTTATTGCAAGATGGATAGAAGCTGTGGGTATATATCAATCAGAAGCTATAAGGGCAAAATCGATTATAAAATCCAATTATCAGGGCTGCCGAATGGGGAGATATTTTCTCCCGTGGGGAAATTAAAATTGAATTTTATAATCGATTTGAATTTTAAAAATCGATTCAACCTAGTAGCGTATATGTTGGCTATAATAGGTATTCTTCTTTTTATTATAACAATATCTAATTTCATAAATTACATTAAATATACGAAGAATATCTCAATTTCTAATTAAGACATAAAGATATTTATGAACTTAATGCCTCATTATTAAAGTTAATAAGCAACATTACTCATTTGTCATTTGGAGGAAATCGGGAGGGGGGGGGGTTGAAACGGTTGGGGGGAAATTGGGGAAGTTTTGCTTTGACACAGGGAAAAATTTTTATTTCGAAATCGGCAGCACTGATTGTTATATTTTAGGTTATAAATAACCTAAATAGTTTGTAATTAGTTTATTAAAACAACTTAAGTTTTTTAGCAACAAAAATTAATTAGCAATATATACATATATATTTTTTTTAGTGCTTTCCTTCTAGCAGTAACCCTGTTGGAAGGGATTTTATTTATTTCTGTACACACCATACTTAAAAGTATACAATGTACTTATAATTTTTAATTTTTGTTTTGATTATTATTTTACATATACATATACATAGTACATGTGTCGGAAGTTAATATAAAGAACAAGGTAAAAAAAAATAAAGAACAAGAAGTTATAAAATATTAAAATTCAACACAACCAAGCAACAAAGTTATTTCATGTTCAGAAATACTTAAAGAAAAAAAAAATTAATTGAGAAAACTTGATGAATTTTTCATGTTTTAAACGTATTTTATATTGACATCTATTTTTGGTAAGAAATTTTAAAAAAATATTTTGAAGTCTTCAAACATATTGTTCATCAAACATTGACCATCCACCGTCCAATGTACTGTTTTTGTCTGTAGTATAGTTCTGTAGTCAGTGAGTAGTCTGCATTCTTATAATAATTAACAATATTATCATCTAAAATTATTTCTAGAAAAAAAAAAAAAAGAAACCCTCTATAAATACTTAAGAACTAAAATAATTGGTATCACTATCTTGTGTGTTTTCAATATTACTGCTTGAATTTCCACAAGCATTGGAGTATGGTGACAATGGATGTTACTGAGTCAACTCAATGAAGGCTGAAAGAGTTGGTTCCTAGATCTCCTTGAAGTAAATTCAAGTCAGGATTAAAACTTACTCATAAGTCATTCCATTTAAAGTGATCCAAAAAATAAAAAATAAATTGGTTGCTTGATCATTTAAAACAAATTATGAAACATTTCAGATTGTTTCCCCTCAAGACTTTGAAAATCTTTTCTCTTTTAACTCAAACTCTTTGCTTATGGTGGCCATTTTTCTTTCGCTGTACACGCCTTATTTTGCAATTTAAAGGGTTTACAAGAACATTCATAACTTTGAAAGTATTTGACTTAAAAGAATAAAAACTTGTTAATGATTTTGCAAGGTAAAATAAAGGTTCGTTAGTTTATTTAGCTATTTTTCTTTATTATATATGAAAATTACAGGATAAATGCAATGTAAAATCCATCAAAACTTCACTTTTTGCAATTTTTTTTAAAGCAGAAAAAAAGTCAATACCAGTCTGATATATTTTTTTATTTGTCAATATATGTTGGTAGTATGACCACAAATAATATTAACTATAATATAAAAACTATTACTTTCGATAGCTTTGATAGGCCTGGAAATAAAAATCTGAAACTTACACAAACTGTAGCTCTTTTTTTAGGTGTTTCAAGAGAATAAAAAAAAGTCTTGTTAATTTTATAAGAAAAAAGTTATAATGCATCAAAAAATATGAAATATCAGTTCAGAGCGATATCTCCTAACTCTTGGTTTTGGGGGGTTTTGGGTTGGAGATAAAAATCTGAATTTACACAAATCGTAGTCTTATGTATCTGTTTCAATAAAATAAAAAATTCTCCAATTTAAAAAAATTACTGATATTTTGTTGTTCTTTAAGTAGTATGACTTCTTTCTTTGCGAAATACACAAGAATTTTTTTATAATAAGAACTGCAACAGTTTACAGACTAGTCGGCCCATCTCTAATGTAAAGAATTACATTTCTTTACATTTTAACCAATCTCTCAATAGAAAAATATCATCATTTATCTTATTGTAAAATATGGTTACTTCTAACTTAAACATGATTATATGTGTCACATTTAAAATGTATTCTTGATTTTTCAGATAAGCTTTGCTGACTGTCTTCCGCCTGGAAATATTACCCATCTTTCAAGAGGGGTATTTAAGTTTCCTCAGAATAAAAGCACAGCTGTCAGGTAATAACTTTTCTATAATTTTGCTTTTATAGATATATAAAATTATAATATATAGTAAATGAGTTATTATAATATTTATGGTATAAAAACATTTACTTATTAAGAATAATGTTAAATAATAAATACTTGTATAGGATCTGGTTACAGTGCTTTGCGATAACTATTTGAATCACGTTTTAAATAGAGATATCAGAAATAATGTGGTTTTGTGCTATAATGGTCTATTATAAAAAATAATTCTGAATCAAGAATCATAAATCATAATTCTTGTAACTGTAATAAAAAAAAATTACTATTATCATGGTATAAACCGAAAAATTATGCTCAATAGTTAGGTTACAATATAAAATATCTTTGAATTTGCGAAATCAATAATTTGAAAATTTCAAACGCTCCGGGTCAAAACTGAGCAAAATGAAAATAGATCATTTTATCACCTAGCCACTGTCATAAAATTATTACTGATTTACTAATTAAAGTTTAATGTTCATAAAAATTTATTAAATTACATTAATTGTAGTTTTGAGCTATCTGATTCATAGGGAATAAATAAGTTTTAATAGAATTGATATTGCAACATTTTAGGACAGTAAGATTTACCTATAAATTGTACCTGAAATCCTGCTATTAAAGAAAAAAAAAATTGTTATAAATGTGATTAAACATCAAGAATTAAATTCACAAATTGGTAATTTCACTTTCAGAAAGCTTTGTAATTGATCAGTTTCTCATTTTGGCCATTTTTTACTTTACTTATTCCCTGTAACCACGGATATATTTATGCTGTGCTATACAGAAAATTATTTGCATGTATGTTATTTTATTTGAAATGTTAAATGTTAGGGGAATCTGCAAATGTCAAAGCTATAAATAAATTAGTAACTGGAGTAGAACTATGAATTTATTCGTTATTCAATCGATAAACACAGATCGTGTAATGCTTCTTTATGATTAATCATCATACATTCTGAGATTGACCATGGAAAACCTCAAGGCTTAAAAACTGAAGTTATTCAGTTTCGAATATCTCTTTTCAACACCTCTGATTATTTAATAAAAAATATCTAAAAAATCACAATCCATACATAAATGCATTCCTTTTTGTTCAGAAATCTATTATCTCACTGTTTTTGAAAAAAAAAAAAAAAAAAAAAACTTTTTCATCAGAAGAAATTTACTACGGCCTAGCAGCATGTTTTGATTAATTTATGAATTTTTTTACCTTCATAAATTATTGAACAATTAAATTCAACATAGTTTTAGGAACTATATTTCCCATTTTCAACAACAAATATTTAAAACAATTCTATAATATAACACATAAGTTCTATTATATATTATATGATACATGTTTGCATAACATCGCATTTAACTCCAGTCACTTAGTAAATGTTATAATATTTACTACTTTATTATATTCCTGCCAATCAGATTTGTATACTCCTCCTCATTGCTCTGCTGCTTTCGACAGATCTTTCCTAATCCGATCCTCTTCTCTACGGAACTCCATCACTTTCATTCAGATAGCTTTTTCACTTTCAAATATCACTTCTTTAACCACCTACTATTCATTCAGATCCACGAATTAGCCACTTTTTTGTTATATAAACAGTGTATATACATGAAATTTTATTGTTTTCGCACAAGCTGAATTCAAATATTTCTGCTAACTTTTATTAATAGATTTCTCTTGTTTTTTTTTTGTTTTTTTATTATTATTATTATTTCTGTTTGCTTTTTTATTCTAAATAATATTATTTCATTTTAAGGCTCTGAAGGCCCCTGACTGCCTCTATTATTTTTTATTCTTAAGGGATTCAAGGTACCAGAATAAATAAAGAACTTTATTATTTAATTCACTTAGAAACTCATTGATAAATATAAAATTAAATTTTTGTTAGCACCTTCATCCAACCACGCTCCTTATATCAATGAATCATGGGGTTACAGTTACTATTAAATATTGTTTACAATTATAAGGATCTATCACTGTTAACAATTTTGTGAATTTATATTTTTAATTTGTTTATTTTTATTGCATATATTGTACCTATTTTATCCGGATCATTTTTATAATTAACGCCAAGTAATTCGTTATTTCATCAAAGTCACTGTTTAATAATCACTTTGATTGACAGTTGTGGTAATAAAGATACAAAAAAAAACGGCATTTTCTATTGTCTTATCAGCATGGTATATCTTTTAGGTAGTGGCCTAGTTTTCTTGTGGAACGATTTCTTTACACTCAAAACTGTAACATTGTGACACACTCTAGCTCTGTGGGCGTCACTCGAATCAAAAATTTGTCAGAAGTCTCCTAATCAGAAATTTAATGGAGAAATTTATATATGTTGTATAAAATGTGTTTTTGTTGTATAAAATGTGTCACCAGGACCTACCATTTAGGAGCTATATTGGTTCGAATGGAAAAAGTCAAGTTTTGGATACATTTTTTCTTCATATTATAACAATTTATTTAATATTTTTTGACACTAGCTCTGTTGGTGTTGCCTTCATAGAAAATTTAACGACTGTTTCCTTATCAGCAATAGATTATAAATATACGTATCCATGTTCTATTGTTTGTTTTTTTCAGGCATTTCTCCCTGGCCTGAGTTTTAATTTAAATATAAAACCTCTATTATCTTTCTAATTTAAGTTTTTATCTCAGCATTTGATGATGAGAAAAGTTTTTCATAAAACGTGTTGAATATAATTGTTCAATAATTAACAAAGGGAGGAGAATGACAAGAATAATATATTCTAATTAATTTCCTTCAATAATATATAATACTATATATAATTATGTCCACTCATGTCTTCTTGATATTATAACAATTTATTTAATTTTTCAAAAGTTTAATATTTTAACAAGAGAAAATGTTATTGTTAAAAAAGGAATAATTTTTACACAATAGTTTATTTTTTTTTTTAATTATAGATAAATACTAGTTCATGAGAGCCTCTTATTATTACACATTAAATTTTTATTTATATATCTGTTTTAACTAAACTTTTTTTTTTTTCAAATGTTATCATTATTTCCTAAAATTGTCACCCTTTATGAAAAATTTTTGAATTTCATTTATGTATTGTTTATGTTTACAAACTAACTTATTGATCTATATATTTTTGAAGGCACCCCCTTCCTGGAAGAATAGTCTTACTAAGTCCGATATTCTTCCCAGAATACTTAGTCCCTCAAATGGTCGTCAGGCCTTCGATTCCTCGAGTTGTGAGGCCAAACATCCCTCCTTTTGTGAGGCCAAACGTACCTCGAGTTATCAGGCCTGACGTTCCTCAAGTCGTCATGCCAAACGTTCCTCGAATCGTCAGGCCAAACGTTCCTCGAATCGTCAGGCCAAACGTTCCTCGAATCATCAGGCCAAACGTTCCTCAAGTCTTCAGGTCGAAATTTCCACAAGCCGTCAAGCCTGAAGCTCCTCAAGTCAAGTCGGAAGTTCAGGAAAAAATAACTGAAGTAGCGAGGTCTCCCGACCTCGTGGACCAACTTCAGTCCCGTCAACCAGATCTGCTTGATTCTGCCTCTTCCTCCTCATCTCACAGGTATCCTCACAATTCAGTAGCCGTTTTGGCAACTGAAGAAAAAATTATTGAATTCGAGAAAACAACTTGATATTTATTTGATGTATAAATATCAGTTTACTAAGACCCTAAAGATCAAATGATCCTTAACTGAGGCAATGGATTCAATGAATTCTAATTGTCAAAATTTCGGAGTCATTAGATGCGTGTTTTGTTTAGTGGGTCTATTTCACATTACATATATTTTACTTTGTATTTTATATAATTAAGTATTATAATTTAACAATTAAGTACATTATAGAATATTTATATGTTATAAGGAGATTAAGAATACAAGGATATTTAGCTGTATTATCTCCTACAATTTTTATTTATTCAAAAATATTTGTATATGATTAGGTGACATTTCATGGCCATTGCCATATTTGTAATCCCTAAAAAACACAAATAACAATACAACAAAACTGTATTGTGACAGTTACAAATTAACAACATTATTAATATGAATAAATTAATATTTTTATCATATATTACCTATAATACACTTCATAGACAAATAATTTTTACAACAAAAAGTTTTGTCATATTTATTATTAATATATCACCTCTCTAAATTATACATACATTTATTATTATTATTATAATTAAGGTTGCAAATTTATCATAATTTTTGTTATGTGTATAGTAAACTAAAATTTCTTGTTTACTTTTCTTAATAAAATATTTGGTTAGGATCATAATTTGGTACTACCACAATATAATCAACCAACCTTTTTACTTTTTGCAGTTTATATATATATATATATATAATCCCTATATACACACGCTCCCTCTATCTCCAATTCTCTCTCTCTCTCTCTCTCTCTATATATATATATATATATATATATATATATATATATATATATATATATATATATATATATATATATATATATATATATATATATATAGGGTGTTCCGAATTTAAATGGCAAAACTTCAGGAACTTATAGGGGACCGAAAAACTAAGACAAAAAGTCCTTTAGAGATTTGCTCGTTTTTGCTTAGTTTTAGAGAAAATCGCAAAAAAAAAGAAACAAAACAAGTTTTCATTTTTATACTTATTTATTTACATTTATATTTATGTTATGTCCTTTTTAATGTAAATATTGCTCAAAATGTTGTCCTCTTGCACCAATGCAAGCATTACATCTAGCACTCACTTGATAAATTGCATCTAAACATTGATCTGATGATATTTGGTGCACTGCATCTATGATTCGGTCTCTTAATTGCTCTCTTGAGTTCATTGACACCTAATAAACTTTCTGCTTCAAGGTTCCTCATACGAAGAAATCCATATCAGGTGATGTGGGTGGCCAAGGTACTACTCCTCCACGTCCAATCCATCGGTGTGGATAATTTATATCCAGCCAAGCTCAGCAACTCTGCTATAATGAGCTGGACATCCAACGAGTTGGAACCACATTTCAATCCGCTGCTGTAAGGGAATGCCATCTAAATAATTAGAAAAGTCGTTCTCCAAAAAATGTGTAAATTTGATACCATTCAATCTTTCAGGTAAAAAATATGGTCCCACCAGTAATCCGTTCCAAATTCCAAGCCAAACGTTAATAGCAAATTCATGCTGAAACCTATTCTCTCTAATAGCTCTGGGATTTCAAGAGCCCATACATGATAATTTCTTTGATTAACAATTCCTCCTCTTGCAAAGGTAGCTTCATCGGTCCATATAATTTTTAATGGAAATAAATTATCATCTCAAATTATGTCAAGAAACCAGTTACTAAAATTCAATCTCTTGACATAATCTTGAGGTAATAAATTCTGAACTTTTTGAATATGGTATGGATAGCGATTATCACCTTTCAAAGTTCGCCATATTGCTTGCCGCGATATTGCTAATGCAGCAGATGCTCTTCGGATGCTAGTCTCAGGATTGTTATCGAAGTGGCGTTTGACACAATTTCTTCTCCGATAATCTGCTCTTATTGCTGCCTGGAATTGGTCGCCTTCATTACGTATTAAGTATGACCCAGTCTCTCGTAGTCTATTAAAAGTTAACGAAAAGACTCGTCGATTAGGCACTCTTCTATTTGGAAATTGGTGCGCATACTCCCGCACTGCTTCTAAAGCATTACCGCTACAGAAAACATACACATAAATCATATCAGCTTATTCAACATTAGAATATGTATGCGGCACTGTGGCTGATGCTATTCACACAAAAATATCTGAGTAACTGACTGAAGACTGATTTAGGAAATATAATCCTAGAAGGAAGCCAAAATGTAAACAAACAAAATAATGTAAAGGATAACATTAAATGTTTACATATCTCACTGCCTAGCCTGACGAACTTTGAAAGGTGATAATCGCTACCTGTAACATTTTTGTTTTGTTTCTTTTTTTTGCGATTTTCTCTAAAACTAAGCAAAAACGAGTAAGTCTCTAAAGGACTTTTTGTCTTAGTTTTTCGGCCCCCTATAAGTTCCTGAAGTTTTGCCATTTAAATTCGGGACACCGTGTATATTCATATAACATTTTATATATTATTTACAGAGATGATATATTAATAATAAATATGACAAAACTTTTTGTTGTAAAAATTTTTGGTGTATGAAGTGTATTATAGGTAATATATAATAATAATATTAATGTATATTCATATAAAATAATTTTTATCGGTTATGATTTTCATTATACAATTTTGTTGTAATGTTATTTGTGTTTTTTAGGGCTTGAGAATATGACAATAGCCATGAAACTTCGCCCAATTATATATAAATAATTTTTGGATAAATAAAAATTTTAGGTGATAATATTGCTAAATATCCTCTTATATTTTCTTATTCTCATTCTATAAGTATGATATTTCTTTTTATTAATTAATAATTGTTTTATCTGATTAGAACTCCTTCAGGCGGATGGGCAAGAGACAAAAATACCACTAGCAGAAGTATGTATTTGTTAAAACTCTTTTGCACTTTTTTCTTTTATACAATATACTAAATGGATTATCGATTATTACAGTCGGCACTAGAGAAGAACAATTCGTCTTTCCAGAAGATGACCCTGCACCAACTGTAATCACAACTCGAGTACAGTACAAACCTACCGTCAAGAACCAGGCACCATTGTGTGCTGAAGGATCAACATTTTGTGAAAGAGTTGATGGCTATCCAGGGTAATTATTATATTATTAAATTCTTTTTTTTTATATGCACATATTTATATATTAGGCAGTAATAATATTAATTGTTAGAAGAGGAGAATAGAAAAAAAAATAGAAAATTCAGAAGAATAAAAAGAAAAATAGTTCATAATTAATGCTCATTAAAATAACAGTAATAATAATAAAAAGTAGTAGCAGCAATAGCAAAAAAAAAAAGAAAAAAAAAAGTGACTTCTCTTCATGATTATTTGTTAATCTATTAAAATAATTAATATTTCATTTACTTAGAGTTTAAAAAAATATATATATTACAAGTGTTTAAAAGGAATAGAAATACATTATTTAACTTTCTTAGGCTATCGTATTCTAAGATATTTCCAGTGATAAATATTCATGATGTGAACTATACAATTTTTCAAAAAAAACTTTTCTACAATTATGTGTTCGACATTCCAATTGTAGATTTTTTTATACCATTTGATATGTATAGATTACAATTTTTGAATGTACAGTGGGATTTAAGTATTAAACTATTGTTAAAATAGTTAATTAATTTATATTTATAAAATAATTAAATATTTTCAGGTAGACATAGTTGGCTATGTTAACATTGATTTCAAGTAATTTTCTGGCAGAGAGTTAGTAAAATTTGAAATTTTCTTCTATAGCGGGTAACAACTTTAATTCAGGGCACGGCTAATATCTGTAGAGAATAAATATTTTGTGGCATTTTTGATTCTTACTTTTATTGAATAATAATTTTTGAGAGTTGAGAAATTGTAAAAATTCAGAATTATTACCGTTTATGGTTATTCGTTTCATTTGAGATACCCAGTAGTTAAAATCATGTCCATCAGTATGTAAGGCACAGATTCTCTAGACACTTGCGAAGTAATTGGTTTTCCGGTAGTGCCATAGTTTCGATAGAAAAGTACCTACCAAATTATGAATTATCTTCTTAAAGAAGAAATTGAAAAGTTAATTTTTTTTTTTTTTTAATCTTAACTTTATATAATATTTTGTAGATAAATGCCATTTGCTGATCATTACTTTATTTCTTATAATTATTGGTTTTTATTTTGCTGATAGCAATTTATTTTTAGAAGGAAGTATCAATATTGAGAATTGAGAATATATTTTTTTGGTTTTGGAACCAGTATCATTAATTTAAAAAATTTGTATTCACAAATTTTAATTATTTTTTTCAAATGTTTCAAATTTTGTTATTAGATACTGACATCTATTTAATTTAATTTTTTTACTTTTCCAGGAGTGTTCTTGAAAATATATTTGACAACGATTTGGATCCGTTTAAAGAGCTCCAAGGAACAGATGAATTGAAATCTCCTCCTATCACACAAAGAATCGATGCCAATGCAACTAATGAACAACCTCTTTGTTCTTTTGTCGTAAGTAAATATTTTTTTTAAAGGCTGATTTGTCTCATTTTTAAAACTTTCAAATAAACTAAAATTAAGATAAGAAAAAAAAAAAGTACAAACAAACCATGAATAATTAATCATAAGACATATTAAAGGAAATAGTGAAAGTTATTAGAGATTCAAAATAAATAAAAAAAAGAAAACAAGATTGAAAGAAGAAATTTATTTGTTTTAATGGACGTTATTTAGTTTACAATAATAAAGTTTTCATGGTTTCATTTTACAATCACGAAAAAAAGTTGTATTTCCTACTCATGAAATCATAGGTGAAAAGACCCAGGGAAGATTTGTGACATGTTTTGCATTTTCCTATTTAAAAATTTATATCATTAAAAGTTCTCGATCAATTTTGCAGTATTTTGCGTTATTAAAAAAAATATATATATAATTCAAAATTGATGTGAATGTATATATAATGATATAAGTATAGTTGACTGTTTGATGAATGGAGAAGAAGATAATCAGGGATGCAGTCAAAGAGGAACACCATGTCTAAGTAGAAATACTTTAATAAGTGCCAACATTTCGACCTGCCTTGCAGGTTCTAAACATTTTTTTTTTTTGATCTGCAGACCTTGAACGTGTTTGGGCACCTTTTCTTGCCTGTTCAACTTCTGTCTACTTGGGCTATAGATTTCCAATTTGTTGCATTTAGTTCTCTGGCATCCTTTTAATTGTATTTATCAATCTCATTTTTAGCCTCCCACAAAGTCTATTTAATATACCTAGATATAAGAAACTTGGGGTCAGAGGACAGAAGAGATAGTAATAGTAATGAAAAATAGTGGCCCATGAAAAGCATTGGCAGAAAGATTATAATTTTTTTTTTCTTTTCCTATCTCCTTTGTGAATTAAGTGTAATAAATAATTATAAGTAAGATGGAATCCATTAATTGAAGGGTCAGGTAGATGAAGGGGTTATGTTACATTTTTTAAAAATTACAATCAAGTTCATTGGATGAAGGAGTGTTAGGTAGCAAAATTTGAATATTTCAAAACAATCAGAAAAAAGAGATATGAAGAAGATGAAGGGGCTATGTAACATTTTCCTACTGAACGAAAATGTAAAAAAAAAAAAAAAAAAAAAAAAAAAAAAAAAATAATAATTAAACATAAATTACTCAAAATAGTGTTTTGTTACATAACCCCTTCACCCACCAAACCCTTCATTTATGTGAACTTAAAAATGGGAGTAGTGGTCAGTTTTGCCAGGTGATATAAAATATTTTCATATATAAAATATAGACCTACTTGGTCTATTTACTGTCATATAAACTCATTTACAACATACAAAAGTCTCACTTTTGTGATTAATTGGAAGCTTAGAACGTTGAAGTAATCTGTATCGAAGAAGAGCTGTTTCTTGTTATTTTAGTCTTGTGTTTGGATTCTAAGTAAGATGTTCGTTCACCTGGTGTGCTGGGCAGCAGGTCTGTTCGACAGGAATTATGGGAATATTACTGTAAGACAGGAAGTCGTACCTATACATATTAATATATCAGTCAAATTTGAACCCTAAATTATAATCCTAATGCATAAACTTGCTGCTATGCTGGTTAACTTTTTGTAATTTTTCTACTGATATATTTTTAGATTACGACCTGATTGATATATTTTAAATACACTTTTATTTATTGCATCTCTGATTTTGTAATATTATAATTTTCAGGAAGAAGTTGTATTTCCAAGAGCTGCAAAGAATAAAGACGATAAATGGCTTTTTGTTGTCAACACTGGTTCCTTTGTTCAAGGTGTCCGCGTCGAAAAATGCCTGTAAGTATTTAATTTTTCGTCCTATGGCCCAATAAAAAAAAAATAATATATTTTCTATCAACTCTTTTGTATCATTTATTAGTAATTCTTATTGTATTAAGCAAAAACTAACATCAACTTTGCTGTGCTTATTTGTATGAATGCATACATAAAGTCAAGTTCAATGTGAATGGGGTACTAGCCATTTTAACATAATTTAAAACTCAGAATATTGTGGAAAATTAAGTAAAACTATAATGAATAATTATCAAAATTAAACTATATTAAAAAATTGTTTAGGGATCATATTTACAAAAAAAAATCTTATTATCAAGTCAAGAGGAGGTAGTAATGGGCACTAAATCTCTGTCATGCCTCACATGTCATTTTTTATCTTTTTCTTTTTGTATCCCAGCCCATTCGCTGATTGCCGCTATTGTAAGACAAGTGTGGATAATGAAATTCATTATTCATAAAAATATATGAAGTCTATTTTTATGTAATAAAATAAAATATATTTTACAAGTTTCAGATTTGTACGAAACTTGGATTGTTGAGGCTCTAATTTATTTAAACATTTTGAAATAAAGTATTATTTCAAGCAGAAATAAACAAACAGACAAAGAATTATTCTTTATATTAAAAAAAAAAAATTAATTGATAATTCAATATCTGTATAGGAAAATATTTTAAGTGTAATACAGATAAATAAAAATAAATTTTATTTTATTTTAATTACCAAAATTTTTGACCAATGGTTTTCTATCATGTCTATCTATCTACAAATATGTTCTATTTACTTCAATATTTATGAGTTCACAAAATTGTTTTAATTGATCAGTTAAATTTTCTTAAATTGAAATTCGAACTATGTTTGGTAACTTTTAAATGCCTGTAATTATTTTCATTCCTTTCTTGTAAAAGCTCACTGCTTGAAAATTAATGATTTTCCGAGGCTAAAAACTGCATTGAAATCAACAAGTTCTTGTCTTATTCTAAAAATTGAGACAAACTTTGAATTATTATAGATTTTTTAAAAACATTTTTATTTATATTTACAACTGTATAGAATATATTCATTTAGTGTGTGGGAAAATAATTGATAATGGAATGACTATGAAATAATAATGGGAAAATGACAATAATTTGTAAAGCGACCACTCATTGATGGCATGTTAATAAAAGATCTATAGTAGAAGGTCTTGAAGCAACCTTCTTTTCAGATGCCTCTGAGGGTTAAAATATATTAAATAAAATGATATATGATATAAAATATATGTAGTATGGTTTAAAATATAAAATATTTGCTTTAGTGTATATTTACAGTTTTGTTATTTTCCAGTCTGTTCTTACTTTAAAACATAAATAGAGAATAAATATTGATATTTGTTCAATTTTTTTGTTGAATAATTTTTAAAACATGAAATGCTTATATTTTTATTTTAGAAAGACAAGCGAAGATGCTGAACAAAGTTGTTTTTTTAATGACTCATTTCCCAATGGTTACAAGACTGTATGCAAGCAGAAGTACATTTACCGGAGAATGGTAGCCGTGAACGAGGATGGAAAACCAATTAAAGATATCTTCCTGCTTCCCTCATGCTGTTCTTGCACAGTAGTTGCTCTCGGGGCGACGTTTAGACAAGGGATGCAGAGGAAAGCCTTACGTACGACTATGCCTACGACAATCCCTCCTAAAAACTAAGAAACTGTACGCTTTGTCGAAAATATCAAAAAGCTTGTTTGATCTATGCAGAACCTTTTGTACTTTTAAAAATCTTTTATGTAAATAAAGTAATATCATGAAACTATTGCGAAGGATTGTATATAAACCTTAATAATTTATCTCATTATAGCTTTAAGTATGTGTGTAAAAAGAAGTTATTATAATTAGATTTTTTTGTTTGGATAACAAGTTTTGTTAAATTGAATTATTTATTTATTATTTTAGTTTATCTGTATATCTATACGGACATGTGTATTCACATTTGTAAATATATCTGCTATTCATAAAACAAAGTTGTTTATTTATTTATTTTTTAATTGGAGAAAAAAATAAACAAAAGACTGAAAATAAACCATACCTATCACAAGATTGTGTTGATTTTGTTATTTTAATTACTAATCGTATATGAACTATCCCCCCTCCCCCAGAATTTTTTCAGCAGTAAAATATATACATACATATATATATATATATATATATATATATATATATATATATATATATATATATATCAAAATTATATTTTGTCGACCCTTAGAAATTATATAATTAACTGCCAGTACTCTGGTGTCTGAGCTGGCAAGCACTTGCTGCAGGAGTCGGTGGGCTTACTGGCCTGGAGTTTCGGGGTACCCAGTTTTTGTTCTGATAAGGACCCCATTAAATAAGGGGTCGAAACGTCAAAAAAAGAAAAGAGAGGAGAAGGAAGGAAAGAAATAAAATATGTATATGGATGAAATGAATAATAAAATTGTATGAACAAAATATTGTTGTTAAATATAAAGGACCAAAGACCCGATTATTGTTAAACAGTTAATTAATATATATATATATATATATATATATATATATACATATATATATTTTTTTTTTTAATGAATACTTTTTGTGTAATTGTCGATTTATTATCTAGAATGGTATATTTTGAGAATCTCAATTTGTGAAATCGGTTTTTTTTTTAATTTACCCGAAATAACACAAAGATTTAGTTTTGTATCAGGATATTAAGAGTTCATAGGAGCTCAGCATTTTAGACGGGTCTGCAAAGTGCTGCTATCTGTTGGCAGTTGCCGGAACTATTTTTAAATTTACCCGAAATAACACTAATGTATAGTTTTGTATCAGGATATTAGGAGTTCATAGGAGCTCAGCATTTTAGACGGGTCTGCTTAGTGCTGCTATCTGTTGGCAGTTGCCGGAACTATTTTTAAATTTACCCGAAATAACACTAATGTATAGTTTTGTATCAGGATATTAGGAGTTCATAGGAGCTCAGCATTTTAGACGGGTCTGCTTAGTGCTGCTATCTGTTGGCAGTTCCCGGAACTATTTTTAAATTTACCCGAAATAACACTAATGTATCGTTTTGTATCAGGATATTAGGAGTTCATAGGAGCTCAGCATTTTAGACGGGTCTGCTTAGTGCTGCTATCTGTTGGCAGTTGCCGGAACTTTTTTTAAATTTACCCGAAATAGCACAAATATATCGTTTTGTATCAGGATATTAGGAGTTCATAGGAGCTCAGCATTTTAGACGGGTCTGCTTAGTGCTGCTATCTGTTGGCAGTTGCCGGAACTTTTTTTTAATTTACCTGAAATAACAAAAATATTTCGTTTTGTATCAGGATATTAGGAGTTCATAGGAGCTTATCATTTTAGATGGGTCTGCATAGTGCTGCTATCTGTTGGCAGTTTCCGGAACTGTTCGTAAATAAACCTGAAATAACACAAATATATCGTTTTGTATCAGGATATTAGGAGTTCATAGGAGCTCAGCATTTTAGACGGGTCTGCTTAGTGCTGCTATCTGTTGGCAGTTGCCGGAACTATTTTTAAATTTACCCGAAATAACACTAATGTATCGTTTTGTATCAGGATATTAGGAGTTCATAGGAGCTCAGCATTTTAGATGGGTCTGCAAAGTGCTGCTATCTGTTGGCAGTTGCCGGAACTATTTTTAAATTTACCCAAAATAGCACAAATATATCGTTTTGTATAAGGATATTAGGAGTTCATAGGAGCTCAGCATTTTAGACAGGTCTGCTTAGTGCTGCTATCTGTTGGCAGTTGCCGGAACTTTTTTTTTAATTTACCTGAAATAGCAAAAATATTTCGTTTTGTATCAGGATATTAGGAGTTCATAGGAGCTCAGCATTTTAGACGGGTCTGCAAAGTGCTGCTATCTGTTGGCAGTTTCCGGAACTATTTTTAAATTTAACCGAAATAACACAAATACATCGTTTTTTATCAGGATATTAGGAGTTCATAGGAGCTCAGCATTTTAGACGGGTTTGCTTAGTGCTGCTATCTGTTGGCAGTTGCCGGAACTGTTTGTAAATATACCTGAAATAACACTAATGTATCGTTTTGTATCAGGATATTAGGAGTTCATAGGAGCTCAGCATTTTAGATGGGTCTGCAAAGTGCTGCTATCTCTTGGCAGTTGCCGGAACTTTTTTTAAATTTACCCGAAATAGCACAAATATATCGTTTTGTATCAGGATATTAGGAGTTCATAGGAGCTCAGCATTTTAGACGGGTCTGCTTAGTGCTGCTATCTGTTGGCAGTTGCCGGAACTTTTTTAAATTTACCCGAAATACACAAATATATCGTTTTGTATCAGGATATTAGGAGTTCATAGGAGCTCAGCATTTTAGACGGGTCTGCTTAGTGCTGCTATCTGTTGGCAGTTGCCGGAACTTTTTTTAAATTTACCCGAAATAGCACAAATATATCGTTTTGTATCAGGATATTAGGAGTTCATAGGAGCTCAGCATTTTAGACGGGTCTGCTTAGTGCTGCTATCTGTTGGCAGTTGCCGGAACTTTTTTTTAATTTACCTGAAATAACAAAAATATTTCGTTTTGTATCAGGATATTAGGAGTTCATAGGAGCTTATCATTTTAGATGGATCTGCATAGTGCTGCTATCTGTTGACAGTTTCCGGAACTGTTCGTAAATATACCTGAAATAACACAAATCTATCGTCTTGTATCAGGATATAAGGAGTTTATAGGAGCTCAGCATTTTAGACGGGTCTGCAAAGTGCTGCTATCTGTTGGCAGTTGCCGGAACTATTTTTAAATTTACCCGAAATAGCACAAATATATCGTTTTGTATCAGGATATTAGGAGTTCATAGGAGCTCAGCATTTTAGACGGGTCTGCAAAGTGCTGCTATCTGTTGGCAGTTGCCGGAACTATTTTTAAATTTACCCGAAATAACACAAATATATCGTTTTGTATCAGGATATTAGGAGTTCATAGGAGCTCAGCATTTTAGACAGGTCTGCTTAGTGCTGCTATCTGTTGGCAGTTGCCAGAACTTTTTTTTAATTTACCTGAAATAGCACAAATATATCGTTTTGTATCAGGATATTAGGAGTTCATAGGAGCTCAGCATTTTAGACGGGTCTGCAAAGTGCTGCTATCTGTTGGCAGTTTCCGGAACTATTTTTAAATTTACCCGAAATAGCACAAATATATCGTTTTGTATCAGGATATTAGGAGTTCATAGGAGCTCAGCATTTTAGACGGGTCTGCATAGTGCTGCTATCTGTTGGCAGTTGCCGGAACTTTTTTTAAATTTACCCGAAATAACACAAATATATCGTTTTTTATCAGGATATTAGGAGTTCATAGGAGCTCAGCATTTTAGACGGGGTCTGCTTAGTGCTGCTATCTGTTGGCAGTTGCCGGAACTTTTTTTAAATTTACCCGAAATAGCACAAATATATCGTTTTGTATCAGGATATTAGGAGTTCATAGGAGCTCAGCATTTTAGACGGGTCTGCAAAGTGCTGCTATCTGTTGGCAGTTGCCGGAACTATTTTTAAATTTACCCGAAATAGCACAAATATATCGTTTTGTATCAGGATATTAGGAGTTCATAGGAGCTCAGCATTTTAGACAGGTCTGCTTAGTGCTGCTATCTGTTGGCAGTTGCCGGAACTTTTTTTTAATTTACCTGAAATAAACAAAATATATCGTTTGTATCAGGATATTAGGAGTTCATAGGAGCTCAGCATTTTAGACGGGTCTGCATAGTGCTGCTATCTGTTGGCAGTTTCCGGAACTTTTTTTAAATTTACCCCGAAATAACACAAATCTATCGTCTTGTATCAGGATATTAGGAGTTCATAGGAGCTCAGCATTTTAGACGGGTCTGCTTAGTGCTGCTATCTGTTGGCAGTTGCCGGAACTATTTTTAAATTTACCCGAAATAGCACAAATATATCGTTTTGTATCAGGATATTAGGAGTTCATAGGAGCTCAGCATTTTAGATGGGTCTGCAAAGTGCTGCTATCTGTTGGCAGTTGCCGGAACTATTTTTAAATTTACCCGAAATAGCACAAATATATCGTTTTGTATCAGGATATTAGGAGTTCATAGGAGCTCAGCATTTTAGACGGGTCTGCATAGTGCTGCTATCTGTTGGCAGTTGCCGGAACTATTTTTAAATTTACCCGAAATAGCACAAATATATCGTTTTGTATCAGGATATTAGGAGTTCATAGGAGCTCAGCATTTTAGACGGGTCTGCTTAGTGCTGCTATCTGTTGGCAGTTGCCGGAACTTTTTTTTAAATTTACCCGAAATAGCACAAATATATCGTTTTGTATCAGGATATTAGGAGTTCATAGGAGCTCAGCATTTTAGACGGGTCTGCTTAGTGCTGCTATCTGTTGGCAGTTGCCGGAACTTTTTTTAAATTTACCCGAAATAGCACAAATATATCGTTTTTGTATCAGGATATTAGGAGTTCATAGGAGCTCAGCATTTTAGACGGGTCTGCAAAGTGCTGCTATCTGTTGGCAGTTGCCGGAACTATTTTTAAATTTACCCGAAATAGCACAAATATATCGTTTTGTATCAGGATATTAGGAGTTCATAGGAGCTCAGCATTTTAGACGGGTCTGCTTAGTGCTGCTATCTGTTGGCAGTTGCCGGAACTTTTTTAAATTTACCCGAAATAGCACAAATATATCGTTTTGTATCAGGATATTAGGAGTTCATAGGAGCTCAGCATTTTAGACGGGTCTGCTTAGTGCTGCTATCTGTTGGCAGTTGCCGGAATTAAATTTACCCGAAAAAATAAACTTAAATTAAATTTACCCGAAATAGCACAAATATATCGTTTTGTATCAGGATATTAGGAGTTCATAGGAGCTCAGCATTTTAGACGGGTCTGCTTAGTGCTGCTATCTGTTGGCAGTTGCCGGAACTTTTTTTAAATTTACCCGAAATAGCACAAATATATCGTTTTGTATCAGGATATTAGGAGTTCATAGGAGCTCAGCATTTTAGACGGGTCTGCTTAGTGCTGCTATCTGTTGGCAGTTGCCGGAACTTTTTTAAATTTACCCGAAATAGCACAAATATATCGTTTTGTATCAGGATATTAGGAGTTCATAGGAGCTCAGCATTTTAGACGGGTCTGCAAAGTGCTGCTATCTGTTGGCAGTTGCCGGAACTATTTTTAAATTTACCCGAAATAGCACAAATATATCGTTTTGTATCAGGATATTAGGAGTTCATAGGAGCTCAGCATTTTAGACGGGTCTGCTTAGTGCTGCTATCTGTTGGCAGTTGCCGGAACTTTTTTTAAATTTACCCGAAATAGCACAAATATATCGTTTTGTATCAGGATATTAGGAGTTCATAGGAGCTCAGCATTTTAGACGGGTCTGCTTAGTGCTGCTATCTGTTGGCAGTTGCCGGAACTTTTTTTTAAATTTACCCGAAATAGCACAAATATATCGTTTTGTATCAGGATATTAGGAGTTCATAGGAGCTCAGCATTTTAGACGGGTCTGCAAAGTGCTGCTATCTGTTGGCAGTTTCCGGAACTATTTTTAAATTTAAAGTTTCCGGAAAAACCGCACAAATATATCGTTTTGTATCAGGATATTAGGAGTTCATAGGAGCTCAGCATTTTAGACGGGTCTGCTTAGTGCTGCTATCTGTTGGCAGTTGCCGGAACTTTTTTTAAATTTACCCGAAATAGCACAAATATAATTTTTTGTATCAGGATATAGGAGTTCATAGGAGCTCAGCATTTTAGACGGGTCTCTGCATAGTGCTGCTATCTGTTGGCAGTTGCCGGAACTATTTTTAAATTTACCCGAAATAGCACACAAATATATCGTTTTGTATCAGGATATTAGGAGTTCATAGGAGCTCAGCATTTTTAGACGGGTCTGCTTAGTGCTGCTATCTGTTGGCAGTTTGCCGGAACTTTTTTAAATTTACCCGAAATAGCACAAATATATCGTTTTGTATCAGGATATTAGGAGTTCATAGGAGCTCAGCATTTTAGACGGGTCTGCTTAGTGCTGCTATCTGTTGGCAGTTTACTGCAGTGTAGACTTAAAAGCACTAAATAATTCTTACTCCGGCGTAAAACTAAGCGTCCTACAGGGCTGTTGTGCAGACGGCATACTGGGTCACGACATTCTAAGACAGCATTCAAGTTTATCTGTATCTTTTGGGGGCAATAGGCCTGTTCTTAGTGTCAGTAGCCTTGCTTGCTCCAAGGTAGGACCCGCCTCACTTTTTGAACATTTAACTCACAACTGTAGACCCATAGCAATAAAATCAAGAAGGCACTCCTATGAAGACGAAAAATTTATACGACTCCATATCAACGAATTGCTAAAAGATGGTGTCATTGAAGAAAGCAATTCTCCATGGAGAGCACAAGTCCTAGTCGTAAAAGGGACCCATAAGAAGCGTATGGTAGTCGACTATTCCTTAACCATCAATAAATACACCTTACTTGACGCTTACCCAATACCGTCATTAGAGAAAATTACTTCGAATATAGCCAAGTACAATATCCACAGTACTGTGGACTTAAAAAACGCTTATTATCAAGTCCCTATCCGAAGAGAAGACCGACCTTACACTGCTTTTGAAGCTGCTGGAAAGCTATGGCAATTCAAACGGATTCCAATGGGAGTAACCAATGGAGTTGCGGCATTCCAAAGGAAAATAGATGAAATTAAAACTAAAGAAGGTCTAGAAGGCGTCAACATATATTTGGATGACATAACAGTCAGTGGAAAAGACCAAAACGAACACGACCAAAACTTAAATAGATTCTTGGAAGCCTGCAAGAAATACAACCTAACTATTAACAAGCAAAAATCTCGATTCAATTTGAAATCCATAAAAATTCTTGGCTACCTAATTGAAAATAACACTTTACGTCCTGATCCCGATAGACTCAAACCATTGATTGATTTCCCACTTCCAAAGAACAAAGCATCATTACAACGAGCTCTCGGAATGTTTTCGTATTACTCTAAATGGGTACCACAATTCTCAAATAAAATTCATAGATTAGTGAACTGCAAGCAATTTCCTATTGATCCCCTGCTTGTAAAAGACTTCAACGACATCCGGTCATGCATCTTAAAATCCGTTGTTTATAATGTTGAGGAAAACACCCCTTTCTGCGTAGAGACAGATGCCTCAGATGTTGCTATCGCTGCAATACTCACACAAAACCAACGGCCAGTTGCGTTTTTCTCAAGGACATTATCCAGAAGTGAAAGGAATCATTCATCTGTAGAGAAGGAAGCCTATGCGATCATCGAAGCCCTTCGGAAGTGGAAATACTATTTAATTGGCCGTAAATTCCAGCTGATCACTGATCAAAAATCCATTTCCTATATGTTCGATATAAAACATCCGGGAAAAATCAAAAGCGAAAAATTCACTCGATGGCGTTTAGAGTTAGCTTCCTACAACTACGATATAATTTATCGCCCTGGAAAGGAAAACGTTGCGGCCGATGCTTTGTCGAGATTCTGTAGTTCTTCCCATTCCATAAATAAATTAGAGACTCTCCATGAATCTTTGTGCCACCCCGGAGTAACTCGTATGTCTCATTACATAAAAATTCAGAACCTCCCTTACACCATCGACGAGATAAGGAAAGTAACGTCCGCCTGTAGAACCTGTGCATCTATCAAACCTCGATTTTACAGAACAAAAAGCACTCTCATTAAAGCAACAACTCCGTTTGAGAGACTAAGCGTGGACTTTAAAGGCCCCTTGCCATCTGATACACGCTACAAATATCTTTTAACTATCGTTGATGAATATTCAAGATACCCATTTGCTATTCCCTGCGAGGATTTGTCATCAAAAACGGTTATCGGAGCAATGAGCCAGATATTTTCCATCTTTGGATATCCGGCATATATTCATTCGGATCGGGGTACATCATTTGTTTCAAAAGAAATTGAAACATATTTACATTCGAAAGGAATAGCTACGAGCCGTACTACACCTTTATAACCCTTGTGGAAATGGTCAGGTGGAGAGATACAACGGAATAATTTGGAGGACAGTATCTCTTGCACTGCATTCAAGAGGCTTACCTATAACACAATGGGGAAAGGTTCTGCCTGAAGCATTAGAATCGATCCGGGCGTTACTCTGTACGACGACCAACGCTACACCTCATGAGAGGATGTTTGTCCATAAGCGAAAATGCAAATCTGGAGTAGCCCTACCGTCTTGGTTAAGTACCCCTGGTAAAATATTGGTTCGGAACTTCGTTCGACGGAGTAAGTACGATCCTCTTGTCCAAGAAGCTGAACTTCTAGAAGCAAATCCCAACTATGCATTGGTTCGCCTACCAGACGGAAAGGAGACTACGGTGAACCTGCGGCACCTCGCACCAGCCGGGGGTCCGGAATCGTGCTATCAACAAGAGGATGAGGACGACTCGGAAACAGACGATCGTCCTGAGACAGCAGAAAATCGCCAGACTCTACAACCTATTGATCCTATCAGCACGGGATCCGAATCTATCGGAGAAAAACTTCAGCCAGCTAACAGCCCTAATCAAGATAAAGGAAGCCCTCAAAACACCCGTCCAGAACAGACTCCTTCGAACGAATCAAATCCAAGCACACTTCGAAGATCTTCTCGTCTCAAAGGACCTCCATTGTACTTGAGGGATTATGTTCTGAAATGAAGGGGGGAAGAGTGTGATATAAACTTTACTTCTTAATTGTTAATTATAATGGCATGTGCATATAACATATGTTAATTGTCAGTTATATATAATGTGTTATCAGTTACATGTATTGGTTAGAAAATGTTCATTGTAAATGTTGAATTTCGATGATTATTAAAACCTTAAGTAAGAAAAGGTGTTAAATTCATTACAAGCACAAATATATCGTTTTGTATCAGGATATTAGGAGTTCATAGGAGCTCAGCATTTTAGACGGGTCTGCATAGTGCTGCTATCTGTTGGCAGTTGCCGGAACTTTTTTTAAATTTACCCGAAATAACACAAATACATCGTTTTTTATCAGGATATTAGGAGTTCATAGGAGCTCAGCATTTTAGACGGGTCTGCAAAGTGCTGCTATCTGTTGGCAGTTTCCGGAACTATTTTTAAATTTACCCGAAATAGCACAAATATATCGTTTTGTATCAGGATATTAGGAGTTCATAGGAGCTCAGCATTTTAGACGGGTCTGCATAGTGCTGCTATCTGTTGGCAGTTGCCGGAACTTTTTTAAATTTACCCAAAAATAACACAAATATATCGTTTTTTTATCAGGATATTAGGAGTTCATAGGAGCTCAGCATTTTAGACGGGTCTGCAAAGTGCTGCTATCTGTTGGCAGTTTTCGGAACTATTTTTAAATTTACCCGAAATAGCACAAATATATCGTTTTGTATCAGGATATTAGGAGTTCATAGGAGCTCAGCATTTTAGACGGGTCTGCTTAGTGCTGCTATCTGTTGGCAGTTGCCGGAACTTTTTTAAATTTACTCGAAATAGCACAAATATATCGTTTTGTATCAGGATATTAGGAGTTCATAGGAGCTCAGCATTTTAGACGGGTCTGCATAGTGCTGCTATCTGTTGGCAGTTTACGAAACCATTTTTAAATTCACCTGAAATAACACAAATATTTCGTTTTGTATCAGTATATTAGGAGTTCACCGGAACTCAGCATTGTGGCTCTATTCTGAAATAATCCAAAATAACATATATTCGTTTTATATAGTATATATATTCATATCAGCATTGTGGCTCTATTCTGAAATAATCCAAAATAACATATATATATCTTTTTTATTAGGATTATTTTGCTGTGTAGGCATACTGCTGTTTATACTTCGCTGTATCTGAAAGTATATTTAAACGACGATATATAACTCAAAAATATTTCAGTTTGTATCAGGATGCCATTTTAAGGGAGCTTAATAGGGGTCTGTGTAGTGCTGCTTTTTGTATTCAGTTGCTGGAAGTAAATGAAAAAACACGGAAATATTCTATTGTTATTATTTGTGAGGTATATACAATACAGTACAATATCCGGCACAACAACTCGTCACCGTGTCCGGGTCGCCTCAAGTAGCCTCCGCCAGGTGGTTCTATCCTGTACTGTAGTCCTCCAGTCCCGCACACCGAGAAGAGTTCTAGCGTCCTCTGACACACCATCCATCCATCTTACATTCGGCCGTCCCACTCTTCTTGTTTCAAAGATCACTTCTGTGGCCACCTTCTTCGGAATCTCGCCATCATCCATTCTGGCTAGATGGCCAGCCCATCGAAGTCTTCCCAATTTTATGATTTTGGAGATCTCGTTATCTTCAAAGAGTTCGTACAATTCCACGTTTTTTCGTCTCCTCCACGTCTCGCCTACTTTGATGGGTCCATATATCCTCCTCAGTATCGTCCTTTTGGAACACCAAGAGCCGTTTTTCATCCGCCTTCTTAATAGCCCATGCCTCCGAGCCATAAATTAGTACTGAGCGGACTATTGTTTTATATAACTTGATTTTTGTCTTTCTTGACAAATATCGGCTGCGGAAGTTTCTTGATAAGCTGTAGTAGCACCTGTTAGCGGTTATTATCCTACACTTGATTTCTTGGGTGATATCGTTTTGGTAGTTTTATTTCGCTTCCCAAGTATACAAAGTTGTTAACCACCTGGGATCTATACTGTATTATAGATTAGAATTATTATAGAATAATTCATTTTTATTATTATTATTTTTTAAAATAAAATGTTGCATTTATTCTAAAATATTTCTAAAAAATAATTGAAACAATAGTTATTAGTATTACATTCATTTCAAAATCATAATTATTAGTGTAAATCATTAGTTATGGTGACCTTACCAGTTATGGGCAGACTAATACAATTTTCACAATAATTAGGGACTACTCCATTCATTTGTGATATCACCAGGAGAAATATTTCTGAAAAGGGTTTAAGATACATTTACTAATGAAATCCTTTCTCCTATCCCCTTCTAGTAGCTGTTAAAAATATTTACCTCAAATTGAATCCTAAAATACCTCTTTTTTTTAGTAAGATCGTTCTTAAAAGTGTGAATTCTAAAGGAATTATTCTGGAATTGCTTTATTAATTTTTGTTTTTCAAGGACTTCAAAAAAGAGGAGGTTCTCAACTCTTTTTTTTTTTTTTTTTTTTTTTTTTTTTTTTTTTTTTTTTTTTTTTGTGTGTATGTTATGAATTATCTATCTTTTAATTAGAATTTAGGCTTTCATTATGTTAGACTATCTAATTTTAATTAACAATAATTTTGGACTGACCATAACTGGTTTATAAAAATACAAGAATGAGTTATGGTCATCTCTATCTGTTTCAATTTTCTTTGGTGATAAAAACGTTCTTTTAAAAAAAATATATATATATATATAAATATATATATATATATATATATATATATATAAATTGCCATCGTTTGATTATGTCATTTTAAAACTTAAACACTACATCCTTTATTAGTAATAGTCATGTTTGACCTTACACCTCTCGAGGGACCATTACTAGTTTGTAGAGTTATATTTTGTACTTTCCGGTGGCTAATGTTGTGTAAAGAAAACAGGAAATATACATGAGAAATCAGTTTTAAATTAATATCAATGTAATCACAATGCAAATCACATTAACTTTTAGATGAAAAACAAATATGGTGTGTCTTTTGTTTGCACTGATAAAATGGAAAGTTATGTCCAAAGTGCAAAAGGTGGTTTCTGTTTAAGCTATTATTTTATCTACCACCAATAACTCATTTCAAAATAAGCAGAGAACTTCCAAGTAGGTTGGATGCATTCTGCTAAAACTAAATAGATTAAAATGAAATGTGGCTGGGTTGATTGTCAGTTTGACTTGCATTTTAAGTTAAGTGGTTGGTCTCTGAAATCATTTGATAGGCCTATTTTAGTTCGAATGTTGTACTTAATTTAATTTTTGTCACTGTTTGGGTTGGTTGGTTTCTGCATAGTGTCCAATTACTGTTTTAATATTGTTGACAGTAATAATACATAAGGTTAGGGTGCGTTATGAATTTAAATGTATATTAATAAAAGGAAAATAATCTTCTTTTAAATAATCCACAAGTTCTACTAAGTAGTATGAAAAATATTTATTGCATTGTAATCAAAATGACACAATATTGTGTCAACTCAACTCTCATTTGAATAACAATTTATCATTCCACTTTCAAATTTTGAAAACTGAAGTAATTTTCATTGAATCCCATATATTGCCTATACTAAAAATAGAGATCATATAAAAAAAAGTATAAAACCTAAATTCAAAATCAATTTTAAAGGAATGAAGCTTTTCTCTAGGTTCAAAAAATAATTCAAAGGATTGAATAAAATTAAAACAATGATCCTTTAATGTTTATTCAAATTTGTAATATATTAAAGGAGTAATAATATCAAAACTTGAGCTGAGCATGGCTTGTTATATTCAGCAAACCGAACTTGATATCGACATCCTGTCTTCTAACAATATAATCTCCTTGACAATTCAGTTTGATAAGCTTTCAGTAAGAACACAACAACAGGACTGGCCTTGTACATAAAGCGGTCACTTTTATTTTATTTTATTCTCTCAGATAACAATACAAATAGCCAATAGTTAAAACATTATATCACAGGAACGGACTAGGATCTGAACAAGCATAGGAAGGAATACACTTTGTTTTTGTTTTTTCCAAATTACATATTGAGTAATTGTTTCATATTCGATGAGTGATGAACCTTTTGAAATGTTTGTTCTCGTTAAAAGGTACTGATTGATATAACAATTCAGGTACAAAACATCTCAATAAATGCTGTGAAACTATGTCCTTGGGAATTAAAAAAGGATCACTATGAACATTTAATGAATAATAGTTCTTCACAGTTATTCATTATTACTACAAGTTTCAGGAGTAACAATCTCGAAAGGAGGACTTAATAATATTAGAGAAAATAAGAGAAATCAGAAAAACTTCTAAAATAAATAAAATAGCAGAAATCAAAATATAATAAATGAATATTTATATCAAGCCATTTGTATACTTATAACTAAAGACTGGTATTTTGTGCAATTTATTTTTTAATTAATATCAATGTACTACATCACACTTTTGCATTTCTGTTAATAATTTAATTTTTATAATAAAAAATGTTAATAATAATTTTAACTTATATTCATGTAATAAATTCATTTTGTAAACAATTTATGGTATGGATGAAATTCTATGCTTTCTCATCCAATAATTCTGTTTTAAAAAATAAATCTGTAGGTTTTAATAAAATGGAGTAAAACAGACTTTTTTTTCAAAGGAATAGTTTGTATTTTTGTTCATAAATATTTTTACCACTGTTGAGTACAGCTATTTGACTATCACGTAGATATTACTTTTTTTTTTATAACATATACTGGGTACATAATATGACAGAAAAAAAACTGGCCCCTTAAGCCTGTCGGCAAAAGAAGGAATAAAATGGAACATCTTTAGAGGTATTGCCCCAGACCGTTTCAAGCTCTATATGATTTAAAATTTGACATTTTTCATTCAAACCAATATAGCTCCTAGAGACAAATATTATACAACAAAAATATTCTCCATTAAACTTTTGACTGTAAACGGATGTCGTAAAATTTTTGATCCGAGCAACTGAGCTAGTGTGTAAAAAAAGCTCCTACACTAAAAAATAGAGGTTCCAAACTTATTTTATTATAAACAAAATTTTGACCAGCCGAGAGGGATCGAGGAAGATAGGTAAAATTTGGTACTAAGAGAAAAAGTCAAAAGCTCACTCCTTAAAACCTGCCTCCCAGTCAAGATACTATTATGTAGTATAAGAGTTGAACTCCTAACTGCTTCTACTCTCCTAATATCAAGTTATGTGTAATGCCCAAAAATATGTCTAGGTCACTAGTAAAATGTGTTCCAAGTTAAAAAAAATTAGAAATATATATAATAGTACATTTCAACGAAAACTAATTCGATTTTTTTTAAATTTTATACTGCTTAACTGTTTAACCATGCACCACTACAACCCATGAAGGGTTTTGGGTTTTCGTAAGGATGCTTTAAGGACTATTACATGACCAAAAGTTGTGAAATTTGGTTAAAATCACACTCAACCACCAGGTTTTCCTGAACTATGGGTAAACTTTATAGAGGCTGCGTGTGCCACAGGATGGTCTCACGATTTCAAAAGTCGTTCCATGGCTGAATAAACAGAATATAAATTTTCAGCCTTTAGCAAGACCTGAACTCGGGGCCCCGGGAGCATGACAATCTTGTGCCATACCCATTGATCTAAAACGTCTCCCACTTAATTGTTTATACAGTCTTTATTATTTATCTATTGTTTAATAAATTTCAGATTCATTTATATGATCTGCAGAGTATTAATTTTATTTTATTAGTTTTTACTATATAAAATAAATTGTACTGATAAAAATTCCAAAAGGAAATTCCATTTTTTCGTTAATTAAGCTACGCAAGTTTTGAGGTTTTTATTGCAGTTTTCAATATTTTTTACAGCTTGAAAAACCAGTCTTAAAAAAAAAAAAAAACTATCTATGTATTTAAATTTGACCAAGAGTTCAAAAAAAAAAAAAAAAAAAAAATAATAATAAAAAAAAATAAAGGTCAATTAAAAGTAATCATTTTATTTTAGTATTCATAGTGACCCACTGTTATAATTATTCTATCCTGCCATTATTGCTTTTAAAATTGCGGAATTCGGAAAATAAATTACAAATAATTAACATGACAAACATTAAAAGACTAATTATATTAATATATTCATCTACTTTTCTAAAAAATTAAAATATTTCTTAAAAATGGAATGTCAAAAAAACATCTTTGAGCTTTAAGAAGAGAGCACTTAAAATGCTATCTATCAAAATAAGCGTGTATGTGTTTCTTGATATTAATATTGATTTTAGAGATACATTTATATATTATATATATATATATATATATATATATATATAAAATGTATATATATATATATATATATATATATAAAATGTAAAGTTGACAATATGTATTAAATAAAAACCTTATCTCAAGAAAATATATACAAAAATAAAACAACAATACAGTATATTAAACATTAAACAAGCTTAAAACAAAAAATTTTAGAAAAAAATAAATGTGAGAAACAAACATTTTCGGGGCTTGTAGATTTGTTAACAATTTATTTTGATATGTTAAATAACAATATAATTCAAGGTAGCAAAATGTTAAGTTTTTCAAAATTTGTACGTCAGTGAACAAAGCAACCATAACTATATGCTAAAAGTTAAACTATAAAAGACCATGCTGAATTAATTACATAAAACATTTGTTATCTGTTGTATGGTAAAATTAAATTAAAAAAACAAAACAAAAAAACTATTAACAGTATTATCAATACATACGATACATATACAAACACACAATGCACAACACGTACGATTGTGTACTTAGTTTGTTATTGTTAGCAAATTGACTGAACTCAACTACCTTATCAAGGTCATTCCTATTCTCATAACGTTACCATACATCCAAAACAAAACGATCCCCATGTAACAAAATGTTTCCATACAACTCAAAGTATTGTGCTTTGCTAACATTATTATTTTATTTTATTTTTATTTTTTTGCATAAATGTACATAGATACTATGAACAATAAAAACAAAACAATAGATTTAGAAGAAAAAAATAATCTTATTATGTACAATAAAAAATTTACAACACTTTACAATTTAATATTGATTAGTATTTGACATTTTTATAATTATTGAACTAATCAATTATCAAATAATATACAGCCGATTATTATATGTCGGGGTAATAATGGACTGGAATAAGTAAATGTGTACATAAAGAAAGTGATGCAAAACAGTTCTAATTTGAAATTTTTTAGTTAACAACCTTAATTTAGGATAAAAGTATGACTTATCTAAATTATTTATGATAGGATTGAATATGAAAATTAAATTGCATTTTATCATGATAGAACTGAATTGCAACCTCTCTTTTCGCTTCTTACTCCAGCTACTATAAAAGCGGATATATCTTGTTATAAAAAATGGAATTGAAAGCTGAAAAAAAAAAACAATAAGAGCTTAAAAATGATTCAAGTAAATAAATAAAAATATTATTAATAATGTTAACGAAAGGTGAACATGACGCAATCACACATTGTCGCACGCATACAAACATACGTGCCTCAGTAGGCACTAAATATACAATACATTGGTAAAAAGCTAGTCCCCAAAGCTGAGGTACCTTGGTAGTACTGTACTATACATTCATAGTCTTTTATAAGAGTCTAATAATAGCTATATTACATCTATTTATAATTATATCTTTATTTCACAACAAAAATTACAAAAACAAATATATATATATATATATATATATATATATATATATATATATATATATATATATATATATATGTATATAATGAGTTAGATACACACAAGTATGTATACAGATACATACAAGTTATATATATATTATTATATATTCTATACTATGTACAAATAGTTGTGCTGTGGCAGTGAAAGGCAGTTAACCTTGAACAAGGTGCTAGGCGCGCTTGCTTGCATCCGTCTTCCTAAGAACGGAGGACGACTCTAAGAGTGCTTTAGGCTATCGTACACGTACACCAAGCTTACTTTGTTAGATGTCAGTTACTACCTTAACACACGATACAAAATACTTAACAACAGTCCGTCGACTTATTCAATAGCAATTTAGAACCTAATAGTCTGACCGAGAGTCGATAATAATAGTGATTGTAGTGAAGTGTACTAAGTATTACCTAAAAAATATTTTATACAAAATCTAAAACAACTGGCCGGATTGCCTGCCCACAATACGAGTGGAAAATTTTTTTTTCTTTTCTTTCAAAAAACGGTACAATAAAAACGTTTGGCAGCTATTTCACTAAATATCAATTAGTTAACAAATAGGTAATCCAAAATGTTCGTAAGCTCGCTTCTTCGGACAAAGGCAAATAATAGTTGACAAATTGCAATCTTAACTGTAAAAAATAAATAAATAAATAAAAATAAAAGTTATTCTATTAGTACATTCAAAATGATCAAGCCTTAATTTTTCTGCTGAGGAAAACATAACACAGTCTGTTGAAACATAAATGAAAATAAGTCTTTTTCAAAATAAACAAAATTATTATTTTTATAACTAACAAGTGACAATTACAAAATATTTCATCACAAATTTATATACTTATAAATAACAAATATTGAACAAAATCAAAGGTAAACTCAATAAAGCCAAAAGTATAAAATTATGAATATGATATAGATATATACAGATAATTTGATTTTTATAAGAAAAAAAAACTCTAAATGCACAATAGCTTCCTTCATGTTCTACCATCAAAGCAGAAAAATATTGAATATCCCATCTAAACTTTTTTAGTAATTGTTTCCAATAAAATTTGATAATTGTATACCCAAAAACATATTGCAAATGTTAATTGAGGCATGGAGCACAAATGGGATACCGATAATGAAGGCATAAAATGTAGACATCTTTTATCGATAGTAGTTTCATTGTGCTCCAAGTCTCGGCTGCTACCAAAACTGGTCTCCTGACAATTAAAGCATATTTTTATTCGAGGCTACATTTTAGCTAAAAACAATGCAAGTAGGCGAGGCGGTAGACGACAATAGTCTAAGAGCCCCACAACGGTAGTAACACTCGACGATTCTCTATACAGAAATCACATTAAGCATGTCTATTGTCTACTTCCAAATTGTTCCCAATTTAAAAAAATTTAATTTATCAAATTTTTACCTGTATCAGGCGCAAAATACTGTACCGAGAATATTAGCTATTCTAAGGGGCACAAATGTGGAAACATTATTAAACTGTGCTAAAAAATGTATCGAAGCCCAAACTGCTTTAACAATAAGAACACTTAAAGTTGTTTTGTTTCTCAGTTGTTGCAAGCCTCTAATTCTCAGGCACCACACAATTTTCTTTAATATTATACGATTATTTTGATTTTAAAAACACAGGAATGATATTCTTAGTTGTTTGTCGCCAAGGGTGACTATGATCCAGAGATGACTGTAAAAGCATCGTAATGTCATTAATAAAATTGGGCAACATTAAGCGATGCTTGCAACATAAACAGGAGCAATACAATAACAAGATGAGAGTGCACAAAGTGATCTCATGAAAGTTATGATTAACTGCTGGTCGACGCTATCGGGGAGACTGGGCTCAGCGGTGACCTGCTGCAGTCTCGCAAGCAGCCGTTTATTGTTACCACCACCTGAGAAAATATAAACTTTACATTATTAAAAAAACAAAAGTTTATTAAAAAAACAAAAATCAATTACTTTACGCTAAATGATTATAAAATAAAAGTTATGTATGTCAGAAAAAAATAAATATTACTAGAAGGTTTGGCAGAGTAGGAATAATTACATTTATCAGAGAGTAAATTCAGAAAAAAAAAATTGAAATTTTTTTCTAATATCAAAGCCTTTCTGGCTCTTGAGGAAACAGCCAGACGACTAGGAATATGCATTAATGAAACAAAGACAAAATATATGGCCGACATACTTTGTCTCCAAAGTGGCAGATTCTGTTCAGTTTGGCCGATATACTTTCATTTAGAGAAAGAGTTCATTTATTTGGAGTCACAATACAGTTTTATGAACTATAGAGTAATTTTAGTAGCTGTAGACAATGATATCCTAAAGAAAATTGAGAGGAAAAAACTCATTGCCAACCGATATTACAGAAGAGCATTGATTATACCAACTAATGTCAGGGATGGTTCGGATAATCAAAATTTACTTAAAAAATTATATATTAATTAATAAATTCTACACAGTTCTCAGTAAACAAAACATGTAGGTATAGAAGTCTAAATTCATTTTTTGCAGTTTCTGAGAAATAATTAGGACTCCTCTGGCAGACGCTCGTGGAAAGAATCATTTTGTATTTTCATTTACTTTAATTTTTAAATAAAAATAATTTTAACAATACAAATAAGTAATTTGATGATCAATTTAGTTAAAATTACATTTTAAAAAAATGTTTCAGTAATTTAACATTCAACACTCCACTGAACATTGGAATACTTTAGAAGTAATTTCTGCTAAGGACTAACAAGATACGATACAAGATACGACCTAAGAGAGTCGGACAAGCGTACAACAGAAGAACTAATCAAGAAGTGCATTACCTCCTAGGCGAGTCACATCTGACTGAGGTGAGATGGCCATGTGGCTTGTATGGCAGAGAATATGATCCCAGTCTTAGATGGAAGGATGGCGTAGCGGTGGACGCTAGGAGGATCCTGGGAGTTGAGGATTAGAAAAGAGCTGCCAAGCGACATGCAGATTGGCAGAAGTAATCAGAGGATGCTATATGGCCTTTTTCACTAGATATTTAATCACTTAACTTAATTTAAAATTTTGAAAATTATGATTCATTGTCTTTTAATAATAATATAATCCGTAGTGGGTTTTAATTTTTCCCATCATTATTTAATTTATAATTTATACTATTCTAGAAGAATAGTACAGTGAAACTCGGGTTATCCAGATTAATTGGGACCGACATTGATCAGGATACCCAAATATCTAGATCATCAGATTTACTATTTAATTAGGGCATTGAAATAAAAACTACAAATATACGTAATGTTTTAACTATGTATTTTATTGAATAATTCAAAATGTGGCTGTTTATAAAATGAGAAATCAGGTAACAAGAAATTTTAGTGAACATGTTGGAAATTGTGGATGTTCCAACACAGAACTCATTCGCCAATTGTTTACCAGACTCGCCTTTCCTTAGAATTTCTACAATTTTTCAGACACAGTTAATACAAAACGTTTTCTTTTAGGTGCCATAACCCTTTAAGTTTATAAAGAAACCACTCGCGACAGTAATAGGGCCCAGTAACTGGGCAAAACCCTTGTTGGATGGATGTGCTATGCTTCTAGAAATTCACAAAGTACGTTTACTCAGAACTTGACTGTTATGAAGTTTGTGGACTCCACCCTTAATTCTGAGATGCAGTTCTGGTAGCTGGGTCATTTTCAAATAAAATGGCAATTTAGCTTTCCAGAAAACCCAAAAATCCTTTTAAAAAAAAGTTACTGTATTTATTCATGTTCTGTTGCATTCTAGGATGTTGCCACACTACTTGAGAATATAAACCTAAGTTGGTTCATCAAATTTCTGTGTCCTTGATTTTTAATGAATTTTAAAAGAATAAAAAACTTTAATAATTTGATATACATTACTGGGCTTTTAACTTGTAAAAATTCTGATTTTATTCAGATTTTGGTAAAAGATTCTGTAGGTTGCTAATTTATAGTGGTTTCCCAGGAAGAGCAATAGTAATAAATTTTACTTGAGAAAT
The DNA here is from genome assembly GCA_003667255.2 of Euschistus heros. Classification (NCBI taxonomy): domain Eukaryota; kingdom Metazoa; phylum Arthropoda; class Insecta; order Hemiptera; family Pentatomidae; genus Euschistus; species Euschistus heros. Next base: position 1,622,130 of record RCWM02000094.1, read on the forward strand.
TAAAGTGTATTTTCCAAAATATTTAACGTACGTTACCGAATTTATTTTCACCTTATTAAAAATTCATGGATTTTATTATTGACCCCCCTCCCCCTAAAAAAAGTTATTAACATCCGTTAAGAATGTCCAGACCCTTTCAAAAATACTTCATTACCAAAAAATTATTAATTATTTTATTAACACCTTCACTGCGGTAATGAAAAAAGTGGTTTCTTTTATAGTACTTACCTCTGGTGCGGTATCAGTCCTCGGCGACCGATACATTAATTCTATTTAATTCTGCCTGTAATTTTTCAATCAGACTATAACCTGATTTTTATTATTTCAATTTGTATCGGTCCCCGAGGACCGATGCCGCAGTGAAGGTGTTTATTTATTTATTTATTTTTAATTGACGGTAAGGTATGTCAAAAATATAATCACACTTAATAATGACTAAGAGAAACATGTAGAAAAAATCAATTTTAATGTAAATATCTTTAAAAACCAATATTAAATCTATTTATTATAATTTACTTTATATATATATATATATATATATATATATATATATATATATATATATATATATATATATTTTTGTAATTTGTAATTGTAATTAGAAAAAGATTATTTGACTACAATTTTTCACACCCGGTCAAGTAAATCAAATGAATAATTACAAAAATTCTCTGACACAAAAAAAAATCTTTTCTCAAGCTCCTAAAATTTCATATTTTCAAAAAAAAAAAGTACCATTTTGATTTAATATACACATACTTAAACAAGTAATAACAAAGAGAATAAAATAAAAAAAAATGTCTATACTTTTTGTGAAGGTTAAAAGATGGAAACGACCTGTGGACAGTAACGTACATCAGAATTTTTAGTAATTACTTTCTTTTTTTATTTTATCTAACACTTGAAATTGAAATTCTAAGGCTTACATTAATTTAAACAAATGAAATCGACAACAGTGAAATATTGGGTGTCATTTTCTCTTTACAGTCTTTTCACAGTGTTGGGACAGCAAATTGCCATTTAATTTGAAAACGACACAGCTGCCACTTGGTCAATTTAGTTTTACGTCCTTTATTGTGTCCTGAAAACTAATAAGACAGGACCTATTGTATTTTACGTGAGCTCCGAACCACAGCATACAATGTCTGATAATAAACTATTAAAAACAAATTGTATTTATTATAAAAATATATATAAATGTTTTCTTCAAGTCAATCCGGATTATTGGAGTTTCACTGTATTTCTTCCTTAATTATAAATATGCGTGCTAAGCCAATTATATTGTACATTATAATTATTAGTAAGCGGAAATAGTCTTATCAATGGAATGAGACTGCACTTAAAAAATGAAACAATTTAATCAATTTATGCTTCGATCAATCAATCAAATCAACTCATAGTGAATCAAGGCCTCCTGTAGCATGGACCGCCAGTCATCTTGGTTTGTTGTTGCTGCTCCCCCATCCCCGTTCCTCACTCCATCGGTCCATCTTAGTCTTGGTCTGCCAACTCTTCTCTTGGCATGTATATGTTCCTCTAGGAGTTTTTTAGGGACTTCATCAGGATTCATATTTACAACATGCTCCACCCATCTGAGCATTCCAATCTTACAATATTTACATTTTGATATAATTGGGTGAGCTCTGAATTGGTTCTCGGTTCCAAAGTGAAAACTGGTCCAAAAATTCTAGTAAGGTTTCTTGCATTTTAAAAAATGTCCAGCATTCAGGGGCATAGGTCAGAATAAATCTTGTTAAGGTTTTATAAAGTGGAACTTTGGTGTTGCATGAGAGGTTTCTACTTCTGAAGTTCTTTAAGTACAATTTAATCCCAAAACAGGATTAGGATAAAAAAATTAATCATTTGGCCATAAAAATCATTAGATTGAGCAGATCTGAAACTAGTATCCCTCAGTGACTAACATAAAAAAACAAAAACAATAAACAGTATATTTCCAAATTCGTAATAATTTTCAAAGTAATTGCATGAGAGGATAATAAAACCACACCCCATGTATATAAGGATGTAGCCGTCTCCTTCCACAACTTTCTTGATATTTATTTAGAGATAAATCATCAGAATAATCTGTTTAAGCCAATTTAAAAACAATGATGGACAGTAACAGCTGTCCATTCAGAATTCTTTCTGAAAGCATATCATTGACCAAATTGATCCATCATAGTGTTTGATAAAATGATAGAAAGTGAAATGAAACTTCTACAGCTTTTAAGAAATATGAGGACAATTGGAAAATTAATTATAATTATTTACAAAAAAAAAAAGTTTTCTTTTATAGCTTTCTCTAACTTTTTTCACATAGTTTTAGAATAGCATTTTTGTATATTTCAAAAGCTCCTGCAACTTGACAGAGCTAAGTTGAAGATCTATATAAAAAAACATTAGGGATTAGGGAGAAAGCACAAAAATATTTTTCCTATTACACTACCCCACAAAGAAAGTGGTGAATTTACAAATTTACAGCCTAATAAAATTGATTGGGCCGCACAGTGCTCATAAGGGAATCAAAAGTCCGAAAAGTAAGTTTTTATTTTACCTTTCCTAGTTATTTTGTGTTCAACTATTACTGGATAGTAGTAGAAAAGAGTTCGATAATTAAAAATTATATTTTTTTAGTCTCATCATAATCGATTAATTTAGTCTTATCTGATTAATGGAAGAGGGATGTGTCGGTCGAATATATACAAAGATGTAAATCTGGAGAGTATTAGTAATTCATCGTTCAGTTTTGTTTTGACTACCCATCGAATACATATGTTAAGGATTAAGAGCTCTCCTTTTTACACAGAAAAATGTGGAAGGAAATTTGAGTACGTCAACTAAGAAAGCAAATTACTACAAATGTCCCAAAATGACATATTTGTAATTAATTACGGTTAAAATACGAACATTGCAGAATGATAATTCGCTAATTCCAGGTGCCCATACCTGCCCCTTCAAACTAGAGGACTGCATATTCAGTAAGGAGAATAATAAATAAAGAAGTTTTTATCCAAGTGAGTGGAGGCCTCTTTTAACTGCCGTGAGGAGCACATTCATTTTGTAAAAATGAATTTTATAAAATTAAAAACCAAAAAATCTACTATTGGGTTGTTTCACATGAAATGTCCGATTTTATAATATTTGAAATACATAGAGGATTTTGCGAGTCTCTGTTGTTGAAAAAGCTCGATACATGGGTACCTCACGATCTCATTGAGCGACAGCAATTGAAACGTCTTGAGACCTGCGTTTCGTTGCTTGCTAGGCAAAAAACCGACCCTTTCCTTGAAAGAATAATAACTTGCGACGAAAAATGGATTGCTTATGACAATCAGCGTCGGTCAGGGCAGTGGTTAGACATCGACGAAAGCCCAGGACAAATGCCAAAACCAAATTTGCACCCGAAAAAATTGATGGTTACAGTATGGTGGTCCATGGCTGGAATCATACATTATTCCTTTTTGCCTAGAGGTGAGACCATTACCTCTACAACCTACTGCAATGAAATTGGCCAAACGCACGAAAAATTATTGAAAAAACAACCTGGATTGGTAAATCGGAAGGGCCCTATACTCCTACACGACAACGCTAGACCCCACGTTTCAAAACTTACCATGCATAAATTGAAAGAGCTGGGTACGAAGTTCTTCCGCACCCACCATATTCTCCCGACTTGTCTCCAACAGATTTTCAACTTTTCAGGAATTTAGACAACTTCTGCAGAGGAAAATTTTTTGCAAATGATGCTGAAATCAAAAGTGCGTTTTCAGATTTTATTTCACTTCAAAGCTCAGAGTTTTTCAAATCCGGGATAAAAAAGTTGTTGTCACGTTGGGAAAAATGTGTAGAAAAAGAAGGTAAATACTTCGAATAAAATTATATTGTTTTCATATTGTATTTTTCCTAAAATCCCTATACCTTGAAAACGGACATATCATGTGAAACAACCCAATATTACTGCAATATGCTGCCAAGGAAATGGCAAAAATGCTCCAGGTATAACAGCGATTTGAGAAGCTAATCAACAAATGGTTGAATTCAGATTTTACTCTTCACTTTAAACATGACAGACCATCTGGAAAAACAGGATGTCCAACAGTGTCCTTTCGAGACAGTTCGATGAAGAAATGCGTCCATGATCTATGTTCAATATATTCAATGATGTATGATGATATACAATATTCAAAACTTATCGAACAGGACAGCTCAAAGAATCTACAGCTCATTCATAAAAGCTCTAGTGAATTTAAACCTCAACCATGTGCTTGACACCTCAAATTCTGTATTCTCATCACTGAGGTACTGAAAAACAACTCCAGCCATGTATTTATTATCTCGGTTCAGAAAGTTTTAACTACACGTTGAAGATTCTATCGTATAAAAATCAGTATTAAGAGAAAGTTCAGAAACAGTATCAAAAAGTAATTTTAGTAATAAAAAAAAATATGCTTACCTTTCTGGACCCAGCGTGATCCCTATGTTCACAGAGCCAAATCCCTTGCCAGGTACCTAGGTTCAGCTTCCCGTCAGTGATTGGGATTGTTAGCGATGAACCCAGGAAGCAGGCCTTCACGTGAGCGGGCTGCGAAAAAACAAATCAAATCAAATCAGTATAAAGCCTATTCACAAAGCACATAAAAACTAAACGAAATCGGAATGTGAAACATTATAATAAACTAAAGAAAATTATATTTTTAATTAGATAGCAAAAATAATTATTAACGCATACATATAATTTACAGCTCTATTAACATACTACGCACAAAATGTGTGATTAGATGCGGTTCAGATCTAGTAATAAGACTAAGGCCATAATAGCATAGAAAGTACATTAATGAAATTTACTTAAGCGGAGATATTTAGACGATATCTAAAGTAGCTCAAAAAGAGATCCTGATTTTTTAAAGAAAAGTTCTAAGCCAAATTTTTGGAGCTGTTAAAGTAGGAGAATGGAAGCAACAAACTAGCCAGGAGCTATATTCTTTGGAAAGGATGATGTCATAAGAGCAATGAAATAAAGGGATTCGAGTTATGCAGTATTTCCAGGATGGCTGATGTAGAAATGTTTAACATATCACAGTTGACATCTCCGATTCACAAAACTAGGAAGGGATAATCAAAGGTCGTCAGATGGTGTAGCTGAAGAGGCTAGGAATGTCTTCAGAGTTAAAAACTAGATAGCAACTGCACAAGACCGTGACAATTGGAGGAGGCACCTGTAACCTGTATCTGCACCATAAAAAAAAATTATAATAAAAAATAAACTTAAAGAAAAAAAATTAAAGATTCCTGAAAACACATTTTGATCAAAGATATAAAAAATGGAATTAAATGTACATAATTATAATCCTAAGGCCCAATTCACATAGAACAGATATCGGGCAGAGACGAGACGCAGACTTTTGTCTCTTCCACGTCTCGACGAAGATTAGGAATTGAGAGAATCTTGCTAATACTGGGTAGCTTTCCAAAGAAGAAGACAAAATCAAGAGTTTATGATGGATCGATGTATAATTCTGATTATAATGAAGTTCATAAATGTAAGGCACTAAAAATTTTAACCAAGCAAGAGTCAAATTTTGTAGGCATATTCTCAATATCAGATCAACTGGACCATAAAAAATGTATTTTAAAATACAGTACCATCTAGATAATCTGGCTCTTCAACATTCCAAAACCCCCCGTGATCAGGCCTTCTCGCGAGAACCCTCTCGAAAGAACCTATGATGGACCCTTCATTAATCTTAGATACTCAGACTCAGAATGTCGGAACTAATGTCATGGAAACATTAACCCACAGCTTCTTTTCTAATAATTTATGAAGGCCATACAATGGAATTCGCTTAACAAGATAACCAAAACTGGATAACCAAAAATATGAAAATTAGAACTTTTTAACAGATGACGAAATTTTCAGGAAACTAACAAGAGACAATTGAATGGGTCCGCTGAAAAACGTTCTAAGCGACAAACAAAAAATTTTGAGTAATCAGTAAAAGAAAACCATAATCTAAAGTTTTTGTTAGTTTTGTAGGTTAGATTTTATATTCACATATTAATGTGTTATATTTACATGTATAATAATATAATGGAGTACTATATCATACTAAGACGCACTATTATACATTTTAAAAATTTTAAAATCACCACTTTGGAAATTTTGTCGCTTATAACGTTTTTCGGCGGAGCCATTCAAATAACTGGTCGTTATTCAAGAAATCTCTAAAACTTCGATAGTAAAACTCGAAAAAGCCATCTATAGTTGATAAATTTAAGTTTCTGAAAAAAATTATGTAACCTTATTTCTAAATTTTTATTAGTGCATAGATACAAATGAATTTAATTAAGTTCTTATTATTTTTCAGAGGTGAGATTTTTTCTGAATTATTTATGTTAACATTTTTTATTTTTATAACAGTTTTGTAATAAAATAATAAAAATACAATAATTTATGATTTTTTGTTTCATTTTTCGTTACATTCAGTAATCTGCAATTTTCGGTAATTCAGCATCCCTGTAATCCCAAATGGGTCGGGTTATCAAGACTGTACAGTATTAGGAGTAAAATAAGAGGAAAAACATTTCTAAAATATAACAGAAAAGTAAATTACCATGTCGTCAGGTCCTTCACATGAGTGGCGGTAGGGCAAACCCTGAAAATCAAAGTTATAATATAATATAAATTAGTCAATCATACAAATCTAAAACTATTTAATATTTGTGTTCTAGCAAAAAAGTTCATTTTTTTATTTTTTTTAATTTTAGTATTAGTTTGTTTTATACAGTAACAAAATCTACTAATAGAAACACAAATTAAGATTATTTTATAATTTAAAAATATATAAATCAAGATTATCAGAGCCGAGATTAGCAGTAAAAACTGTATATGTCATAATATGCATTAAAAATCAACAAAATACTCAGGAAACACCATGAAATATGTATATAATAATACAATGAATTTGATTAATATTTAAATATTGTTATAAAAATTATGAAATGGAAAGAGGGATTAATAATTAAATGAAAATAATTTCAGATTTTTTTTTTGTAAATAAAATATCCAGTAAAAACCATAAAATATGAAGTGAAAAATCTCAAAACACATACACATAGTAAAATTACAATTTTTAAGTACATTGAATTTGAATAATATTCAAAATATGTTTATAAAAATTCTGAATTGAGAAAAGGAGTTAAAGGAGGGATCAATAATTAAATGAAAATAATTCAATTTTTTTTTTTTTTTTAAATCAATGAAATATTCAGTAAAACCATAAAATACGAAGAAAAAAAAACTGCAAGGAGAGACAAAATTTTGAGTAAAATTGTATATTTTGGTGTGTAATAAGTCAGGTAGTTTTGATTAATTTATAAATTGTTATTGTTTTGCTTGTGTGCTAAAATCCAAGCTTTAGACCTTGAAGCACTGCCACTCACTAATCGGTAGTGTCAAAGCATCAAAACATTCAACCATTTTAACGTTTTAACAAAATTTCTGCTGCATGGTTGTTTCCAAAGGAAAGCTTTTAATATTCAAAATTAAACTAAATTTTATACAATTTGAGCAGAAAATAAGCTCTATAGTTTAAACGGGAACTGAGATTCAAGCTTTCATATATTCAGAACTCTCTCAAAAAGCGATGGAAATTGTCTCTTTTTTTTTACAGTTCCGCTCTATACATCCTTAAAAATGACATTTAGAGCATACTCCTTATATGAACAATTTTAAAGGTGAATTCATTTGCTATAAACTAAGCACATTACAGTGCCACAACAGCCAATGCTTCTATACATAAATAGTTGGCTAAAACATGTTTTATGCGAACACATTAGCTAGTTAGTGTATACAAAGTACATTTCTATTTCATTTACTTTTTTAAAATGTTAATACGTGACTTTGGATACATTTATAATACACTTTTAACTATTAAAGCCACGTGTTTCATTGTAGTCTCCGGTTAATCTGACCTTTTGGCAGTTCCACCTTACCCCCTGGCCCTTAGGGGTCGGATTGGTGCGGTTCTACTGTACATTGAATTTGAATAATATTCTAAAAGTTTTAATAAAAATTCTGAATTGAGAAAGAAATTGAGGGAGGGATCGATGATAAAATGAAAAATATTCCAAATTTTTTTTTACACAATAGACTTCTGCTAATCCTAAATAAATAAAACTAAGGGGGTTAGAATTGGCAAAAAACACTTATAACCGAATGGGTGTAAAAAAATAAAAATTAATTTAAATAAAGACTGTATCTTGTTTTAGAAATCAACAGGAAATTTAGTAAAACAGAAATTACTAATTCGTCGACAGAAATGGGGAAAGCTAATAACATTTGCTTAAAAAAAACAATCTTTAGAGTATTTTTTTTAAACTGATGACTCGTAGTTATACTTCTAAATAGTATAAACTACTGATTGTACCAACAAAAACTATTATGCAATACAAATAAGTTTAATTAAAAAGTTAATTATATCAACTTTTTATTAATTTGTTTAATAAATTAATTAACATAATTATAAAAATTATGTTTCCAAATTTTTAAAATAACATTTATTATACTCAATTTCCTACAAAATAACAATAACTTTAATAAGAGTCTTTTTTGGGATAATGACCACATTGCTATCTAGCAATGTTTTGACTATTTTGCCACCTTTGGACTTTTCTGTAATGATTTTATTGATGTTTATGTTTACTTTAAAATGTCTTAGTGAACCTTGGTATTCCCACACTTCTAATCATTTAGATAATATTTCAGATTAGTTTTGTAATCCTGATTTATATACAAGTATTTATTTGATTTAGATGTTGAAGTAGATAGTTCAATCAAATCAAATTGATTTGTAAATTTTTGGCCAACAGAAATATACTAACTCTAAAACATTTATTAGTAAACCCTTTCCCCAAGTCATTGTTAATTTATCCACAATTGTAATTGATATAAAAACCAGTAGAAGAGATACTATAAATTAAAGAAACAATAAAAAAATAAGAAATGTATCATATATATATATATATATATATATATATATATATATATATATATATATATATATATATATATATATATATATATATATATATATAAACTAAATAAATAGCAACAATAATGAAAACAAATTTATGTAATGCATTAAGTATGCATTAGTATCAAATTATTTTAATCGAATTTGAAAAACAAAATCTTAAATCAAATGTAAAGAACCTGTGATTGCAACTTTAAAAAATTCTATTTTGAGCAGTCATTTGTCTTAATAAATGAAAATTTGATATTTATCACCAGCTTATCTGTATTTGGTAATATTTCCGCGATAGAACAGATAATTTATCAGTTGATAATAAGATCTTGTTTTCTAATTTCATGAATAAAATTAATATTTAAAAAAAAAAATATATATAAGGAACCGTTTAAAACAAAATACTAATCTCCATTATTTATAATTATTGTAATAGAAATCAAAATAGATTTCTTAGGACAAAACAGGTAAAATAAACTAAAAATGGGAAAATGAAAAAAAAAAAAAAAAAAAAAAAGCTTAATCATTAAATTAGTTTTACAACTAAACTTCTCGATAGGGGATGACCAGACTTCTCGTTGGTTTAGTACTACTTTGAAATTGAGGTTTTATAAAATTTCAAAGGTTTTATAAGTATATTCAACTAAAAGAAATGTTGTGTATGAAGTTGATAGACTGTTTATTTGGATTGAAATATTTATATTTATATTTATTATATCGTATAACGTTATCAGTTTCCTCAAAATGATTTATTAATGATTACGACGACGAATTAACAGAAGGAGTTAGGTCTAGAGGAAGACCGAAATCTAGATGGATGGATGGCTGCCAAAAGGGACGACTGGGCAAAGGCAATTGAGCAGGCCGAGGACCGCTACATGCATCTTATAATAATAAGCCAATAATGGAATGGAAATGATAAACAATTGTATAATAAAAATTTAATAGAAAGATATTCTATATAATTTAATATGGAGGAAAAATAATTAAGAAAAACTTTTCACTGTACCCTTATTACCACAATATTTATTTTAGGGTTTCTCTTCATCTCTGCATAAAACTATGTTATATCCCTTTAACATTTTTAGGCTCTACTCACTCGAAATTTCACTACACAAGAAATAATCTAATTTCCATCAATATAAAAGTTTTGTTCTCTATTTTTATGTTATTATAAAAAAAGCACTCGATAAATCTGTTAAAAACAACAAGAATAATCTTATATCAGTAAAATGTACATTGTTTTTTTTTTTCTTACCTCTGGGACGATTTTGTTCAGCATCATTTCCATATCATCCCTCACATCAGGATCCCAACTTTCATTTAATGCTAAACTAGCAGACGTATGTAGAACTAGAAAGTAATAAACACGAATGATATTAGTTTAAAAAAGACAAGAGTAGATTATATATAATCATTTAAAAACTTTTTAAGTTTTTAAGATGCTTTTCGTATTTTTGAAACATGAATAAATGACAAGCTAGCGATAAGATACACTATAAGGCAAATGTAATACTGAGTATAAATACTGTACATCATCAAATCAGTATAAATATAACATCAGAACAATAGTTTAATATCGCATATTTGAATGAAATATAGATATGTGTCTCACTAATCAACCAAATTAACAAAAATGTATAATGATTATACAAACAAGCAACTAAGTTTCATGAAAGATGATTAATGTATGCTTTCAAAAAATGATTAACTGATTTATAAAATTCAAGAAATACTCAAGTACATACTTAAATCAATTATGTATACAATGAGCAAGCAAAAGTGCATATTCAGAACATAACTCAGCTTTATCAAATAACCTACTTCAAGATTTCTGAATGAAATCTCATTTTAAATATCTAATATCATTAAGTAAACTAAGTAGATAAAAACACTTGATACTAGTAAAATCAATGTCCTCAAAGAATGTGAATTGTTTAGACATTGAAAAAATCAAGGAAAACACTAAGAATTCAACAAATTACAAATGAAACAAAAGGAGAAAACCTACTGCTTACAAGTGATAGGCAGATTGAAATAAAATTCAAAACTAAGAGGCAACCTTCCAAAAAATCCATTAAAGTGATAAATGTCAACTGAAAACTAACTGTTGACCAATTAAGCTACACTGACCAATACAATTGCCTTGTATTAGTAATACCAAACTTGCAATGAAAACTTAAGATAGGTTTAAAATCACCTTCAACTTTATATTTCATTAAATACCACATTAATACTCTAAATAACATTCAGAAACAAAACAATCATTACTCACTTTGCACATGAAAGAGACCGACAGAAAATTGACATATCTCTGGCATTTGCTTGAGAATTTCTTCGGTAACTAAATGAACACCTCGATGTTGAGGCCTTAAATTCATTTTCCTCTGAAACCATGCCGATCCGATTTGTATTCCCCTGTTGGAAGAAGCCATGGCTGTGGCAGTCTCCTCTCCAAAAATCGCCCCGCTTCGCGTCCATAAAATGCTATAATATTGCAGAAACCTTCCGATCAAATGGAATCGTTTTCATGGCAATTCGATGATTGGAGGAAGTCTCGACAGAGGAGATACAGAAAGGTACTCCCGAGCTGAAGAAGTCTACTCGATCCGCTCCTCGGAGAGATAGCACGACACTGCCATCTAGATTCCGCTATCAATACACCTCCCTCTCCCTGTAGGTTATCTTATCAAAAGTCAACACCAAAACTTAATAAAAAAAATATATTATTAAGAGAGTTTGTTATTCAAATATAAATTAGTAATTATGTTAAAATAAATCTCTTCATTCAAGTTTAATTTAAGGAATGTATTAAAGTATCTAATAATTAATTAAGATTTTTTGGATGAATATATAATAATATTTTAAATGATTTTATACAACATATTATATATATCTTTCTTAAAATAACTAAACCTAAACTTCTTAGAAAAAATAATATTTCCATGACCTAAAAGGGTTGGTAAACCATGCGGTTGTATGGCTAAGACCTTCCAAATTTCTTAAATTTGAAAAGATTGTTCCAAAATTATCGTTGATAGTGAAACCGAGCTGGAGTAACGGTAAAAAGTCTCGTATTTCAATGAATACAATATATAAATTTAGAATGGTTAAAACTGGTCATGAAAATTATTCCACATTACAATAAATGTTCTCACAATTTCCAATGATCGGGACAAAGTTTTATCAGAATTCAGCATCTTATATAACAATTCGAAGTTAACTGAAGTAAATGTAACAAAATAGCTATAACTTAGTTAATTATTTACGAGTGACCTGTTGCGCCCGATCGAAACATTTGATTTATTGCTTCCTTTGGAAATAGTTTTAACCGTTCTTTTTTTTGTTTCTCTAACCTACAGATTTACTGTTCCTGGTTCTTGATTTTTTCTGAAGAAAACGTGTTTAGCAAGAAAAGGGAGTGATACACAATAGGAGGCAATACTCCCATGAACGTATGTATATGTTTCTAAGCCTGAGAGATCAAGACAACGGATATCAAATCAGTATGAGATCTTGCAGTCTGAAAATAAATGTAAGAAAAAATAGAAAATAGTCATTTATAATTTCATTTATTGCTTATTAAGGGAATGTATTACAGTAAAACTTTGTAGGGAAGAATTTGGATTCGGAGATCAAACTGGAAGAATTTACTACGCGAGGTAAATGCGAATCCATGCTTGATTGGTGGTGGTGGATTTAGTGTAGAAATATATGAGTCCCTAACCTAGACGGAAATGTAATGTTGGGGGAACGTACAAATAATTGGTCTTTGGCAGTATATGTCGGAAAATTAATGCAGTTTCCACAGAACTGAAGTAACGTTGATTAGCGTGCTTGAAGAGTGTGTTGAGGTTTGGAACCTTCATTATCTCTGACAATTGGAGAAACAAATTGGACAGTAGTATAACTAACCTTTCTGGTCACAGATTTAAACACCAGACTGTGAACCATAAGATATTTCACATTTCGCATTTTAATTATCTGATTTCATATCTTTTAACTTTATAATTAAAATTAAGATGTTCATAGTCAACTTGATAATTAACAATTACTTTAATTTTGGAACTCTAAGCTTTATTTAAAAAATAAATAAAATAAAAGTAAACTTTTACTTAATCTGGTTGTGACTATAAATAATTCCAAAGAAATTGGCAAAGTTATTGCAGTAATAATATACTTATCGAAATCAAGGAGGTGCATTGCGGATGTGACCATTTGAGGAGAGTCACTAAGTACCCCTGTTTCTAACAGAAAATACAGAGGTTCTTATAAGTCTTCTAGATTTTTAGAATACATGGTGTGAGCATGTATGAGGTATGCAGTAATATTCTGCTTTGGTAATAGTTCTTTATCACTGCTCGAACTAAAACCATGCATCCTCACTACACGGATGCAATACATAAGTATATCCGACTGGTAATCACTTTGAGGTGTATGGAAATATCCTTTTTTATAACCTTACCAACTAGGTACATTTGGATCATTCGTAGTGATTAGAATGATGGTAAAAGCCAGGAAGGCATTGGATGGGGAGAGGGGTTTACATTACTTGTTCATCAACCTCGATCCCACTGCCAATTGGTTTCCAATGCGTTGTACTTAAAATAATTAGAGAAGAAAAAAAAGATATTGAGTAAAAAAATAAAATATTTAAAGAAAACAACTGATTAAATATTAATAAATTACTGAAAAGTATTTAATTTAAATACGAATTAAAAACAATTTATTTGTTGAAACGTTTAATTTTACTCACGCAACATGTACAGTCCATATGCAGTCCTTGTTTTAGCGGACTATTTTGCGATGTCCAGACAGTAAGATTCTATCAATATCAACTCATAGAACGAATGAGTATCATATTTTCCAGAAAAATACTCCTACTTGCAAATCAAATTCCGGATGAGTGGTGTCCTTAACTGGAGAAATAAGCGGTGATATCAGCGTCTAATTACCAAGAAACACTCTCTTTGAGATCTGGGTCAAAAAACTTTTTACTAATCAGTGCTGCCAATTCCAACATAACATTTTCCGACGGGTAGCAGTAAAATTTCCCCCGTATCCCCCCAGTTATTTCAGAAATTCCCCACCGATTTCCCCCAAATGGCAAATGAGTAATGTTGCTTTTCAAATTTAATAATGAGGCATTAAGTTTATAAATGTCTTTATATAAATAAAGTTACAAAATATTGTTATAAAAAATTATTATTAATCAAAATGTCCTCAGGATTAAAATATTGAAAAATAAAAGCGATTATATATGATTATTATTGCGATTACGGAAGTGGCAATTCCACTTTATATTTCCTATTTGGTTAGCACACCTTGCTGATGACGTGTAACCACAAATTCAATAATTGCTCGAATTTCCTCACAAAAACTTTTCTTCATTTGGGTGCAAAGGCTTCTAAAAGTTCCACTCGGGGGAAAATTTCTCCCCAATCGGAAGCACTGTTATTAATACAAAGGTAAACATGTGTTTTAATCAATTGTGGACTGACAACAACTCAACTAAATAGTTTGAAAATTAAACTAAATACTATTTTAAAACATAAAATTACGGTATCCCTTCAGAAGAGGAATTCAAACCTTCTTCCGATTAATTTCTTTGTTTTAGTGGTTTCTTTTCGAGGGAAAAAGTAATACTACTTCATTTAAGGAGAAACTCTAATTCCATGTTTAAACTAATATTAACTTATGTTTACCTTGCAATATCAAAATGAGAAATAAGAAAATTATGAAGTGGAAATAAGAAAATATAAAACACTAAATCTCTTTTGTTGACATCAGGGGTAGCCCAAGGTTCCTGTGTCTCTCCTACCCTTTTTTGCGCCTACATAAATGATCTACCAAATTCCATTCACCATTGTTCCTACCATCTATACGCGGATGATTTCCAGATATATCTATCCTTCCATCCCACAGATTTAATAAAACCATTCTCCCTTATCCAAGAGGACCTTGATAGCATTTGCAAGTGGTCCTCTGATAACAAATTAAAAGTAGAAAAAACGCAGGTTATTATCATAGGTTCTAATACCCATTTGAGATCCCTTCCCCACCTCCCGATTCTGTCTATGAACTCCCAACCTATTCAATTCCACTCCACAGTTAAAAACCTTGGTATTACCTTCGACCAAACCCTTTCATAGAAACCTCATATCTCCCAAATTTCTCGATGGGCTATATCCATCCTTAAACTATTCCATTCTTCCAGGACTCCCTTCCGAAACCTACTCGCCAACTCTTGATCTTCCCTTATCCTCCCCCATTTTCACTATAGCTCTGTGGCATATGGTGGGTTGACGGTGAACCTCGAGAGTAAGCTAAGAAGACTAATGAACTGTTTCATTAGGTTTATCTTTAGGGTTCCAAAAGCCTCCCACACATCACATCTATATACAGAGTTAAAATGGCTTTATCCTTCATCCCGCAGAAATTACTTCCTAGCCTCCTTCCTCTATCAAACCATAAAGTCTCGGAATCCCTCCTACATCTATAACATCTTCTAGTTCAGATCCTCGGTCTCTTCCCGCACTACAAGATCTCGCTCCTCAGACCTGTATACTTCTTCCCATAAGAGTACATCATTTGACCATTCTTTCATTTCCCGTGCTACTTCCTTATGGAATTCACTACCCTGTGATATCCGTAATGCTCCATCTCTGTCCACATTTAAATCCCTTCTCTTTCAATACCTCCTTTCCCTCCAGAATGATACTGACTAGCAAAACCTCCCAAAAAAAAAAAAAAAATTCAGTAGATATACATAGGTTTTTATTTTTCTCCTACAATTATTGGATTTTTGTAATTTTTATTTCACCTGTCTTTTTTTGTTCTCTATTTGTAAAATTGTAAATAGTTAACCAGATTGTTAATTTATTTCAATAGTTTTAGAGCAATAGTTTTTTAATGGCGTAATTTTAAATACACTAAATGAGGACCGAAAACAGTAGTTTTTGAATTTTTAAAAGCTTATAACTCAAAAACCAAAAGTCAGAAAAATGTAATATTTTACATTTTTACTTGTCTTGGTAAGTACAGCTGCTATACCAAAAATCATAGTGGTCAGGGTCTAACTCTAATGTAGAATTGGTTGATTTGGCATGGAATGACCCAAATTTTCTTTTTAAATTTATAAAATAAAGAAACAATTAGAGCAACTTTTTGATTCTTCTTCTATTTTTATAATCCGAGATTAAACAACTTTTACGTTTTCTTTAATAAATGCAATGGGCTAATGACTACTTCAGGCAGTCAACAACTGTTGACTTCACCTCGCTCAAAAGATAAACAAACTCTCGAAGTTTCCATTACAGTGGAAATGGATCGTTGTAAGCAAGCATATTTTATCTCGTATACTTTAAAAGTCTTTAAGGTTGCCGACGGCATGGAACTAATTTTCCGAAGCAATAGGATACATTAGACAGATAAGGCTAGTTCGCATTATGCTAGTATTTTAGTCTAGTAGCTAGTAATTTAGCAGCTAAAAGTGTCTGAACACTAAAAAGTTAGTCGAGTAGTTGATTAAGGAATTTAGTTTAGTCGATCCATTTTACTCTATTCTTGTTGGGCGAGTAGCACTCCCCACCACGCCTCCTTGCTCACTGGCTAAACAATTTCGTACCTGTTGCGTTTAGTCGAGTTCATTAGTAGTTAGAGCATAATTTTCTTTCAACAGCATATTTATTACTATAATATAATAAGTTCTTAGTTATTATTATTATCAAAGTATTCTTTGGGATCTTCGAATACTAATTCCTTGATAAGACAATTAGTAGCTCCTAGTTTTTCTCTTCTATCGATCCATTTTCGTATCCATAGCTTCTGTTTATCAATCACACAAATTTCCTTATCTACCTCTTCTAAAATCGCTGTAAAGATTACCTTAATCAGTTGATTTAATTTATTGCGCTGTAGGCTGTTCATCTTACAAAACACCACTCACTAGTAAAATGTACTGGAACTAAACACTAAAGTGGAAGTGCGAACGATTTTGGGGCAGTAGCGAGTAATTAAGCAACTAAATTACTTGCTACTAGACTAAAATAATGCGATCTAGCCTATAGGGCCAACAAACACTATGCCGGTACGGGGTGGAGCACATTTCCTTATTAATTTCGGTTCAATCACATATTTCTAATATCTGATATCACTATGACTAATACTGCTTCTTTTCCTACCATTCAACTCTGACATTTGACCAGTAAAAGGTTTAGTTCCAATAATAAATTAAAATCTCGTTTAAGATTCGAATTTTCGTCTAAGTATTTTTATTCTATTAATGATACAAATTGTGATAATCGTTAGCACCCAAATAGCAATATCGACATATTTTTTTTAAAACTTAAATATCGATTTCTTTTCAAATATACGATTATAACAGTGAACGATTAGAATGGCTCAATTAATAACTTCTGATCCCCGTCAGTTGTCTTTATTTCTCCATTAAAATCAGTTAATTATGCAAAGCAAGTACCTAATTCTTCTCAAGATAAAGATATCCACAAAGGAACATGGACCTCCCCAGATGGACAAACAGTTAATCAGATAGACCACGCCCTAGTCAGTAAAAGAAGATCAAGCAATGTTTTAGATGTTCGTACATTCCGAAGTTTTAATGTGGGCTCGGACCACTTTCTTAGTATAGCCCGTGTATGCTCTAAAATAAGACATGACCAATCAAGTATCCAGATCTTAAGAAGTTTTTGAAAACAAATTAAGGGTAATACAACCAAAGGATGAAGATATCGACTCGCTATGGGAAAGATGCGAAAAGACATTTCTGCTGACAGTGGAGGAGGTTTTGGGTCTAAAGGAACCGGAAACAAAAACATGGTTCGATGAGAAATGCAGACAGGCATTAGATGCAAAGAAAAAGGCCTACAAAATTATGATTAGTCGGCGTACACGCAGGCGGGAAAGGAGAAGAGAAAAACACATCCATAGGTGCAAGAAGTCCCATCAGGACAAAGAATTACGGGACATGGATGAATTTCGGAGGGAGAACAACCCAAGAAACTTTCCTTGCCAACTGAATCAGGAAACCATTCAAGCAATCACCCTCTATACGCCAAGACAAGGAAGGGACCCTTTTCACGGACATCAGACAATCTACAGGATTGGAAAAGGCACTTTTAGGAACTCTACAGAACTCAGGAGATAGTAGTTGCAGACGAGGAGATACCGATTGGGGACGGTTTAGAGATTGAACCGCCCGAAGAGGAAGATGTTATGGCCGCAATAGAAAAACTAAAAAATCATAAAGCTCTTGGATATGAAGGTCTACCTGCTTACCTTATTAAGAATGGTGTTGGTGAAGTTGTTAAAGCAATCCATGAAATGATTATTACGATATGGACCCAAGAGAGGTTCCCATTCTCCAGGAACAAAACAGTGATATGTCCCATATGTAAGAAGGGAGACCCACTCATATGTTCCAACTAACGTGGAATAGCGCAGCTCACATCTGCGTATAAGAATCTCTTCAATGTACTCTTTAACCGTCTTTCAGCCATAGCTGACGGAATTCTAGGGCATCAATGTGGATTTTGATGCGGGAAATCAACTACATACCAAATATTCACACTTCGCATGTCCTTGAGCGTGGAGGAGAACACATGCTGATCACTCGCCATCCTTTCATATAATTAAAATCAGCCTATGACTCCATCAATTGGAAAGCACTCTATGAAGCCCTCGTTGAACTAGGTATTCCCAGTAAGCTAGTGCGTCTCATTAGATTAACTATGACCGGTATAGAGTGTTTAGTCAGATTAAATGGAGAAAAGTTGGATGGATGTCCTTCCGCTAAAGGAGTGAGGCAAGGAGACGCCTTGGCATGTTTGTTATTTAACTTAGTTCTTTAAATTTACCTACCTCGGCTCGCAGGTCAACGTAGAAAACCGCATAGGTGCTGAAGTTAAGAGGATCACGGCAGCTGATAGATGCTACTTTGCCCTCAGAAAGCAGCTGACCAGTAGGCTAGTGTCCAGGAAAACGAAGTTCTCACTGTATAAGACCTTGATCAGGCCTGTCCTCACATATGCCTCTGAGACATGGACAACAAAGTATGATGATAAGACACAAAGAATTTTTAAAAAGAAAATTCTTCTGCGAATCCTTGGGGCGGTGGTATGTGTCGAGTATGAATGGAGACGGCGCACAAATGCGGAGGTGTACACACTCTATGATGATCTCGATGTGGTCTCGGTCATTACGATCGGAAGACTCTGGTGGGCTGGACATGTGGCACGTATGTCTGGAGGAGACATTCTCAAGAGTTTACTAACCATATAATACATGAAAAGAGAAGAATTGGAAGGCGCAGGTTGCGATGGAAGGACTGCGTGGCTGGCGATGCAGGATCCATCGGCGTCAGGAACTGGATGATGGTAGCACAGGACGCATGGCGCTTGTTTTTAGAGGAAATCAGGACTCGTGCGTGCGCGGGCTGTGGAATTCAGTTTTTAAAAAACAACAAAGAGTACCTAATTCTATCAATTGTAATATTTTTAAAAATACAGCATTTTTTAATCTTTCCTATGCACGCTAGTTCTGAGTGTGAACTGATCATGAAATACTTGATCCTCTAGCTATCCTGTCTAATTATTTCATCACTTTTTATAGTTACTTTAAAAAATGGTCCAAGAAGTCTGGGGCAGTGCATTATTGTTTGTAGGGGCATGCTTTAGTTAATTTTTCATAAATATGTCTACCAGTACCTTGTTTTAAATTAATAAGAATTAAAATAACTCACACTTAAAATGAAAGAGCTTCTTCCACTTGGTGAGGAATCATATTTCTTATTTAAATTATTTGAAGGGTAATTATTACTGATTATTTTTTTTATATGGGAGATAAATGTTAATTCATTTATATTTTTGACATTTATTTCTTCATTATGACGTGACTATAACATTCAACTGTTTTGGGCTGTACATCTCATCTTTATGCTATAAGTAGATCAGTTTAGCTATCATTAATACCATCCAGTAAAACAATTTTTTTTATGGGAGATTAATGTCAATTCATTTGGATAATAGTAATTTATTTCTTCAGTAACAAGACCCAGATTTAAGATCTGTTAAGGATATCACTTCTAGTAATACAACTTTAGAAATAATTAAAACTTTAAATTTATCTACTTTATGCCTGAAGATCAGATGTACATTACGAAACGTCTAGCAGAATGTTAGCCGTATATTACAATGGAAAAATAAATGCCTATAATTTAAATAAAGTAGTTATTTATTTTTATATTTTCAAAGAAGTTCTATTATATATTTAAAAAATATCCAATGAAATGAAGAAGGTTGAGTCTAATCTTGTTTGATTTTAGACATGTTCAAAAAACTAAATTCTAAATTATGATTAACTGAAACCTTTCAGACTTAGCACAGATTTATTACATTATAATACCATAAGTGAAACATTCTCTTTGATTAACACCGCATATTAGCGATATTGCTGATCAACCTGCAACAGTATGGAAATTAATAAAATATTTTAGCATTAAAAGGTTTTTACAAACAAGAAAACAAAACTAGGGAAAATGAAAACTAAATTCAAACAGTAAGATAATTATTTTTATTATAATATATATAGGTGAGCGTACATACTGACCTGCCTGATTAAATTTGAACAACATATATTTTAAATTACCTGGATGGTAGTGCATTTCATAACAATAAAACCTCCTGATTTTATTTAATTTAGAAATTTTCTGTGAATTCAAGATTAAATTCCGAGCTAGGCATTTTTTTTTAAGTCAGTAAAAGAAAATTTTACTGTAGATATTAATTTTTTTATTTGTAAAATTATTTTCAAAAGTAAATTTCTTTTTGTATGTATATCTTAATTATAAAACCCATTGATCAAACAATATCTGTGGATTAACTTTCTTAAAAACAATTCTTATTCCCTTAATATGATAAATTAAACATTCAATAAAGAAAAAATGGATGAAAATTCAAATTTGGGTACTCCCTGTTTACCATGCAAGATGTGATGGTGTGCATTTAGAACAAAAGAATAAAATTTTGGCTTTTGTTGAAGAGAATTTTTCTTACGACTTACTTGGAGACTGCATGTATCCCAGCATGTGAAAAAATTTCTTAAACTACAAAATAATGGTAAAATTAAAAAAAGAAGGCTTAAAAACTTTCTTCTAGGTGTGGACATGCACACACATATACCCACTTATGCAGTAACTATTTCGTTTCAAATAACTGCTCTAAGGTTTCTGAATACAACAAAATAAATAAATAAAAAAAATCGAGTGGTATCATAGTTTATAAAGTGAGCATATAAAGAATCACCATAACCATAACCTTTTGAGAAAGCAATATTGTATGTTAAGTATTATCAAAAAGATCATACTTAATATTTTAAGAACATATTATATTTTAGACTGTTTGTTGAAAGATTGTAAGTTAAAAATGTTTCAAAAGAATGAACAGATTTATAGTTTTGGTTTCATAGTTTTCTAAGAATAGTAAAATTAAAATTTATGGCAAAATCAAAACATAGGTATCACACTGAAGTAACCATTACTAGATAATATTTTAATGTTGACAGATCAGATTATTTTTTAAATAAAATTGATTAATTCTTAATACTTCTATTAAGGATTTGCTATTGATTGTTAACTAGCATTGAACTGTTATAAGTACTTGCGATAATAAGGGATTGAGTTATAATTATTAATATAAACTATATTAGGCTACTTTATAGAGGGTGGGTTACATGCCTCCAGAGGATCTCCCGACCCCGAAGTCAATCCATGGCTGATAGAAAAGAAAATTAATTTCTTGACTTTTAAGGATAAGGTTAAAAGGCAAAATTTAAGTTCTTAGGGTTAAGGATTTATCATTTAAGGCTAAAATAACAGCCTATAAAACCATTACACCAGTCATTATGTAGTCGGTGCTAACAAAAATGAGTAAAAAACACCACAGGTTTTGGGATAAAAAAAATATTTAGAAAGGTATTTGGCCCAAAGAGGACAAATGGCGACTGGAAGATAAGAAAAAAAAATGAAAAGCTTATGGCACTGTTTAGAGTCGGATATCAATCAATCAAAACAGCGCTACAACTCATAGTGAGTCAAGGCCTCCCATAGCATCAACCGCCAGTCATCTCGGTGTCTTGCTGCTGCTCTCCAGTTCCTCACTCCCAAGATGGACAATACATTCTCTGCCACTCCATTGACCCATCTCAGCCTTGATCTGCCGACTCTTCTCTTGGCAAATATTTTTTCCTCTAATAGTTTTTTAGGGACCTCATCAGGATTCATCCTTGCCACATGCTCTTCCCATTTTCAAATATATCTTACACTATCTGTATTTTGATATAGCAGTGCGAGCTCTGAACTGGACTATATCTGAGTCGGATATAGTCGCCTAAAAAAAAAAAGGAAGTTTAAGATCATTGGGACATTTGGAGAGGATGTCTGCAGAGAGATTAACTCAAACATCATAGAAAGAAAAGCCAGGATTCAGAAATCGAGGGTGACCGCGATTGAGATGGCTAGATGACGTGGAGCAAGATCTCAGGAGTTAGAGGGTAGCGCTGCAAAGCCGCAGACTGAGATGGATGGAGAAGACTTATTGAGGAGGTCCTGGTCCTGCCTGTGAGGAACAATTTGACAAATTTTGACCTTTTACTATGTTTTGCTCAGTGTAAAACGCAGGAGCAATATATTTATAAATATATTGTTGTGATCAAAACAGTAAGGATAAATTGAATAATAAAGAACTGGATAGATAAGTTAATTAATTAATCAATTGAAGAGGCAGCGAGCGGCATGTCAGGGGAGATCCCCCACTACCAGCCTAACAGAAGAAACTAGGCACTCTAAGTGAGTAGTTCCAGGAGATTTTTAGGCATGAGTAATCCAGGGTTAAAGAATGTTGCACCGAACAAATAATAGTAATAATAATACTAAGTCACTAATCCTTAAAAGGAAAATTAACATTAAATCTCATTAAGAAAACCAAGAGTTTGGTTGAACACAAATTTTCCTAGAACAACTTTGAATATAAGATGACCTCAAATATGGGTCAATCCTTTATTTTGAGGTAGCAATTTTAAGAAAAATACATTGGCCTATAAATTCAGGCAGATACGGAATACAAATCAAAGTAAAGAAATAACATTAAAAATAATGCAACTAATATAATCTTGGAAATGGAAAATTAAGGGGGATAAATTGAGAAAGAGGAGATTTAGGATATATAAATAAAGTATGAACACTATTTTTATTTGCAAAAATTCCATCAAATTTGCTAAAAGTTTGTAACTTTGACAATAAAACATAAAACAAAGTTTTCAAAACCATAATTAGTTTCAGTAACATCAAAATCCATCACTAATCTTTTGTTTTAATTAATAATTTTTTTATCAAGTAGTAATCACAAAAAAAAAAAAATTAAATAAAAATAATAAAGAAAAATAAAATAAATTTTTTTTTTTTTTTTTAAGGAATGCTGATACAATAATTTACTCTTTTTTTTTTCTTTTTTTAATAAAAATCACAAAATTTAAAAATATTCAAGCTACAATTATGGAAGGATATGAATTAAAATTAGTTTTATGAGCAAATTGAACTAATTCTAGTATAATATGAAAGACATGAATATGTCAGAAAAATAAATTAATATCGAACTCTAAATAACATATCCAAATCAATGCAATCTATCCAAGGGAATTTATAACAATTATTATATTGCTTTTATTTATTTACTTAGAGAAGGCATCCTGACAAAAGGCATACATTATCAGATATCAAAATCAACAGTAGACATCACTACATCTTAGTACAATATAAATTCTTACTATTCGAATGAAGCATTATCACTACGCTACAATCGCATTTCGGACACAGCCAAGAAACAATTATTATACTTAAAAAATAACAAATTTATTTCATACCTAACAATATTAAGTCTTTAGCGAATTACTAGAACAAGGACAAGAGACAAGAAGGCACTTTATCTTAAAATATTATCAACGTCTTTAACTGGTTTGTTAAATAGATACAATTTCAACAACAATATCATTTTAGGCTGATCGGAACATTCTTATATTTACTAGATACTCTCCTCATTTTAACGGCTAGCGAACGTGCTGAGCGTAGTTTCGAAACAGAATACTTTGGTGAACGAGACATGAGCTGTACAGGCGTTGACTTCAATTCGCCACTGAAAATTCAATTTCTATAACAAAAGTAATTTATAAATAAGAGCAACATTTTGGATTATAAATAAACTTTTTTTTGTTTTTTAGATGATAACTCAGCTACAAATACAATGCAAACAACCCATTCTCTCACATAGCATGCGAGTGCAGTCAAAATCAAATCAATAAAAAAAAAAAAATAGTGCGACAGCCTCACTCAATTGAACCCACCTTCGTTCAATACACTTCCATTTACTATTACTTCGTCGTCATTAACTAAGTCAAATTCCTCACTCCAGTCAATACTATCGCTCCTGAAAGTATACACTAGTACAGACATAGTAACAATAACCCCAAGCTTAAATGTTAATTTAAATACAGCGAAACCTCTCTTAAAAGATAAAAATTTTGAAAACAATACAAAATTATTATAGTATCCAAGGTATAAATTAAAAAAAAAAAAGTCTTATAATGTAGCATAAAATAAAGATATAGAAGATTTATACATAAAAAAAAGAAGTTTCACTGGATTTACTTGGTAAATAAATAAAAGAAAATAAAAATTGTGGAAACACATATACACACATGTATAAAGCCCTGTGTTACAAGCAATCTATAAACGTAGCACAATACAAAATGAATAATTAAGTGTACATCAAAGTATTGACATTAAGATAATAATAAAATACAAATATGAACACACACAAAGTGAATAGTTATAACCCATTTTATAAATCCATTTTTCATCGCCAGTTAAAATATATTAAAAATAATAAAAAAATCATAATTCATGTAATCCATTTTTCTACATTAAAAAAAAAAAAAATAATAAAAATAACATTTTCATGATTGTCTTCGTCTAATAAAAAAGCAACATCGCCATAAGTCTCAACAAGAATTCGATACTTTATTTGGCTTAAAAAGACATTTTTAACACCAAAGAAATTGTATGATACGTCCACGTAAACGACTTAAAAACAACTGCCACGTTTAGAGATAAGCAAATCCTTCAATAGGCTAAGAGCGCATTCTATTGGAATTAAAACGACATTTTAAACTTGCAAAGCTGTAAATATATTAAAAATAATAAAAAAAAATCATAATTCATGTAATCCATTTTTTTAAAAATAACATTTTCATGATAAAACTTACCTGCCACAATACTCAAAGCTGTAAATATTTTCAGAAATAAAATTATTAAAACTACTTCAACCAATAAGAAAAAATTATCTACGATAGCTAATTTATAAAACCAAAACTGAAGACTATTTGTACTACTTGTACTTAAATAAATTTATAACCGATGAATTGAAAAAAACTAAATTTCTCACTGACTTGGAAAAACAATAGATCACTGATATGTCTATTTATAACCTACAGCTTCTGATAAGGAAACAGTCATCAAATTTTCAATTCCAGCAACGCCAACAAGGCTAGAGCTTGTCAAAAAAGATCCAAAACTTGAAAAATATAGGCAAACATGACTTTTTTCATTCAAACCAATATATCTCCTAAACAGTAAGCCCTAGTGACAAATGTTTAAATATTCTCCTTTAAATTTCTGATAAGGAGATTGTCCTCAAACTTTCAATCCGAGCAGCACCGACAGGACTAGAGCGTGTCAAAATGTTATATTTTTGAAGGTAAAAACAAAAAAAAAAAAAAAAAAAAAAAAAAAAAAAAAAAAAAAAAAAAAAAAAATTTCACAAGAAAACTGAAGACTCCCAGCCTGAAGACATACCCATGTCAAAAATAGGACCTCATTAAAAACCCAACAAGAACTTAATGGATTATTGCTTGCCTGGTTAAGCTCAAATCCAGTGCCTTCCAAATATTCAGTATCTCTGCCCCCCCCCTCATTTTCGTAGCAATCTATTTTCAAAGATAATCACTTGATATTATAATATGTTTAATGCTCAACAAAATAATACACCATATTAAGCATAAATATAATGCATCTATCACGTATTTACACCAAATGTATGATTTAGGCAGGCCAATATGACATTGCTACCAACCTTAGATATAATGTGAAGAATGAACAATTATCACCTCAGCAGGGAGATATCTTTTCATAGAACCAACAAATACTTACTTAATCCTCAAAGGTAAATTAAGAAGCACGCGCCAACACATCGTTTTCA
Source organism: Euschistus heros (assembly GCA_003667255.2). Classification (NCBI taxonomy): domain Eukaryota; kingdom Metazoa; phylum Arthropoda; class Insecta; order Hemiptera; family Pentatomidae; genus Euschistus; species Euschistus heros. The sequence goes on from RCWM02000094.1 coordinate 1,648,477, forward strand.
TAGCTTTAATATGCTTATGGAATTATTTTTTCTGAAAGATTCCGATTTCTCATATTCTAATGCGCCTCCATACAATAGTTTTCTGTGTTCTAGCTCAAAACTGAAAGACACAAGATATGAGCCAGCAAGAACTAGCGTTATAAAACTTTTAATATAATTACATCAATGAAGATGAAGATAAACACATACTAATTTAATGTTGTACGATCATAAAACTTCTAATACCTACAGTTATATACAAATATTGTAAATAATTACTTTCAAGCAGTAGTTTATGTCCACTCGAACTGATTGTAACAATAAAACAAAACTTCAATTTTAAAGTTATAATCATAAACATTTTAATTATACAAAACATGGTTTGATTACCTTTTAGTTCTTTAAAAAACTCGTTCAAGTTCTTCCATATTATGGATGAATACCTATTCCTTCCTGAAACTATCAGACTTCTGGAAGTAAATTGTTTTCGAACATCACGCTCACTTAATCTAAGGTCAAATAATTGGCACAAAAAAATAAGGTTCTCCTAGGTCTTTTGCCTTCCACATTGGTCTCATAGGTATATTTTAACACACGGTTCTCTTCCAAGGGAGAGATGCCTGAACCATCTCATCTTGAGTTCTATTGAATCCAGTGCTGGCCATATGTCTAAGTTAGTCTGTACTGCTATGTTGCTCACTCTCCATTCTTCCTAAAAATATTATCTCCATAAAACTGCAGCTGACTTTTATGGATCCAAAATTCACTTGAGTGATTAAGATTGCGAAAAAAGCGTTTTTGTATAAGGTTTTCTTGGTGTACTTTGGTACACCTCTTTTGCCCGCAAAAAATCATTTTAGGGAGTTGAAGCTTTTTCCTGAGCACTTGATGCATTCTACTACCCAATCATACTAGTTTAGATATTAGAAATTAGGCACCCGGACATTAGAAAGCTCGGGCTTAATATGTAGGAACACCCTTTAACCAGACCACCCTATCTCATCTTTCTCCTCTTCTTCATTTTCTCATTTATTTCTGTATTGATATTTTTTAATTCTTTCAGGAGGATTCTGCGATTGAACTGCAAATTGCTATATTTGTTAAAAATAACAATATTCATCATTAGCAAAAGCTAGCCGTGTTTAGAGCATAGGCCTGAGGTTTCTGTAGCCTAGTAGGTATGGTGTCATTTGCAGCTGTACTATTTTAAGTGCGGAATCCATTACTGTTATAGAGTGATGGAATGAGACTAGAACCCTGTCTGATACCTAGGTTGGACAGAAAATCCTTCGATGTGAGGTTACTTGTTCTGACAACGTTCCTTTTTTGTTCCTTATATAGGCTTGGGATTACTTTTCTTAGACCCATGTCTTTTCATTTCTATGCCAGGGTATTTATTAGATCCTTTTTCCTAATTCTAGGAAAAGCCTTGGTTAAGTCCACAAAGCAAGCATACATTTCTTTACCTTTTTGTATTTTCTCAGCTATGTGTCTCATTATGTAAATGAGGTCTTGGCTACTTCTATTCCTTCTAAAGCTGTGTACTATTCTTACAGATAAATTTTCTTGATTCAAATCTAGTTACACAAACAGATCATCTTCTCATTAAATGCTATGATAGGATATGCCTGTAATCTGCAACATATTTTCACTGAGAGTGAGTGATTCAATATTAATCCTTGAGTGTACAAATATTCCTTAAGGACAAGCCAAAATACCTGCCTTGCAGAGATTAACACTTGAATGGATTCATAAGCTCAGTACACAGTAGCAACGCACTAAAAAAAAAAATACATTATATATTTATTCAGACATAACTTCACATACAAAAGAAGTGTTCAAAAGAACTTTTTTCTGGTTTGATTTCAGCTGTTCATAAAATTCCTAAAGTTGACTAAAACAAAACTCGTCCTATCACATCAAGTAACCAGTAACAATAAGAAAAGTCACACATTTAAAAAAAAAAAAGTGCCTAACAAAGATTAAATAATTATAATCCCAGAGCAGTTTGTGTAATAACTGTTAATATTTTTTTTAATATAATAATAAATAAACTTATATCTAAAGGGTGGCCACCAAGTCAGACAAAAGAAAAATTAAGCACAGTCCCAGGTTTTCCTTACTTGGGAATAAGAATCAGACGAGGAAGAAATAGAAACAGTCGATTCATTCTAGTACCTGGGTAGCAAAGTGGCACCAAATGGGGGCACAGAACAGGATCTGGCATTCAAGTGAAATCTGCCTTAGGAGGAAAATTTGTATTTTTAATATAAATATTAAGGTCATCCTATTGTATGGATCTGAAACCAGGAAAGTCAACAAAACGATAACGAGAAAGCTGCAAACCTTTCTTAACAAGTGTTCAAGGAATGAGAAAAAAGGAATCCTTAAAAAGGATTAACAATGAGGAGCTCTGGCGAAGAATAGGACAAAGATATTGATGCCTTAATCCAAAAAAGATAGTGGAAATGGACAGGGCACACCTTATGGCGCCCAAGGGACATTGTAAGAGAAACGCTCTACTAGAACCCTCAGGAATGCCTTAGAGTTGGTTGACCCAGGATATCTTGGAGGAGGTCTATAGAGGCTGAAGCAGAATGTGCTGGAGTACGATGGGCAGAAATAGGAGAACTGGCTGCCGGCATAGATAGATGGCGAACATTCCTAACGGCTCTATGTCCCACCAGGGATAACAGGAATTAATCATCCAGGTTTTCTTGTCAATCATACAATGATACAGCAAACATTGATTCAAGAAACTGACAGTATAGGTAGAAAATTTAGTAACATTAAAAACAAGTCTATGGTTCTTAAACTTTGACTAGAATCTATGTAGACAAAAAGTTCAAATTCTTAAAAATTAAAAAGGATTAAATATTTCTATTGTTAAATATTTTAAAATTTCTAGAGAAAGATGACAAAATAAGAACATAGAGAAAATGTAAAAAAAAATCATAAAAATTATTTATTTTAAAATAAGTTAACAAAGTATATGAAGAAAACAAAATTGAATAAGATTTATTTGAATCATTAAGCTATTCAATCATCTAGCAAAGTCCTCGTTCGAATTGTCTTTAATCTGTGTGCCACGCATTATGCTCATTCTGGTACCTCCGAGCCGATACATTAATTTCACCATGGCTTGTACTGATGCAACGTTAAAGGCAGCTATACACGTCCTAAATCAAAATAAAACAATGCCAATTTCCAAGTTTGTTGTATCAAACCATTTATTTACAAAGTATACCGTAATTGTAAAAAAAAAATTATAATAAGATTGTTTAGATAAATTATATAATTAACATATCAAACTTTCCATACTTAATTTCATCATGAAATTTAATTAAATTGAAACTAAAATAAGGATAAAATTAACTCAAATTTGTTTTGGATAGATTGGTGTGATAGATTTATTTTTGTTTCAACATTTATTTAATTTTAGTCTTTATATATATATTTATAAATTAATAATAGATTATAGATAAAAATGAAGTTTTAAAGACTCAAAAATTCAAAAATCTTTTAAAAGTGCAACTTTAACTCCCAAACCTACTACATCAAACTCCATAAATCAACTCTCTTGACTTAAAAAATATTAATTTTTTTCTCGAAAGTTTGAAAGCTGCGTCAGGGTTATTTCTAAATCAAGCCAAACATAACCTAGCAATAATTCTCAAATTAAAGCATAAATCATTTAATTCTAGCTTTACCAGGAGTCAGTAATATTGCTATTTATGAAATGGTTTTAGGATTTATTTAGTCCTGGAGTAGGTAAATTCAAGACTATATTAGTCCATGATTCAAAAAGTCCCTTAACGTTCATACTACTAAAATTTATACTTATTAAAAGAGGTTATCCTCAAGTGTATAATCCGATAAAATTAATTTTTATAAGACTTTAAGAACAAGCAAAGAGTTTTCTAAAATAAAAACTAGCTAAAGATAAAGCATTCAGAACAAAACAAAGCCACATAAGTATAACTAGCGCATCTAAGGGTACATAAGCTCAATCTCATTTAGATACACAAAGCAACTTCATCCACCTTCTGACAACTAGCCATAAAAATAATGTGTAGATAAGTCAATGTGTTCAGAATATCAAAAAGTGATCATTGAAAATTCAATATTTTTATTTAAACAAGGAAAGCATGCAAAGCTAATGACGCAACTTGGAACATAATAACATACCAAATATTATCTTGTCCTTGCTCTTTCGACAAGCATGATGATGATATACGTAAATAAAAAAATACCACATCATTAATTTTTATTATTACATAGCTTAAAATAAAAAAAAAAAAAAAAAAAAAAAAAAAAAAAAACTTTATTAATTATTTTAAGGAAATCTAGGCTATTTAAACGTACATTTTAATAAAAGATGGTAAAATTTTAAAATATAACAGATCTAGGTTCGGAATTAATAAGAACAGCCTTAATTTACACTGCAAGTATTCAATCTGAAAACATTAAATGGTTTAACCATTTTCTAATTCAATTTTACATTATATTAAAATTTTTAAAAAATCAGCAAATTCATAACTAATAAATTTGTATTGATATGTGAGTGTACACCGATATATATATATATATATATATATATATATATATATATATATATATATATATATATATATATATATATATATATATATATACACACACACACCCACCACACACCACCACATATATATATATATACATATATATATATATATATATATTTAAACATATATTAAAAAATATTAAACCTAATATTGAGAAAACTTTACTAAGATATAAAGTTATACAAGAAGAGTAGATATATCAACTGTGAATTATTAGTTTCTGATCTTAATGGCTTGTAGACATTTAGTAACACATCTTTCCTTGCAATGGACCAAAACCTACAAGTGATTTAGGGGTTCGTTCATATGAGGAAGATGTAATGAATTTGTTGAATTAATGAAATAAAACGATAATGAATTAAAACGAAATAAAAAAGGAACAAAAAAAAAAAAAAAAAAAAAAAACGGAATAAAAGAAAAAATAAATAAATTCAATCATCCTTTCATAAGTTTAAGCTATCATTACATAATATTCCATTGATCCTTGCTCAGCAGATCTGCTATCTAGGACTCCATATGGACAAACATTCCATATATGAGACTAAAACGATAATAAACCACTCGTTGTTTTTGACTTCTTCAACTATTATCAAACAAATGATCTATGATGCCGATTAATTAAAAAGGCTTTTTAACATGACAGTAATCAGACCTATTTCGACACATGAAGATTTCGGGCTCCACTCATCAAATTAAACTTGTATCCAATCCTTGCAATCCAAAATCCTTCAACAATTTTCAAGTGCTCCTTACTTTCTCTCAACTAAACTCATCTATAAGGATCTCGATGTCCCATATGTTGCTGATTTAGGCAAACCAGATACCCTTCGAGAATACTAGTCTCTTAATTCGCTTTCCATTCTATTTCCAAAATCCCTCTGAGGCGTCTGAAAAGGAGATGGCCTCAGGACCTTCTCATATGGAACTTTTATTGAAGTGCTACCAGAGGGTAGTTGGTTTACAAGCAATTGAGATGTTACTATGAATGTTATAATCACATTTACTAGATGTATTTTTTTGTATACACTTATAAATTTCAATAAATAGATTAATAAAAAAAAAAAAGCTATCAACACAAATAGACTAGTAGAAGTTTATTTCAATAATTATTATTATATTATAACAATAGTCTTAAAGATATTTAAGGCTTAAAAATACTTAATATATTATGTTGTATACATGATCAGCAAACTGGACGGAAAACTACCAACCGGAAAATTATTTTTAAAAAAAAACAAACAAACTAATTAACAAAGAGAAAGAACTATCACATAGTTATATAAATTAGGCCTAAATGGGATATAAGCCAAATGAAAAAAAAAAATTAACTATAATTAATATAATATAATCAAAATTAACTATAACAATTTTCGTGGAACTGAATTAACTGCATAAAATGAAGATGTGAACATTTCGCACGAGAAAATCGATTCAAAATGCTCAAGGATAAACAAGAATAGACTAAATAGTAGAGGTGGGACAACTAGTCAGTAAAGTCGTCCAATCGGCAGCTTCTTTATCCGGCAAAAGCTCTGGCTAATCAGCAATTTTTGTCCATTTATATTACTACCCTTAGCTAAGAATGAAAACAAAGCCTATATTGATTATAATTTATATAATATTGATGGAGGTATATAATCTTTTATTTTAGATTTATCTTAACAGTTTATTTATTTAAGCCAGTATGACGAACTCTTTTTTTCTAATCAATCGAACTTTAAGATCATGATACTGATAGAAAGCTAAGAATGAAACGCCATTGCCGATGGTTCCCAAATTCCAATGGAAGCAATGATTGACTTCTCCGACTGGTCATTCATCTCCACTAAATAGTTCACATTATAACATTTAATACTTAACTATTAAAAAATATTTAACAATTACACTATACGCGGAATTGAATATACAAAGCAGTATTGAGACCAATAATAAAGAAAAGATGTGCTACAAGATTTATATAAAAATAGTTTTAAAATATTGTAAAATGTAGAAAATAATTTATATTACTACAAAGACAAAATTGATAATTAAATTAGAAGGCTGTGATATGACATAATCTAAAGTATTATATTAAAAAATTGGCAGGAGTGAAAGTTCAAAAAGGATTTAGGAGGAAAATTAGAAAATTTAGGCATAGCGGCACCTTTATTTTCATAAGTGTTTAGAAGAAAGTACCTTTGGTGGTTTTTGAAAATTGGTGCCAATTATATTGTAGTTTAGCTCATAAGGATGAGATAAGTAATAGAGATAATAATCAATTACTCATAATTGTTGTAAATAAAATGATGATTATTATATAATCTTTTACTAAATTGATATCTTTAGTTAAATCTATTAATAGAACCTTAACTATTTTAAATTTAAAAAATATCTTACATAAATTTTAAGCAAGAATAAGTAACACAGTTTAGATTCCTTCTGAGGATGTTTTTTTAAAAATATATAATTAATAAGGTACCAAGCAATATACTATATTAATAGCAATAAAAACATATTTAAATTAAAATAAAGAAGGCACAGGCTGTTACAATATGGAGGTCATATAAGAACGAGGCGCCACAGTTTCCTTTTAACTCTCACAAACTCACAAAATAAAAACAACTTCTGAAAACAATGAAAACAATATTCATATAGTTGTTATAATTTCATGGCTTAATGACAATGTCTCTTTACCTATTTTTTTTACAAACAGTAATAGTATCCAAGTCAATGAGAAAGTTATTACAAATGTATGTTCCTATGCCGTAGGGACTTGGTTAGAAAGAAAATATATAAGAAACTATCCTCCTACTTATCAGAACTATTCCCCTACTCTCAGCTTGGGGAACGCTCAGGCAGGACTGCTGCCTAGTATTCTCACAAAGCCTTTCTATATAATCGAGGTAGAATATTCCCTAATAATGAGAATATTCTCTCAAAGGTAGAATATTCTCTAATGATGAGAATATTCTACCTCGATTTTATAGAAAGAATATCAGTCCTGCCTGAACGCTCCCCTATGCTGAGAGGCACTTAAGAGGAACTGCGAAAGAAGAATAAGAAGCATAGCAACCATGATATCCTATAACTTGTAAAACAATTGATTAATCAGATCATTAAAAAAAATCCTGTACTTTTTTTTATAGAAGTTAAGTAAAAATAAATAATTATAAATAAATTTAACATTAAGTTGTGAGGCTCCCTCAGCACAATTTTGATGTCGATCAAACTTTATTATTGTTCAATTTTCCCATTCAAACTTAAGTCTTTTGTTTCCAGCATTATTTTTTATACTCAATTGAGCCTTTCGCTCAAAAAGAATATCTTTCCTGAACAATGAACATATTTTTCTATCAGCTTCAGTAATATAAGAACCAATTTTGTAATTATAGAGCAAAATCGACAGATTTTGAGTTTCCACAAAATTCAACTAGAGTTTTGGAACGCTTGAAGGAGACTGGATTAAAATTAATACCTCCTTCATAAAGTGCAAACATTTGTGTTGGACAAAAGCAGTTTTGAATTGAATAATAAAGGAGCTAAAATCACAATGAACAATACAAATTATAAAAGCGACAATGATATCTGACTGAACGACATCTCTTTAAAATAAATATGACACCCATGGAGAAAAAATTACATAACACCAGGTTAACTAAAACAACAAATAAATTAGCAACACTTATGTTAGTTGAAACATCACAAAGTGATTTTCTATATATTTTCATGCAGTTGCAGTTTTTAATGAAAGCATAAACATCAATCATGAATTAAAATAATATATGTATCTATCGATATATAATTTATATAGCATATATCAGAGAAAATACTTGAGACTAGAGAAAGAGAAAAAAACAAATAGTTGTCTTGAATTAAATTAAAGAGAACTAGCATAAAAAAGAAACATAAAAATATTTGAATTTGTAACTTACTCACTAACATTAACTATATCTATATTAAATACAATTTATTATTACGAAATTAAGACACATATAAACAAATCTGTTTGTTGTTTTTACCTATATTTTTGTTCAAACAATGACCTCTATATACGTCTGGTTCGCGGCGGGTAGAGTACGTTGCAGGAAAGACGATGGCCACCCTGTCACTATTATCGACCGGCCCCAGGATATATATATATATATATATATATATATATATATATATATACTGATCAAATCAATTTTCAAACTGATATATACAAATTTATCAATCCTCTTTAAAAGTGTAAACAATATTATTCAAAACAAGAATAAGGCTCAAATCCCCTTCTCAGATCCATCTCCGATTTTCCTACCCTAATCCTGAATAATCAACCTATCACCTTCTGTTCCTCCGCTAAAACCTAGGAATCATTATTGACCAAAACCTTTCCTGGAAGCCTCAAATCGCCCAAATAGCCAGTAAATCAATAGGAATCCTCAATTATTTCATCGTTTCCCGCCATTCTCTTCCTACCATGCCATTAATAAATACTCCTTTCCATCGAACAGCATTATACCACACTCCTTCCAAGCTCGATCCTCTACCCTCTGGAACTCGATCCCCTCCTGAAATTAGACATGCTTCTTCCTTAAATTCGTCCTTAAATTCCATTCAAAACTCTTCTATTCCGACATCTCCTTAAATCCCAGTTACAGCCGCCAATATGAGTGATAATTGAAAGTCAGTTAATCAAATTAAGCATATCCGATGCCGATGAGTTTGCTTCAATGAGTATATCATTATATAAATTTAAACTCGTTTCTCCAACAATTGTTTCTGTTTTGTTTTTTTTCTCTTATAAATTATTGTTATTATTTCTTTCCTTTTTCTTCTAACTGATAAAAGTGCTATTATCAATTGTATATATATTACCTTTTAGATATTTGTATATATTATTATTTGTTATATTATCAGCCTTTCTTTTCACTATATTTATTTCATTTATTTCAACAAATCTCTTTTTAAATATATCAATTTGTCCCAGAATAAAGATTTTTTTTTTTTCATTTCATTTCATTTCATTTCATTTCATATATACAAATTTATCAATCCTCTTTAAAAGTGTAAACAATATTATTCAAAACAAGAATAATTTAAATTAATTTCAACAAATCTCTTTAAATATCTGTCAACAAATACTTTTAATCTCTCTGCCCCCTACCCTCACTTCCTTGTATATATATCTTCCAAAAGGGTTTTGGAAAAAAAAAAAAAATCTTTAATTGAAAAATATGTCACGTTACAATCCTATTTGATGATACTCCTTAAAACTTAAAACAATTTGTAGAGATAATGTTATTAAGAGATCAGTTATAGTATTGACGTCACTGATCATGCTGAGTAAATTGAAAAGATAAAGACTCTCATCCAATCGTTAAATTTTTCCTGCCTTAATAACCAACCGTAGGTAACTAAACAACTTCATCATTTGGAATCTTGATATTAAGTATGTTAACTACCCCATCAATAAAAATACCATTTTGTAAAATTCTAAACCTTCCCGATGTTTCAGCAAATCAAAATTCATAAACCTACAATTTAATCAATTCCTTCAACTTCAAAATTGATTCTAATAAGAAAAAATGAATGAAACGACACTAAAACCTGTCTTTACATTTCCCTTTCTTGACTTGCTTAACACAGCCGACCATCATTTAAATAATGTATGTCCTAATTCAAATGATACAATTGAAAGTTCAACACATAAAAAAAAACAACAACAAGGTTTAAGATAACCATATGTTTTCCTCAATAAATTGCGATGCCAAATGCAGAAACAAAAGCTTATTATCATTTTTAGCAACGATTCAAGAATATTAGAAAGCAATTTAAAGCACAATTATCTGTTTATAAATTTGTTTTTATTAGTTTATTTAAATTAATTTAATAAATAATAGCTTAAATAACAATAATTAAATAATATCCTCTTTCTCACCTTTTCTTAGCTGTGTCACTGCCGCTTCCACTATCACTCTTTTTAATAGGTACTAATTCAAACGAAGAAGTTTCCGTCAAGCAGACCTACATACATAAAAAGTGGGATCTGAATAGTCATCTAGATTTATATCGTTTTATAAGATTTAGCTAAATGATAAAACATCTTTAGTTGACAGAAAAAAATAAAAGTTTTATTAAATTAATCAAAATAGTATGTGAATATTACATAGATGTGCCATAGCGTGAACTGATAACTGAAGTAACTATAATGAAGTACATGAAAATTATTCTTGTATAAATAAATGTAAATATGCACTTAAAACTTAATAGATGCTTACAAATTACAGCACTCTCGTGTAAAGGGTAAGTATTTTTTTCAGCATTAGACCTAAACAATAAGGCCTCATCGATCAGCCATAGTTAAATGAGATGAAGTTTTCATATAAAATACTATTAATTTTGAAACCTACTTAATTAACCTAGTAATTAGACCTATTTGGACATACAGAGTTGAGCTCTGGGACCCAACCGAATCTTTCAATTCTTCATGTATCCAATCCTTACAATCCAAAATCCTCAATCCTCCTTACTTTGTTACAAATAAACTTATTCATAATGATCTTAATGTTCCATATGTTGCTGATTCAGCCCAAACCAGATATCTATCCTTTAATAACTAACTCCATAACCACTAATCTCTCAACTTGCTTCCCATTCTATTCCCAATAACCCTCCGAGGCATCTGAAAAGAAGGTTTTAAGATCTTTCGCTAAAGAAGTTTTAGCAAAGTGCACCAATGGGTGGTTGTTTTACAAGGAATAGCACTGTTACTGTATTCATTTTCCTATACATTTACTTGATGTATATGTTCAATACAGTTGTAAATATCAATAAAAAGATAAAATGCATATATATTAAAAACTATCGCAAAAATAAATTGAAGACGCGGAAGCATGGGAAATTATTTAAACTGAAGGTGAAAATGTTCTAGACAATCATAAAGTGTGACATTGTTTTGAAAAATTTATTTGAGACATGTCCATAGAATTGAAAGAATCATGATGAACACAAGTACTGATGAAATTTCACAGCAAATTATCGAATCCAATCCAGTCGCTAATTCTCAATTACCATTTTCATGGCACATCTTCTTCTCCAGTGGGGACTTTTGTTCATAATGAATCTTAAATCATTTATAAAATACCAATAAATACAAAAAAAATGATGCATCTAAATGAAAATAATCATAAATTTAACGAAAAATAGGGAGTGAAACTAATACATCACGTAGGAAATAGATTGAAGTTAAATATTTATGAATCATTAGAAATAATAATTTTTTTTTAAAACTAAATTAATACTTAAAGTAGTCCTATTTTAAAATTGTTTCCAGTAGGAACAGAAAAATTAACAATGCAAAGGGAAAAACAGGTTTCTTTATTTATCTGAAAACTACACTTCTTCACAACCAGCCTCTAAAAAGTAGGGACCTTGGCCTCCATTGCAATGGGGAAAAATTTGATAATTAAGAGGTGATGCTAATGACAATTGATCTAATTGTATAATCACTTGTCGTGAAATGATACTCCCTATCAAAGTAATAATAATAAGAACCTTTGTGGGTTGTGGTGGTAACAGGTAACAGGTGGTAACAGGTTTTAGGTTTTTAGTAAATCAACTAAATAACCTTTTAATAAATTATAAAATAACCTACAATTGTAAGAGGATAATTGATTGATGAGCTGCTACAATGTATAGGTTGTATACAATGTGATAGGTTTTGGAATACTGGCAAAGCTAGTTAGGCTCACTGTAATGAGACTAGCACATTCCGAAGGTTATGTAAAAGTGAATGGCACTATTTTGGAATCTTTCCCATTCAATAAAGGATTGAAGTAGGGGGACCATTCTCTCCTGGAGGTAGAACAATGGCAGTCAATAGGTGTTTCAATACACTGAAAATGGCAGTCAACTTAAGAGAGCTGTCAAGAGGCGAAATTGACAGTGTAGAAAACCATGTTAAAGGCCTATTTTCACTTACGTGAGTGAGACATGTGTGCTTACTAAGACATGGAAAATGCTGAAAACTTGAGAGAGAAAGATCCTATATACAATCTTTGGCTCAGTACAGAATAATGAAGAATGAGGAGTTAAGATAACTGTAAAAGAAGATTTGGTAAGATAGATAAAGATAGGAAGGATAAGATGGCTGGTGCACGATGAGAGAATGGGGAAAACAAGATTCCCAAGGAAATTTTTGGAGGGGAACCCTGGAGGTGTAAGGAAGAGGTGAAGACTGAGAAAAAAGTGGTTGGAAGGCGTATAGGACATCAGCAGCCTGTGTGTAAGAAGATGGAGGTGGGTTGCCTTGGAGAGAGATGAGCAAAAACGAGTGGTTAAGGAGGCCAAGGTCCTTCGAGGACAGATTGACTGATTACTAAGAAAAAATTAGATTCACAGTAAACACTGTAATAAAATCAACTGCTATCATAAGAATGTGATACTTGCATAATATTGAATGAAAAATAATCTTTATTCTGAGACACCTTGTCCCCTAAGAATAACATAAAAGTACAATAAAAGAGTATTATTGTCTGGCTGCGTACATATCAGGCAGCAACTTATATAGAATGTAAATTATATACATATAAATATATAAGGTGAAATTTTAGATTTAAAAACAAGTCCTCGGGTTTATAAGAGAAATACAAAATAAATAAATAACAAAATAAAATAAAAAAAAAAAAAAATAAATAAAAAAAATAAAAATAAATATTCTAACACTAATATATTATTACATAATTTCGGAAGATTAATAATTGAAGAGGTAAATGAATAAATTATGTTTAAAGATAGTGAGAGAATTGCGGATCGAAATGGGTATGGAATTCCAAAATAAAGCTGCACTATTAATAAGGATTTTTCAGAGGAAGAAGTTTGATGAGAAGGGATAAACAAATCTATACGCTAAGATCTGATGTTCAAAAGATGAATGGAAGAATGAGGGGCAAGGATGTCGTAAATGTACGAAGATATTTTGGACTTTAAGGATTGGAATAGATAACCAAGGAAGTATTGTCGCCGAAAAATTGGATAAAGCCACCTTAACTCAGAATACCAGACCAGCAAATAATATTCTTTGTAATCAATAAATAAATTGACTAACAATCAATATAGCTTAATAAAAAAAACATTAATATGAACACATCTGATTACTTGCTTTTAAAAACCAATACATCAAAAAACAAAGTAAACTGATACAGATAGTAAAAAAATTGATTAATCACTAGTATATATATACAGCTGTTTTAGGATGATAACTCATCGTATACAGAAATAAAATCAGACAACTTTCTATGTTTAGATAAAACTACTCAACACTATCACTAATAAAAAAGAATCACAATTCTAAATAAATCATGTTAATGTTTAAATTTAAATTCCTCCTCATATTGACTACTAATTATAAAAACATTTGAATAATTCTCATAATCTAAAGAATATTAAACAATTAAATTGCTTAATCTATTTATAAATATATAATCTATATCTAGATGATGATTGATGGTGCAGCAAAAAATTAGTTCAATTAATAATCTTATTCATTATGTCTTAATGCTTTACTTTTCTTTGTAGAGAGTCAAGTAAGAAATAAAACAAATAACTATATAGAAAATGAAACATAAAATATATTAGAGAATGTGAAATGTTTTATGTTTTGTATGTATCGCATTTTCACTAATTCTTCTATGAATATATTTTTTTGGAAAAATCTAACTTGTTTAATATAGTGCTGTCTACACAGCTAAGTATCGATAGTTGTGGACAGTGGGTAGGGTACTATGGCATAATGTCTAAAGCAGTATAGTTTTGATTCCCACTCAAATCATTGAATATTTATTTTTTGATGGTCTGGTGAAATTAATCTATACTCGGGACTCCATAAAACGAGTCTCGATCAACCAATTCTTCTACTTTTTATTTTATTTTATTAAGGGTGATATAATAGTAAATATAAGAGAAAGAAAATCTAGGTTTGATAGTCAGGCTTTCATCTGCCGTAACACAAACTCCTCATGAAATAAAAATTATTTTTAACTATATTTTTTTAATTTATACATTCCAATGTAATATTATATTATAAGTATGGTAATTAAATTTATTTATTTGTTATAACTCAATTCATATTCCATTATTTTTTTATATTTTAAATATGAGCAAACATTAAATTATTATTTTTTAATTTTTTTACCACACCCTCAATTATAAATTTTTTAAATCAGCCAATTGTAAACAATTTCTACATAATCTACACATACTGTAAATTAATATAATTGCTAGACAAATATATACTAAATAACGATTACTAATTAAATACTATGTTGATATACCATTTATAAATTTTTTTAAAAAATAAGGTGACAAGAGCAAGACCTAGAAACGCGTATGATAACAAGAAAAATAAGGTAAATAGGCATAGTAAAACTTTCCCCAAAAGAATAGATAAATTTTCTTATTTATTTATTATTTAATGAGTACCTGAAAATGATACTCCGAAAATGAGTTATATGTCAATGATATAAAAGTTGAATACTGATAGCCTCAGTAGTAGTGAAGTAACGCTTAATAATAATTTGTTTTTCTCACTTCGACAAGAGGCTAAGCATAAAAACAATTTTTTTTTTTTTTTAATACTCATTCATAAAAAAATAGAGGGATTATAACACGAACACTCTAATTTATTTATAAGCTATAATATTGAAAAATTAATAATTTTTGTTATTCCTTCTGTATAAATCAAAATGCTAATTATGAACTTTGCTACTTTTGATAAAAGCTATTAACCAATAATTATTCAATTCTAAAGAAACCGTATGGCAAGTTTTACTTGTATTCTATATTTTTTAATACATTGCGATCTACTATATAAAAATACAAACAATTCATATGCTAACTAACTATATTAACATATATTTCTAACCTAAAATATTTACCCAAACATGGCAGGAGGCTACCACACAGGAAAAAGTAGCTAACTAAATAAAATAGAAATTGTTAACTTACAATATTCTAATTTTTTATACTTTCCGTAAACTTTCTTCAATGCATACGTCATTAACTTTTATACAAAAAAAAAACAAGAAAATTAGTGGGCAATGGCTATGATTAATAAAATAAAAAACATTCAAAAACAACAGATATTTCAAAGATAAGTGTCATTATAGTTAATAGTTGATCACTACCGTGGAATTATAGAAATAATAAACTAACAAATATTTATAACACAAACAATGAAATAAAGATATCACAGTGCTTCCTTTCTATACCTCAAAGCACTGACTTCTATCATTTTTCAATTAAAAAATACATTATTACTTTGATAATTGATTTAATGAATAAAAATGTCCAACTAAAATAATGTTAAATAAAATTTATAGATTTTTGTTTTATGTATGCATAGTAATTACCTAATTATGAAAATATGAATACAGACAGACCTTAATAACTAGAATAAATCTTGTGTTCCCTGTATTTTCCTATATTTTTCTTCAAATTTTACACTCAACTAAAATGTTGAACTAATCCTTGACTAGAATTTATAATGGAGCTCAGTAATAGGTAGAAAAATTATTGAATTATTCTATAACTATAAAGGAAATAAAAGAACGTTGACTGTTTTTTGTATAAGTATACCAAACGAAACTTAGAAAGTCGTAGTTAGATCTACCAACAAAGCTAAAGCAGATGGAAAAAGACTCCAAGGAGGAAGCGGGAAGACTAAGGAGGAGGGAATAAACGAGGCCTTAAACAAATGTGTTTTGAAGAGGAAAAGTATTTATATATGCTTATATAACTTTATGAATCAGCACATAGAATTTGCAGACAACATGGTGATCACTGGCAGAATAGAAAACTTCCAACTAGTAGCATTTGAGAATTTTAATATGAGAAGTCGGTCTCCACTTAAGTGAAGAAAAAAGAAAAAGAAGAGGTATTTGGTGACATCGAAAGAACTTCAGAGTAGAAAACCAGGAAGGACATCACTTTGAAAGAATCGAAAAATTTAAGTACCACGGACGAGTCATATCTTTAAGAAATGAAGTGTATGAATAAATCAGGGAGAAAATAGCTGGTAATAGAAGCTACTGGGCCCACAAGAGAACATTAAATGACCAAAGCCTCCATGAGCAGCTTTAAATAAGGGAGTACCAGACAGTTCCCAGAACAGATTTAGTAGTAACTGTCAAATAATGATGAATAAGATGGCTAGGCCATGATCGAAGATTGGAATCCCACAGAATGAGATAAATTATAATGAATGGACATCCTGACATTGAGGAGAGAGAGAGAAAGAAAAGCCCAGATTGCACTGGAGAGAAGTTGCAGCAGACCTGAAGACACTTGGTGTGAGTAACTGGCCGAGAGCGGCTATGGACAAAAATAAATGGAGGAGGATAGTGGAATAGGTCCAGGTTTTACATGGAAATGGGCCCCATATTTGTTGTTATATACTGCAAAAAATGTGAAATTCCTTATCTGTTAAAGAGAAAATTTAATCAAGTGAGCATAGAAAACAGAGAAGGGCACATACAAAGGATGAAATCGGAGAGTTCAAAATTCTGGCATACTTATAACCATAATGTAAAATAAACAACAGGTACTACAAGAAGCAGGATTCCATTTCCGGTGACTCATTCATAACTTCAAAAGATTGAAGTTTCTTGATTCTTGATCTTGATATCTTGAAATATTGATAAGTTGAATAAAAATTTCAGTCCCATGAAATCAAAGTTATTGAGGTCTGACTGTCTACAGTTAAATGTTTTTAAAACAATTTAAATACAAACACATTTCCTTTGAAATAACAAGTAAAATATTTAAATTTTGGCCTAGTAAAAGTGATATAAAGAAAGGATAAGTAATTAACAAATAAATTCCCCTTCAATAAGAAGAGTTGGCAGAGAACGGTAACAAATTATTTTATCATGCAATAGAAATACAATTTTTTATTATTCATGTCTACAAACGACTCGATTTCATCATTAATAAACTGACTATAGGTTAACATTAATTCTGATGCTGTTTAAATAAAAAATAGTAATAAACATACAATAAATTAATAAATAGAATAAAGTAGCATGCGATGAAAAAATTGTTCAGTTACATAAATGATGATCATTAAAATATATTACAAATCCTAGCTATAAAATTAGGAGTGACAATAAATAAAGTGAAATGTTTACAAACCTGTTACAAACAAACCCTACTACTCACACTAATTAGAATAAATATTTAAATCAGAATATAGGTAGAAAAACTTACATTGGCAGAACGAGGTTCAACATCTCTAACATCCAAATGAATTTCCCGTATGCATAAGTCTCTCAACAGTTCAATGCCTAGAATAGAATCAATCAAATTATTCTAAGCACGGTAAAGTTAGATTGAAGAAGAAACGAAATACACATGGATAAAGAGCAAAATAGTTTAATATTTTTAGATTAGCCATTATCATTGTTATTATTATTACCTTCTTCTCTTCTTCTACTGTACTTATACTCCCAGGCGTCCATAAGCCGGTTGTAATAGCACTCCCCTTCAAGAAACTTATGATATGGAAATGTTTTCGAAGTTGGGAAAATTCTCTGAAAGCTAATTATTTCAAGATTAGTATAGAAGTATTCTAAGGTGAGTACAGCACTAAATCAAGAAAACCATCTTACTTTCCTGTCTGTGTCAACTCATCTTCGTACTGAACGAGGTGACGCACATCATCTGGCGTTAAATCCTCAAGAATATAATCCAGGTACTAAAAACAATAATTAGACATAACATAAAAACATTAAAATATAAGTTGATTAACTGAATATTTATATCTTTATTATTTATTCAGAATGAATAATATTGTGAATGCCACAATGATGAACTGTGGTTTGAGTTTTGCATCTATGGCTGGCTACATGTATTATATTACAATATCTATTATATTTTTAATAGCTTATAAAGGTTAAATTATTTTGTATTTAATTTGATTAATATTCAATAAAACTAATTGACCTAACATCTCATTAATAATATGAGTGAGAACAAAGGAGTTCATTACTATAGTTAATGTCTTCTGCCTTTGCCTAAATAATTCGAGACCAATGATTCAACAAAATATGTTATTCTTACCAATTCGCGATCTTCTAGAGAAGAAAAATGAGCATGTTTGTCTTTTTCTTTTTGGGAAAGGCCAATCATATACATTCTGTGGTCAATGCATAGAGGGCCACGAACGCCCATTTTAGTCGAAGCTTCAACCTATAAATCAAGATAACTTTAAAAATGAATAACTAGTTTTTTAAAAATAGAAGTGAGTTTCCTATCATATATAAAACTAAATTTTATTAAAGTATACAAAAATCTGGATGTTTTTCTCATAGTATTATGAAAATATTAAAAATATGAGGATTTATCTCTTTCAAAACTGAACATGTTGACTTTTGGTCAAAATTTTTTATTTATATTTTCTGATAAAGCCTTGTGCGCCGCACACACTACTATACTTTGTTTAAGTAAGTAAACATCCATTAAGGGTTTAAATAATATAATTGTTTTGGATTTAACAATAGGGGGAGTGCTGTACAGGTATTTTGCTGTTTCTTAATGATTTTCTGAAGTGGTCAAGTTCAGTTTTTAAAGATAATTCATCATATATAAATTATTAATATTAAATTGATTTAATTAAAAATAAAAAAAATTAAAAATATTTTTCTTTTTAAGAGAGATTATTTTCAAACCTTTATAATGACATAGATCAGTAATCAAAATAGCAGAATTGTCTTCAAATGAAGATGAAATAATTTACTTGATGTATGCATCGTGGTACAGAAGAATCAATACAATTAGGATTGATGAATTATATGCCACTTCTATTGGAATTATTTTTATTTGAAAACTAGTTTAAAATATTAAACATTCACTATCAGTTCTGAGGAGGCAAAATAAAAAGGACTTGTGAAAGATATCAGACCTTAGAGCCAACTATTATTCTGGAAGACCATTCTGCTCCAGGTCATGATGATATGACTAATATATCTTCCACAATCTTTTTCATTTTGCCTCCTTTAAACTGATAGTAAATATTTAACAGTCAAAACTAGTTTTCAAATAAAAAAAATTCCCAATGAAGTAGCATATAATTCACCAATCTTAATTGTAAAATTATTCAGTTCAGAAAAGAGACAAAGCAAACATAAAAATAAATAAATAAACTAACAGTTGCAATTACGTTATAGATTGTAAGCTACTGTCTACTGTTTGTAGCATACCAAACAGCCAAAGGCGGCCTACATTCTGTTCATAAACCCTACTATTGCTAGTTTTGTGAAAATAGTTGCGGCTTACTTCTTGCGATTGAGTGAGCGTATCAGGAATATGGTAACCAACGAGATTGAAAATATTGGTAACTAAAGGACCCTTCACCGCTGTATCCAGCGAAGAACCTGAATGTAAAGAAGGAGATATATTAACCTGAAACATAATAATGAAAATTAAAAAAAAAAAAAAAAATTAACTGTTTCAAAATAAAAAAGGTGCACAAACTCAAAATTTGGTGATTGTCAATAGCTTGGGGCTACAAGTGAAATACACAATCATATTATCAATTTTCAACTTAATAGCTTGGTGTGATTACAAAACTAGGAAAATAAAATCAGGAGTTTTACAACTGTAGAAACATAATTAAGATAAAGAAAAGTAGAACATCTGAAAATAGATCATTATAACAGTGTGTTTGACTTAAGCCAAATAATATCTGCAAAAAATACATAATAAAGAAATAAAAAAAAATTCAATTTCTACCTGATTGGGAAAAACCATTGATCATTGATATATCTATCTAAAATCTACTTCCTCTCCCAATTTAAATATTAGAATTAAAAGGATCAAATTGCTTAAATTAATAATTAAATTAAATTATATTTGAAATTGAGAGAAAATAGGAGTTTCAAACATGAATTATTTCGTTCAAACCAATATAGCTCCTTACCAGTAGGTCCTAGCCATAAATAATATACAACTATAACAATAACTTCTCTATTAAATTTTAAAGGAAAGTGTCGGCAAATTTTTGATCCGAGCAACACCAACAGAGCTAGAGCCAAATAAGCCACAACACTTAAAAATGTAGGCAAAACATGACTATTTTTGCATTCAAATCAATCAAGCTCCAAAACTGTGAAAGCTCCTCAAGCAACAAATGTTATTAAAAAAAAAATATATTTTTCATTAAATTTTTGATAAGGAACCTATTGGCAAATTTTAGATCCGAGCAACACTAACAGAGCTAGAGAGCGTCAAAATGTAACATTTTTAAGAGTGAAAAAAATGTTAACAAAAAAAAGTATAGACCCCCCAATCAGAAGACAAAACTAAAAAAAAAGATTTGATTTAAGGATTATATATAAATTTGTTTTAAGGTATATGATTTAAGATTTAGAGCGCTACAACTTTAGAAATATCCTTTTGAATACGCAAATTCAGCTTGGATCAAGTTTTAACAAAACATTTTTGTGATTTGAGCCCAAAAAATAATTACACATGTGCATCAAAGTACATTTTGTATTTAATGTCATAGATGGTACTAAAATGCACTAGAGGAATTGGCAATCTCAGTGACGATGTTTTCTACTTTTTTTTTCTTGCTTATCTGTGATTCAGTTTTCTGTAGGAGATTTTTGAATTAAATAGCTTAATCCTGCTGACCATCTAAGCCCTTATGTTCTTATTTTTTTTTTTCTGCTTACCTGTATAATAGTATTGTTTATTTCCAAAGAGTAATATTTTATACACAACAGCCGAGAGGGATCGAGCAAGATCAGTCAAATCCAGGTTAAAATTTTTTATTTCGTATTAGGAAAAACAGAGTCAAAAGGAGCTCACTCATTAGAGAGCTATTGTACTTCTCAAGTATAAGAAGAGTTGAGCTAACTGTTCCCACTCTCCTAATTATCAAACTATGCTTAACAACCTTGCATTCCCCATAAACGTATTGCTTTAGATCAACAAGGTCACCAGTAAAAGATGTTCCAGATTAAAAAAGGTTATTTCGTTAAGTGCTTCAGATAAAAAAAATAAAAATAAAAAAATTAATTACATCTATAACAACAAGGAGAATTGTTTAAATATACAGTTTCCAATGTAAATGATCAGAAGAGGCATACAATATTTTTAATTATACAATATTCTTTGAAATAATTTGAAATGGTACATATCTGGCAATACCATATATAATGCTAATGCCATTGAATATCATGAACATTATCAAATATTATTAATTAATCATCATATCCATGTGGTATTTCATTTATTTTGAGCAAGATTCAAAAAGAAAATAGAATTTCTTGATGATATAAGGCATTAATAATAACTAAGTTAGGTTATACACTTTAACAACCTAAATTTACAAAACATACACCTGATTTTAAGATGATAACATTAATAACAATGCATATTTTTTCCAATACGCTGTTGTTATAAGAATAGCTTTTTTTAAAATGAAAACATTCACAAATTAATATACTTTAGAACACAGTATGAGCATTAAATTAAACAAAAACATTACCTCTAACAACCACGGCTTCAAATTTTCATCAAGAAGGACATCGACACCAAACAGTTCATAGGAACAATAACGAGAGGTCAAATTGACCCTCGACATTTGGGAGATTGGATTCTCTCCGCTTATCATAGTTTTTATTACTAAATCAATAAGGCTCGACCATAAGGCATCAATGTTTATTGTTCCATCCAAAAATGACCAGAGAGACCTCAAAGTCCTAAAACAATTCATATTCAAACATTGATCTTACACATTAAATTATTTCAATTTATATAAATGATTTTAATTATTTGATCATAATTATATAGAGAAAATAATTTAGGGTGTGTTTTCGATTAAATAAATAAAACAAAAAAAGCATCTAGCTTAAATTACAAGCCTTCATCGGGGCTTAGTGTGGAAGGCACTAGGTTGTACAAGATTAAATCTTTTCATATACACCAAAACTTAAGCACAATAAATTGATTTTGTTTCACCATTTTATTTAAAGGACCACACACCAATCGTCTTTTCTAGATGAACTTTAGTTTATAAGTATTCAAAAATTACCAATAAAGGGAAAAGTAACTAAATCAGTGTAAACTAGGCTTATTTTGAATATTGATCTATTAATATAAGCCCACTGAAATGTATGGATAAAACTAAAAGTAGCTTCACAGTTTAATGAACTATAGACTATTGTTTTCAAATAAAATTAGTTTAACAGTTCCTAATAGAAATAATTTTATCAAAATAATACAGTAATTATGAAAACAATGTATATGCACTGGATATTGTTTATAAAGACCTCCAAGGGACCAGGCATATTCGTTCACTATGGCCGATCGTAGTTATATCCAATTATACTACCTACATTATTTACGTATGTAAATATGGAATAGGAACTTTGCAAAACCAATCACATACATGCATCTTATTTCAAGAATAATTTATTATTTAATAATTATATATATTGTACATATGTAGACAGAACAGTTAGGAATATTAAATTTGTTTAAAATAATCAGTTATTCTGGCCTGCTTAAAACATTTGTTAATATAATATCGGTAAGATATTTTAGCCTCAGTGGTATCCATCTTCTTTCGATCACAAAGCTCTGAAGTTCATCGTTCACGAATAAAAACTTTTCTATTGTATGAATTAAGTCCAAGGCATCTCCATTAATGGTCCAATGATGGAATTTATCTTTTTTTTTCCATTGATGAAATATAGAATGACTTATGTTTAACTCCTTAGTGATGCCCGTTTTTTACCACAGGATATCCTACTGCAAATGTGCATATTATGTTCAAGAGAAAATAATCTTCGCTTCTGAGTCATTTTTCACAAATCACGTACTAAAAATTTTTGGATCACAGAGAGAAACACTTTATTAAGTGGTACTGCCCATTTTTAAATGGGTTGCTACATACACAGTATACTTATCAATCACAATTGACATTCAATATTCAACAACAAAATAAATATAGCAAAAAAAAAACTTGTAATAGTCATTTTTTTAAAATATATATAAAAATCTACATGCTAAAATTATCAATACCATGCAAATTATAAAATTACAGTTAAAAAAATTAATACATTAAAAAAGGCAACATATAATCTTATATATAACTATACAAAATAAATATAAAACCTTATTACAACCAGAATAATCATGCAATATGTATATTTCCCTTTTCTCCTCTTTCCTTATACTTTTCTTTCCTTTCCTTCCTCTTACACCTCCCTAACCATCAGTTATTATATATGTGGTGGTGGATTATTCCCAGGGTGTCCAGAATACTATTTTCTGCTAACACAGCCCCGTCCGTTATACAAATGCCCAGGTCTTCCATGAAGTTCCTTGTTCTATTCGGTATAGTTCCGCGAGCTCTGAACCATATGCCTCTCACGTTGAACTCTCTCTCCCCGAAAGACTGACGGAAAGGGATGCATTTTTCAAATATTTCCTTTTTTTCCCTTTCCACTTTACCTGTTTGATCCGGATCGTTACTTTCGAATCTAACCTCAAATGAAAAGGAACTCAATTAGAGAAAACTTGAAAGGGGTTAGCTAATAGGAGTGGGAGGGAGTAGATTATAGGGTGGGAAGGAAGAAGAGGGTTTTAAGAAAGTGACATGGCAATGTTAACTAAGTTAGTTTACTTTGATTGTGTGACAATCGATGAGAGAATAGCACTATAGAAACCATGGGATTCATCCATAGACCAATGTATCTGAATAATATGTTCCAATTAGGATAGCTCCAATGATTTTTGCTAACCATCCCTAACGAGATGTTTGCCACTGATTATGACAATATAGTCAATAGATATTAAATGGATAAAAAAAACTTACTTTACACATATCAAAATAACAAATTTTACATACCAATATACAATTTAACATACCATTTATGACCCAAACAGGCACCAGCATCTTCATTTAATGAATAGGACTGGCTAAATTTGTTAATGCTATAGTTTGTTAAATGTATGTAGCGATCGTTTAGGCTCTTCAAATCATCAGTATACCTAGCTGAAGAGAATAAGAAACATACAATTAATTTTAAAATTGAAATTATGTTTTTCACAGATTTAATGCACCTTTAAAGAAGGATCTATCTCTGCTTAAATAAAACATTGAAAAGAGGTAATAGAAAATTCATATTACACAATTGAAATCATTTATCAAAGAGAATATTGTTTTTTATTTTATTTATTTATTTATTTATTTTGACATAGGTAGATCAATTCAATATTGGAAAAAAACAGAAAATACATTGTAATTGGTGTTAAAGAGGTAAATATTACCTGATGCAAATCTGACTAATCCATTATCGTAAATGTAAATACGAAGAGGATCAAAACTGGTGACTAGGACATATAAGCGAAGATCGAATTTATTACCATTAATTAAATAAGGATTAGAGATATACTTCTGAACGATTAAAGGTATTTTTTTAGGAATGTCGACCCATTTATTCACAACTTTAATTCCTGATCCTCTGGCAGATGCTGGCTGTAAAGAAAACAGAAACTCAAGTTAAAAACGGTATACTTGCATTTTATGGAAAGTAGTCATTGTAATTTTACATTTTAAAATTCTATCAAAACAATATACAAAATTAACATTAACAATATAAAAGATTTCAGTATAACATTCATTAAGCACTTATGCTATTTTGTGATTTTTATTATGTGAGTATAGAAAAATAAATTATTTAAACAAAGACAAATTGGTTAAATTAACAAGGAATAATTATTAATATAAAAAAAATATTTTTACCGGTTTGACTATCCACCGGGTGTTATCCTGCTTGTCCCAAGAGGCTCGTAGCGATTTAATATCTTGTGGTAAAACATAAGTACGTGGCATAAAGCCGAACCTAAAATATAATGAAACTAATAAATGAAAAGAACAGAGTGCAGTAGATAACCAATAAATTTAAACAAAAAGTAAGCAAAAATAAGTTTTATAACTTTCAAAATCAGGAATAATACAGGGAAATAAATTGGCACCCATTATTTAAAAAAAAAAAATATGTTTATAGCTCCCTTAAAATTTAAAAAATTACATGCAGGTTATGTTAAATGAAGAAAGTTGGCTTAACTCCACAAATTAATACAATATTCCATCCCATTAGGTCAGGAAGATAACTCAAAATAAAATAAAGAAAAAATATTTTTTAATAAAAAAACTAATTGGTCATTGTTTTGGTTAGATAGGAAATAAACCAGATTATATAGTAGTTTGTTGATTTTTTTACTTAGTTATAATAGTTAAAACCAGTAGCTCAAATTATAAATTATAATATATAACAAAACGAGTAAAAATATAAGAAACAACAAATAATGTTATCTTCAAGAATTAAAATCAAACAAGAGTAAATATTTATTAACAAACGTCATGCTACTACATCTTAAACATTTTAATCTTGACAATTGACATACAATTATTTAACTTAAGTGCCCTTGATTTTATTTTAAAGCTGATCAGGGTGAACACAACAAAAATAAACCATGATTATACTAATGCCAAAACAAATACACCTTATACAATGCCAAGTTGATATAAACTGCCAAGTCACTTTGTTCCCATTGATAATGATAATAATAGGAAGAACTAGATTGATAAAAATTGGGAACTTACTCTTTCTTTCCATGTTTAGACATATGGCGTTGTAGATTCCTCCATAAACGATCTTTTCGTCCAATTTGAAAGGTACCAGGAAAATGATTTAGCTTCTGATTTTCTTTGAGAGTTCTAAAAACTACCGATTTCATATGTTTCCCCCAGATCCCGACCCAATCTGGAGTTCCTACAGTAAAAAAATCAACAATTTAATTTATACAAATATAGTATGCATACACGTAAAGATATATGACTCAAAATAGAGGGAGTATAAAATAAATAGTGAGTAGATATAATAAACAAATATATTTATGAGCTACAAATTAAAACAAAGAGGTTTATAACATAAGATAAGAAAGAACCCAAAAATCCAAGAAATAGGAAACTACAAGAAAACTCTAAAAAAATACCAACACACCTATTGAACTGAAATACCACAGACTGAAAAACTAATTTGTATAAATTACACAATAGAACACACATTAGAATAGTG
Source organism: Euschistus heros (assembly GCA_003667255.2). Classification (NCBI taxonomy): domain Eukaryota; kingdom Metazoa; phylum Arthropoda; class Insecta; order Hemiptera; family Pentatomidae; genus Euschistus; species Euschistus heros. The sequence goes on from RCWM02000094.1 coordinate 1,675,172, forward strand.
TAAATATTTTATTTACACCATAAGGTTAATTAATAAAAGTTATTATGTATTCTACCATAAAAGAGTATTATTTTTCATTTTGTTTGTATTATTATACGAATTATATATTATTATTTGTATCACTTCGGCTTGGATTATAATTTAACTATAACTTATTATCATTCGCACTAGTATTGTTTATTTTGTTGTGTAGGTTATTGTTTATAGAATCTTCCGTATTACTTATTGTTTCATGTGAGATGGATGGGTATCCAGACATGCTACGTTATTGTTCGCCTGCTTCGGCTTTATGTAATCTATTTTCAATAAAGAAAAAAGTTGATAATATGAATAATACAATATAATATATATATATATAAATAAAAACAACTATTTTGGCGAGGTTTCGAGATAATGATCAATACTTTCTATCATAATCACAATTCATTTTAGCAAATACAAAATAAAAATAATTTGCTTACTTCTAATAAACTTGTAACCAGAATTCTGTATGATTTTCTTAACAATAATTGGAGTAACAGTAGTCAGCTTCCACTTTAATGTTCGCTGAATGATTACTGGGAATGGTCTTTCTGCTAAAAATAACAATCTCAGAAATATTACACATATAAGTTTAATATATTCTATAAAAACAAGAAAAATTTGATTTTAAAAAATGAGCTTATAATATCTTAAATCTGTTAATTAATTTAATACATAATTTAAAATTGTTTTAGGATTAAAATATTTAACATTATTATACAATTCAGCTGATAAATCGATCAATATCAGAAGGCATATTTTTAATTCATACTCATATCATGAATATATTAATGTATTAAAAACATATTTAAATATAAATAAGAAATCATTCTTATTAAGAAAATATATTTAACTTATCTATAACTGGATAAAGAGTAAAAAAAAAATCTAACCTTTGGATGTTTCTGTCGCAAAACGTATGTAAGGAGGAGTATTGGCAAAAAGACTAGCCCTCAAACAGGGATGTAACTTTTTATCTTTAAAAAAAAAAAAAAAAAAAAGTTTTAACAAGTAAAGCAGAAACATGAAATAAAATTAAAACAACTATTAAATACTACCATCCAATTTAATAGTTGGAGGAGATTTGACGACATCACTACGAGGAGCTATGTGAGCTGGGTAATGAAGGAATGCTTGCTGCAACGTAGTAAGTTGGGTGCATCCTAAAAAAATATAATTGGAAAACTTTATATATATAACATAAATTAAAAAAGTTAAAATTAACAATAACATTTCCTCAATATTTTACAAGTTATTGAGAATAGTGCTTAATTAGTTGTTCAAACTCTATGGAATATTTTTTAATTAAAAAATAATTAGAAATATATTTTTAAAAACTGTCTTCTACAATTCAAAAGGAATTTACTTTTTATTTATTTATTTTTTTAAAATCTTTAATAAAAAAATTAATTTTTCTTTTATTTAATATCATTTTTCAACTTTAAAATTAGTACACCAATAACTATCTTACTCAACCAATAATTACATTAAATTTTTTAATATTACCATCGGAGGAAAGCTTTTTCTCGAGATCATTATTTTTTCCTTCAAGGTACCAGTCTTCATCATCATCACTAGAAAATCACATCACCAAATTAAACACTATAATATTCAAAAACAATTTAGGAGTGAATAAACTGGATTTTAATTAACTCAAAAATTAATTTAATTATGACTGCTTGGTAAACATAAACAAGGCCTACTGAACCCAAGCTGTTATTAAGCATGCATAGGAGGATTGCAATAGTCAGTTATAGATTACTGTAATATCTCAATAACGCCTTGCCAACACCAGAGCCCTATTAAGTATTTTAGGTATTCTCATAAAAACAAAACAAACAATAAAAAAATAGAATGAATTTGCATTTCTTAACAAGAATTCAATTAGAAAAACTATCACCCTAGATATTTGATTTCATACAATTCTAAAACATATTATCATCTACCTGAATTCATCTTGTAATAAAAAAATGAATAAATAAAAAAAAAGAAGTTATATTTCCAAATAATTAAAATACGTAATTGTAGATTTGAATGAATTCATAATTAAAGAAAAGACACATGATCTTCATGGAAAAAATAATTTTATTCAATGATACTTATAACTGAAACCCCTCGATTTTTGCATCCGCTAATATTTAAATGAACGATAAAAATCACAAAATAATTTGTTCCTGCTGGTCACTCTACAATCACAAGGATTAATTCAATTTAATAATCACATGAATTAATCCAATCTAACAGTAACTAAGCAATTCCAAGTTGTCTTCCCTCTTCCTTGTCAAAAAAGTACATTGAAAAGCAAGTCTTGGATAAACATACTGTTTTTTTTTTTTTTTTTTTTTTATTCTGGTGAATACACAAAAGTAAAGTAAACTTAAATAATTTATTTTTAAATTAAATAATTTTGGGAAGTATTTACCCATTGAAACATGGGACTGGATATAGAGTGAACATATTGATGAGGAATCCATTCAAGTGCCAAAAATTATAGAAACCAAGAATTATATTAAAATATTGTGCTTTTCAACTCTAATGTTCTTTAACTTCAATTGATTTCTCACTACTCCTTAATACTTTCAGTTACTAAGAAAAATCACATTGGAGTGGAATTTAATTTTGCACCTAAAAGGGCTGGATATGGAAGAAAAGATTGTAAGTTATTATTATTTGTTTAAAAATTAACTATTTCTATTATCTTTTAAATACACATTTTGTTTTGTGTAAAAGCATGAATTTTTACTTGATAATAAAAATATTCTATTAAAAAATGTAATTATTACCTTGGAAATAGAAAAATGTGCTAGAGCATTCAAAACACATGATACATTTAAAAAAAAAAGAAAAGGAAAAAAAAAGAAGAGAAAAATGTACTATACACAAATTTAATAATATAACATTAATATAAATACAGTTTTCATTAAATAATATAAATAGATAAAATTCTGCAACTGATCCTCCTAAGTAATCTTATAATAAATATTATTTATTGTTTACCAATACTGCTTTGTACAATATACTTATGTAGCCTCTGCATCAAAATTTATGTGGTAAAATGAAATAAAAAGATGATACAAAATAATCAAAATTAAAGATAAGTACCTATAACAAAATGTTCACAGAGAGTATTTACAAAACATCTCAAAATCAATTCACGAGATACTAATGTTTACTGATTGGGTTTTTATTATGATTCACATATTTTATTTATCCTTCCGGTAATTTTCAAACAATTGGATAATTGACACCTTTTATAATTTTAACAAACTTATGACATAGCATTTATTGAGTACGCATTCTATTTCACTGATTTGGATTAATACCATTTTACATTAATGTTTTATCAGTGTATTCTATACGTTTTTTATATTAAAGCAGGTAGCATTTATGTTTTAAAGATACCAATAATAATATAATAAAACATTTTCACTTTACAAGATGTGGTATTACGATTTTACCAAAACCAGGAGATAACAAAAGAAGGACAGGAATGAAGTATACTTGCTGAATAGAGATAAAATTGTTTTTATTTTATATCCCAAAATTTTAAATTGGGGTATACATGACTAATATCATAAATATTGATTCAAAGTATTTATTGTCAATGTTAAATATTCAATAATTTTATAAAAATAATTATAAATAACACTCATAATAAAAATGAATATTGATAAATGAAGTCAACATGTATACCTGTCACAAGAAGAATCTAAGACATGAGCTGGTTCATCCTTGAAAACTTCAACCCAGCCTTCTTTTCTAGATGGAATAGGTGAAGGAATTGGCTTCTCAGGCAACAGGTCAACATTATTCTAAACATAAAATAATGGCTCATGATAAAAATAAAAACTGCAACTCTTTTATTTTAAAAAACCAATTATAAAAAGTATAAATGAGTCTAAGGGATATTCCTTTAAAATACTTAAACTGTGAAAAATTGACACTAACGAATTCTTGTTGTAAGGAGGAAAATTAGCCTTTTCAAAAAAAACAACAACATATATTTTGAAAGTAATGTTATCACAATAAAGACAGTTTTATATTGAATAGAAAATTGCTAATATTTATGAAAGATTTTAGTTTAAACAAGGATTTAAAATGTTACAAATTAACATTCAAAACAATTGATTAAAAAATATTTTAAAACATTCAGCTAGTAGCAATGATATTGTTTCTTCTAAATCGATCAAAATAATAATTAATCTTAAAAATTAAAATTAAGGTTTTTACAGGGGAAAAAAATTAAACATAAGATTCCTCGTCAAAGTTAACTGAGATAAAATTTAAGACTTCACAAAGTAGAAAAAATATTACCTTAGGAGAGTCGTCTCTAGGCCGTTTTGAAGTAGTATACACAACTCCTGAAGGAAGACTACTATCTGAATCACTTATTTCTCTAATTCTTTTAGTTTCACTAGGCGGAAGGCCTTTATTTACATCAAGTATTTGATGGAGTTTATTAACAACAGATTGTCGAACTTGCCTACTTTGCGATAATGATGATGTATCCCTGGGTATTTCAGGAAGCTTTCGATGCTGTACAGGTGCAGTAGCAGTTCCTTTGAGTTCTCTAAGTTTCCCTCTAAGAGCTTCTACTTCCTTTAAGTAATTTTCATGATGAGCTCTATCTGGTAAAGAACTTTTGGGATTATTAGGTTTTCTAAAGTTATCAGGACTAGTTAGTACTTTGGATAATTTTTGAGACTTTCCTGGTTCCCTAGAAACTTTATCACTTTTATATCCAGTCCTTTTCACAGCTTCATATTCAACATGAGAGGAATCAAAGGTATATATTGGTTCATTGGAGCTAAAGTTATCGGCACCATAAAATCGCTTGGGACTAGGCACTGATTTAGATGGAAGATGAACGTCGCACATTTTGTACCAATTGTTGCAGCTAAAGGTGTTGGAGGAGGTAGATGCATGCTGAGCAATTGTTGACTGTGGTTCGATTTCAGTAACTATAGAACTGTTTGTCAGAGCTACTTTAGGGACGATGAAAGGTGTTGCCATTGCAGGCATATCAATAGTTAAGAATTCTCCTGAAATACACAAAAATAACTATTAATTCACTAGAGAAGAGTTCAGAAAAGATAGAATACAGAGAGAAATCAACCACAATGCTGTGGGTTTCAGTTTAACTTGGAACAATTAATAATAAACATGATTAAAAATAGTATCGTATTCACTGGTAAACAATTCATTCTTGACTACACACTTATACACTGACCGTTTTGTCAAGGTTGCCTTCAGTTTCATTCTATTAATTAATGCCTTGGCGAGAACAAATAAAAAAAAAATCATAGAGGAGCACTTGATGTAACCCAGGATTTTTAGAGAAGGAAGAAAGAATATTACAACTTACGATATAAAAAAAAAATAAAAGAATTTAGCTGCTCAAGGAATCAAAAAGAGCAGCCATTTAACAAAACAGCAGTGTTTCAACTTTAGCTCGCAAGGCGGGAACTGGTTAACAATCAGCAATTATACTTACCTTCAATACAGCTCAAAAATAGCTACATAATTTACATAACCTTAAATATCCTATAAATTTCAAATCATTTTTACAATATATCCATTAAATTATAATCTATTAATGCATTAGAAAGAATAAATTTATGTTGACATCTAGAGGTTACACTAATTGATAGATTTTAAATTTAATTATTTGCCATCCATTCTATAGAATGACTTCTAATTGTCATAATTTTGGATGTAGTTTTACTATTTATAATTTGAATGGAAAATTTAAATGCTTTAAGATGAAATTTTGTCTTATTATACCCACGAACCACGTGTTTTAAGAAGGTTAATGTCAATTCTTACTGGTGATAAGAGTTGATAATAATCGTTAGACGGAGCCAACCAAGTTCAGCTATTCAAAAGTCAGATTTCAGATATCTGTTGTTGAAAAATGAGAAGAAAACACGAAGAAAGCAATGGATTCGAACAATGGGTACATTGTTGCTTACAAAATTAATTAGAATGAATGTTTATTCTCTTTTCGTCTTGATTGATTGAGTTGTCATGATAATGAATTGATATACCTATCGTTTTTATATATATTTAAAGTAATGTACCTTAGCAATTAAATAATTGGTTAAAATAAATGTATTGACGCAAATATTTGTATTTATTGGGTTCATTAATACAAACATGTGATTGTTTTTGACTCTAAGATCTTGTAAATAGATTTTATAACATAATTTGTTTATAACTCTTAGGGTCAAGGCAATGAAAATATAATTTAAATTAAGATTTTTTTTTTTGTTAATCATGTGTTAATTCAATCTCTTTTAATGGATCAGACATTTTAAAATGATTTTTTAAATGGTGTTCTTTTATGTTTGTGTAGGTAAAACCACACCTCATAAAATAGTTTCTCTGTTGAGAAATGTACATGTATGAACAATTATATAAGTTGCCTTCAAAAACTATTTTGATCACAGAAGGCATCAAGAAGTCAATTTATTGCTAAATCAGTGCATAATTACTTTCTGAAATTAATCGTCTATTCAATTAGCATTTATTTTTACATTTAGGGTCTCTTCTGAGAAGAATTATTACTTTGAGCTATAGTTTATTACATTGTGATTACTATTTAATGCTTATTTATCTTGTTTTCCCTTTTACAGCTGCCTGTAAGTGGGGTGTGTATTTAAAATATTTGTACATGCCACATGCAGATTACATGTTAGGTATTTTATAAAATATTGAAAATTTATAAGTAATTTACAATTTTTTCAAGATATAATTTCAAATCGAAAAGATAATAACAGGAAAACCTAACGAAAATTTCCTAATATAAGGTTACTAAGCAAACTAAAAACATTAATGCGTCTGGCTCCTTTCAAATTATTTACTGTTTATAATAATTTGTATCTTTTTATGTGTTTGATATCTATTTCTTTCCTAACCACCCTAGAGCCGTCCAGTGTGGAGCTTTCACACATCTCTGTTTTGGTAAGATTTTTTGTATCCTTCAATGTTTTACCTTGGGATCTTGCAAACGACTGTACTTGATCATTGATGGATATCCTTGGATGGGTTTAAAGGTTCCTTCCAGTTTAGAATATAGTTTCATTTCCCCTTTTGTATTGTCATTCATTCCCGATCTCTTTTTTTTCCATCTGTTATTTCAATGGCTGTGGTAGAACTTTTGAGTCTATTCATCAGGATCCAACTCTTTAATCCATCACAAGTGGCTTTGTATATTACCCAATATTTCATTTTCATGCGATTGTATTTCATTAATTTGCGTTTCCTATTTTTTGAGAAATTTTTTTATCCACTTTTCTAGCTTCTTACTTAAACATGTTGATATTGATCAATAAAAGATATTGGTCTACTTGTTTTCTACCTGTCTGGATCATTTTGCTTTTTGTAACACTGTTACTCATACATTTTCCTAAGCTCTTCTTTTATCCGTGTAAAGTAGGTATAGCATAGGACTTAGACTATCCTTAAGTTTGATATTTATTTTTCAAATTCCTTGGACCCCTGCCCTTGTAGTCTCACCTGTCCTTTCTAGTTATGATATGCATAATGCAAAGTTTTTGTTTATCCTTTAGTTATCTTATTCCTTAGAATAGGGCTTTCCTTATCTCCTTCATAGTTGTCTAGCCAAAGCCCCTTTCTAGGCAATGAAAGCAAGATAAATTTTTCTGCCCTGGTCCTGGGTGTTGCTTAGTCATACTTTCATCCCGGTATCTCAGGCAATTCTATTGAACAGATGGTTTACATCTTCTAAACCACTGGAGATTGACAGATAGGATTATATCTTATATTTTATGATATGATCTGTTTGCCTTTTTGTATTTTTATTATATATTTGTATGATAACTCTCTTTCCCATTCTGTTGGTGTTCTGTTATGTCATATATGGTTTAGAAGACTTTCCATAAAGCTTTTGTCATTTCCATAATATTTTTATAAACTCAGGAACTGGAGTACCCAATATTTAAGTGTAAAATATTCAAGTTGGGTGATATGTCCTGGATTACGATTATTTGGGTAACAACATGAACAAATGTTCCTGAAAATAATACATTGCATCTGGAGCTCTGGAATATGGCCTTGGGACATCCATCTCACGAAGATTAAAGCCTAGGACTTATCAAGAAATTCTTGATTCATGCTATAGAATTTTATTTTCACTTATTTGTTTATTATTGTTCAAAATTTTATTTACCTCTTCCAATTTTTCTTTTTGTTTTTTTACACACTTTGTTCACTTTATCAGTGAATTTTTACACATTTTTTTTTATTTTTTATATTTATGTTTTTCATTTCTTGTTTGGTATATTTCATGTATAACATTCTATATGTTGATCCGAAAGTTAAATAAAATATTTGATTCTGATTCTGAAAATTATACACAAATATAAAATTAGCTAATGGATTTTTGTTTTTATATTCTAGGGTGGGTATATGGAAATGAAAAAGCAGAAACTTCAAGATCAGTTCATCAAGGATGCCGCACTTTATCAAAATAATAAAGATGAACTCTTCAAGGGTATCTCAGTCTTTGTTAATGGCTATTCAGGTTTGTAATGTTTTTATGAATGAATTTTGAATCAAGTTCCTTAATATTTTCCAATTCTTCTTTTATAAGTCTTCTCCTTGACAACCATCATACGAATTAAAATCTTAATATCCGCTGCTCTAAATATATCTGTAAAACTACAATGTTTTAGCTATGATCTTCAGTTATGTAATCAGGGAATGTGCTTTCTCCCTCAGCTTCTTTGTCCATGTATTTTTCTCTGCATGATCACTTGTAATAGTCTGTACATGATCCTAATACTATGACTTTTGAATCCTGATAGTGTTTAAGACTAGACCTCTTTTTTGCTAGACTCCTTTATTTCTCATTTTTCTCAGTACATTTTCGTTTGTAAGTCTCTCAACTCCACTAATTCTTAACATTCTTCTGTATGCCTATATGTTTCAAAGCCTCTATTCTATTGGCCATATATTTCTTTTCCGTCTATTCCTCCATCCCATATAACATCTTAGAGAATCTAATAATACCTCAAAAGTCTGATCCTTAGGCTGATGTTAATTTTTCTAATTCACAATAATTTTAATTTTTCTCATGTTACTGATTAAGCATGAACCAGATACATATTCTTTCATAAAGAACTGCATAAATAAAAGGCTTATTGAACCTGATCGCTCATTGCCAACACCAACAATCTCTGACCATATTCAGCTTATTTATGGACGTCTTACCCAATGAAATCCAGATTTTTTATTTGTTAAATAACTTGAATAACTGTGTGCATTCAGTTATATTATTGTTCATTTTACCTTTTCAATAATTTATTTTGTAGTTTATTAAAGACATGTAATTATCTAATTTTTTAGATCCGCCAGCTGACGAAATTCGTAACTTAATGATCCAGCATGGTGGTATATATCACCATTACTACAGATCTGGAAAGACTACTTATGTAATCGCTTCAAATCTGCCAGATTGTAAAATAAAACAAACACAAGGAATCAAGTTTGTTAAACCTTCATGGATTGTTGATTGTATCAAAGAAAAGAAAATTTTGAATTACCAAGACTACCTTCTCTATAGCAACCAGTCTAAAACTCAGCCTTCGATTAAGTCGCTCTTGTCTCCTCAGAAAGTAGATAATATAAACTTAGCAAAAACTGCATCAGATGAACGATTTCTTTCCGAATTTTATAGTAACTCGAGGCTACATCATATTTCTACAATGGGTTCAATCTTCAAACAGTATGTTAACGATTTACGATCAACTAAAGATCACCAGTTACCTGGTCTAGATGAATTGAAAATGTTTAAAAGTATGACTCCAAATCAACAGGAAGAAGAATTGCAAGAAAATATTAGGTCGAAAGTGATAATGCACATCGACATGGATTGCTTTTTTGTTTCTGTCGGAATAAGAAATAGACCAGAATTAAAAGGTATTCCTATAGCTGTTACCCATGCCAAAGGAAACCGACCGCAGCCCAATGGAAATTTGAAGAAGGAACTTGAAGCTTGTCATAGCAAGGGTATAATTTTCGACTCGGATAAGATAAACGAAACGGATTCGATGGCTGAAGTTGCGTCATGTAGCTATGAAGCTAGAGCTGCTGGGGTTAAGAATGGCATGTTCCTTGGACAAGCACTCAAACTGTGTCCGAATCTAAATCCAATACCATATGACTTCGAATCGTACAAAGAAGTTTCATTTGATCTATATAATACTGTTGCCAGGTATTGTTAACATTTTAATTATAATTAATATTATTAAAAATTGAAAAAAAAAAATTTAAAACTTATGAAATCGATAAAGATTACATCTGTTATTGTATATCTTGTTTCATGATCCATTCCTATAGTAAAAGTTTGCCTCATAATTAGGTACACACTGGATATAGAAGCTGTGAGCTGTGACGAGATGTACGTGGACTGTACTGAACTATTGAGAAGTACCAATATGAGACCTTTACAGTTTGCTCAAATTCTTAGAGATGAAGTGAAGGTAAAAATGGGAATGTTTATTAATTATTCTACTGTTTCTTTTATATTTATTTCATTAATATAATTAAAATAAAACAGCAATGAAAATGCTAAAAAAATAAAATACAAGTTAATAGAAATGGAAGAGTTGCTATAAAATAAAAGTTAGTTAATATAAGGTTATTAGATATCATCAATTAAAATATATTGGTTGAGATTAATAAAATAAATTAAAAGAAGGAGATAGATTATATCCCTGGCTGTCGTGAAGAAGTTGATAAGTCAAAATAGTGCTCTTTTCAGAAGGGTATTTTTGACCGTTTTTCAAAGTTACAACTCGATGCAAAAAAAACCCTTTCTTTCGTGGCCTAAAACAGCAGTTTTTTTGCGTTTTTCCATCATCGTTCGTCCCATTCAGTAACAGCCATTTTTCGTTTTTCCCAGCTTCTCAGGCGATCTGTCGACATTCAAAATCCTGTAATCACTCTAAAAATACCATTTGCGCTGAAATACTTTAAGGCTTTATCAAGAAGCACAAATTTATATTCTGTTATTTCAGTCGTGGATCGAATTCGAGGTCGGGAGACCCTACTGGGGCCCACCCAGCCTCTTAAAAAGTGGGTACCCTTTGGGGAAAAACCTGGCGGTTTTTCCAAATCACCTCCTTTCACATCACTCTGGCTTAGAAACAGTACAGCCTACCTAAGTACTGCCGAGAATATGGGTTGTAAGTGGTACAGGTATCCAGAAGCACAACTTTACCAGTATTTCACAACATATATTTTTAAAATCCTACTTTGAAGATTTCTAGTTCAGGGTGTCTACCAGTCGGGAATTTCGGGAACTTCGGGAATATGTCGGTAATTTCGTGTGGTCGGGAATAAGTCGGGAATTTACAAAATAATTGCGAAAGTCGGGAAAAGGTCGCTGTTAATGCTAAAATTTTCAGATTTGTTTTTTAGTTTTTTCTTAATATATCAGTTAAGGAAGCGTCTGATCGGTATAGTCACTCTCCATACTTTTAAAGTAAATTAAATTTTCTACAATTTGAGACCAGGTTTCTCTCTACATAGCTATTGGTTCCCAAGATACAGTTCTTTGAAAATAGGCCATTTTCCCCTAACATTTACATGCCTCAATTCTTAGCACATACAAACAATACCTGTAAATAACCCAAAAAATTTCCTATCATGTTGTACATTCTTTTTCTAAGTAGTTCAACTCTTTTTTGACTAAGGTTCTGTTCTGGAGTGAATGTTCCTCTTTGCTTAGTCGTATCATTGTGAATTTTTAAAGAATTCAGCCATATAAACAGAGTTCCCAGAAAGTAGCTACTGTTTTTTTTTTTTTTTTTTTTTTTTTTTTTTTTTTTTTTTTTTTTTTTTTTTTTGTAGTCTTTATATACATTCTGTTTAGGAAACAAAGAAGAATTTGAAAAGAAACTGTATTATTAAGAATTAATATGCATACAATTTAATATTATCTTCTATCAATTTGTTTTAGGGGAAGACTAAGTGTCCATGCTCTGTTGGTCTTGGAAGTAACCGTCTTCAGGCCAGAATAGCAACAAAAAAAGCCAAGCCTGATGGCCAGTTTTATCTTCAAGATGATCCAGAAACATTTTTTCAAACCATTCCAGTTTCAGATCTGCCTGGTTAATTAATTTTTTTTTTTTTACTTTCTTTATTTGATAAATGCTTAATATAATTTAATAGCTAGTATTAAGTAAAAGTTTATTTTTGATTTGATTTCATTATTTATATTTACAGGAGTTGGTTATTCAACTTCATACAAACTAAAGAGCTTTGGAATTAGATCTTGTGGGGACCTTCAGAAATTGACGTTAGAAAGGTTGCAAAGTGAGTTCGGGAACAAACTAGGCATCTCTTTGTTCAAGTAAGGCACTTCCTGGTGCTCATTCTATTCCTATAAACTAGCTTATTTTTATGAGATATATTTGAACATAATTCTGTACCATTTGGGAAAAACTAGATAAGTTCATTTTTGCCTGCAATAAGATAAATATTTTGAGCAACCCATATTGGTGTCCTACACATCTTGTAAAAGTAGGCAAGTTATAATGGTAATGGTATCATTTTTACCTTTTTTTTTTTTTTTTTTTTTTTTTTTTTTTTTTTTTTTTTTTTTTTGCATAATTTTTGTTACTGGAATGTTTCAGTTCCTGCCGAGGGATTGATGATAAAGAACTGATTTTCAACCAAGTCCGAAAATCTGTTTCTGCTGATGTTAATTACGGCATAAGGTTTCAGAGTGATAGTGAACGCGATAAATTTCTTAAACAGCTGTCTGAAGAAGTATCACAAAGGGTGCAAACGATAAAAATGAAAGGAAAATGCATTAGTCTTAAATTAATGGTATATTATTGTACTATAAATTGTTTATTACCTAAATGTATAATGTTCAAAAAGAATACTTTAATTTTTATTTTATAGGTGCGTTCTAAAAACGCACCTGAGGAAACGGCAAAGTATTTGGGCCATGGAGTTTGTGACTCTGTTACCAAGTCAACTTCAGTCACTAGTGCCATTTCTGACGCTCCTTCCATTTACAGGTAAATATTATAAATATATATATTTTATCATCAGTTTCGTTTAATTACAATGTTTGATCCTGTTGCTATTTATTATTATAATAATTTGAAATGGCCAGAGTTTTTGATTTATTTTAATTATATCACTCCAATTTTAGCATATGTACCACCGAAGTCTGTACTGGTTATGATCTTATTACCACTGAGTTACTCTAGTAAAAGCCCAGAAAAGCTGTATTCTTTCTCAATACATTCCATTATGCTATACTTAGGACCATAAAATTCTGTTGCTATGGAAATTTTCACATATTTTGATGATACCTAAACATAACCAAAACAGAACCTTAGTTTCTTCATGTCGACCTATTAGTATGCTCTCAATTACATCATGTTTGAAAAACTGTTGTACAAAAAATAATTGACATACTAACAGGCAAACAAACCTTACCTGATCATCAATTTGGATTCCGCTCATTACACTCAATGACCCAACTATTTCACAAAGTGACTGACTTTTTTCAACAGCTCTTGAGCAAAGGCTTTATGTTACTGGAATATTTCTTGATGTAGCTGATAAAGTCTGGCACCAGAGACTTCTTTTCTAATTGAAATCTATTTTTTCACCAACTTATTATTTTATTCTCTAATCTTTTCTTTCCGACAGGTTTTTCGCTGTCTGACAAGAGATTTCCTCTATGCGACTATTAATGGCCTGGGTACCTTAAGGTTCGATCCTTGCACCACTCTTATACATGATATATACATCCCACTTGACATTAACTCTTTAACAGCCACTTATGCCGATGATACAGCCATTCTCACAAGACACGCTGGTTCAACACAGGCTTCATTTTCTCTTCAAAATTATTTACTGACTCTTCAAGACTGGTTTAAACTTTTGAAAATCAAATTAAACAGTGAAAAGTCACAACACATTACATTCACACTACGACACGACACATGTCCATGATTATACATAGACAACAAGCCAATTCCACAGCAAAATACTTAGAACTAACATTCATTATAAGGATGATATATGATTGGTCCCTCATGTTAAACAGATGTGACACTTTAAATAAGCGCCTACAACTCTTGTTTTTCTTACTACAAAGAAGATCCTCCCTGAAACTAAAAGTGTCTAAATACATGCACTTACTTACTAAAACCCATATGGACTTATGCATCACAGATTTATGGTTCAGCCATAAAAACCCACATATAAAAACCATAATCATTATTATTAATGTCTCCATGTTACGTAAGTAATAGAACAATGCTTACAGACCTACTCATACACACTGTAATTGACCACACCAAAACAATATACAGATTAGTTCACGACAAACTATATGACCATCCAAACAGACTCATACAAAACATGGCTACAATAAACATTTCCAACAATATGCACCGAAAACTAGAAAGGAGCTAGATTAGGGACATCCTTCAGTAAGAAACAACCTAAAATAATGTGAGGACGAGCTATCGATGGGTGATGGTGTCCCTCATCTTTTATATGCCTTGTTTATTATATTTTTTTTTCAGCACATTCGCTGGTCATCTTCATTCGAAGTCATGTGAATCAAACAATAAAGTTAAAAAAAAAAAAAAAATTACAGATAGGGTTTCTTTTTTTGTTAAGTGCTGAGAACTCGCCATCAGTAATCTATTTTGATGTTCTTTAATTCATTAAAAATAGAATGTTCAGGGACATTTGACAAGTCTCAGTATGACTTGAGAACCTGTTCCAAGCTCTGCTGTGATTTGTGCCGGTTAGTTCAGTTTTATGAAACTTTTTTTCTTTCTTCACAAAATCAACAGTACATATGCCATTAGAACACATGCTCATTCTTCTTCTCCACTGTCTGAAATATTTTTTAGACGTCTATAAACATTTATCAAGCCATTAATACATTGATATTAAAATCTCTGCACCTATTAGTTTTAGTGCTTTTTTTAAATAGTAACTGCTCAAGATTGTCCACTAACATTTCTTCACTTCGCGTATGGTTTGAGGTTGAATATAACAGATGTTAATGTTCTTTAAAAATCAATTCTAATTGATAACATTTTTCCTACTCCACCATTAAGTAAACTTTTTTCTTTTTTTTTAGGGAAGTTATGAAAATTATGAGTAAATTAGATATTGATTCAAAAGATCTCAGAGGGATTGGTATTCAATTGACTCGACTGGAAACTGCTGCAGAAAATAAAAACAGTGCTCTGATGAAATTCCTCGAAACAAATAAACAAGAAACAGGAGATAAAATAGAGCATAGCAAGAAGCCAGAGACTGCAGGTTCCTCTTTAAATAGAAAATCCTCTATTAGGAATCCTGGCCTAGATATATCTATTTCTCAAGCAAGTATTTTTAGTTCCGTGTTAAATTGAAAATTTTTCCGCTGTTATATTTTATTGGTTATAATTCTATTTTGTTGTAAATTTCAGGTGGATCAGTCTTTTCTAAAAGCAATGCCTAAGGATATTCAAGAAGAAATTATGATGTCACTAAAGAACAGCAAAAATGCGAAAAAAGACTTTTTCAAAAAGACAGTTCGACCTTTGCCATTGGATAATAAAATAGAAATGGAAAAGGAAGAACCTGCCAAGGAAGATGTTTTAGAAAATAGTAACTCGGCTGAAGGTATTGTTTAATAGTGCCTTATTTAAAAAGGAAAATACTAACCTTAATCTATATATTACTTATAGCCTAGTGGTTCATAGTTATTGCTATAACTATTAGCATCATTGTTAGCACAGTTTAGAAAGTATACGTTTTTCTTTATATCTTAATATTTCTTTTGTGTTCATTCTTTATAATCTTTTGGATTGATAAATTAATTGCTAATTCTATTGGAATAATTTTATTTGAAAACTAGTTTTGGAATATTATTCATTATCAGTTCTTGCAAGAAATCAAATATATTGGTACTCATCTAAGAAGGCAAAACAAACTTATAAAAGTTATCAGGACCTAGGAAGAGTCGGGTTGGTAAGTGGATTAAACGTTTCGGTTTTACCTGAGACTGGTCTGTCTTTCCGTTCCAGTTGGAAACAGATTTAAAATGGGACTATTGGAAATATTTCCCTGCTCATTCAAACAAAAATCTGGATTGGTTTTGAACAATTTTATTATTTCTAATGATTCATTAATATTTAATTTTAGGCTATTTTCTACTTGATGTACTTTTTAGTTTTACTCCCGAGTCTATGTTGGATTTATGGTAATTTTCATTTAAATGGATAGCAAAGTTGGAATTCTGGATCTTATTATTGTGTTGCTCTTTTATAAATTCTTTTAATCTTTGATTGATTATACAACTGTATTTGTTACTTTATAATTGTATTACTGTGGAGTCTCGATAGAATAATATTTTGTATTTTTAACTTATTTAATATTAATTTTATATAATATTGTTGAATGTATTATAAACTTCTTAATCAGTGGGTTGTCAATTATTCTTGTTTAATGTACTTTTTTTATAATTTCTAGATGAATTTAATAATTATGTTTCTCTTGGAGGATTAAAGAATCTTTTAGAGGAGTGGGTGAGTAATGAAGAGACTCCATTGGCTAAAGACCTCTCTTTGATAATTAATTATTTGAAAGAGCTAATCACCAAGCGATATTTACCAGAATTATTAGTCATATTAAAATATTTTCACAGGTATTATTTTATTTTATACTATATCCCTTGTATTTCTTTTCTGAATTAGGTAATTTTATTTGTTCATACTTTGAATTAAATTGAATAATTTTGTGAGGTTTATAAGCTTTCTTAGTTAATAAGCATCAAATTTAATTATAGTAAATTTAATAATGTTATTATTTATTTATTAAGCAAAGTGCTACCTGTTGTCATGGATTTGTCTTTTGGTTGGGCTCTATACTTTCTTGGTGTAATGTTTTTATTCACTCTCAAAAACGTAACGTTTTGACACACTCTGTTCATATTGCTCGGATCAAATATTTGATGACAGTTCCCTTATCAGAAATTTAATTGAGAATAATTTTTGTCATGTAATATTTGTCACTAGGATCTACCAGTTAGGAGCTATATTGGTTTAAATGAAAAGAAAGTCAAGTTTGAGACCCCCTATTTTCTATCTCATTATTTTATTTAGAATAATAATTATTAGTTTAACTAATTTAATCCTTTTAATTATTAAGTATAAATTGGGAAAAGCAGTAGATTATAGATAGACATATAGACCATGATCTCTTGTTTTTCCCAGTCAGGGAGAAATACAAAATGCATTTTTTTTTATTAAAATTTTCTTATTTTACTTACATCTTTTATTAACCATTCTAATCCATTGGGCAGTTTCCAAGAAACATCTCTAAATTAACATCAGTCCCATCATTTTGCGTACTATAAAATTGAAAAGAAAAAAAAAATATATATATAATTATATTGAGCAAAGTTTTGTGTGGATAAAAAATTTACTTGAAAAACTTTTTTTTTCTTACTTTATAACTTTTATTTATGATTTTCAAAAATTGTAATGTTTTCCATACTTCTTGTTTGCAGGTTTATAAGGTCTTACGAAAAGTCCGAAGAATGGAAAAAAGCTTTTTTATCAACATTAGATTCTGTTCAAAAGAAAATGTTTGAAGTTTACAAAGGAACATTAGCCATTGAAGATGAATACGCTCGTTTTTAAATTTATCTTTTCTTTGTATTTTTATAGTTATTATTTATTTATTTAATGTAAGTCTAATAAGACATACATAAATGCTCAAAGTTTGTATTTATTTTTTATAATAAATTACTATTTAAAAATCAGTCTGTTTATTACCTTACAATTATACAATGCTCTCTAATACTACATGAAGAATGAATGAATTGTTTTATTATTATTATCCTACACTTATTACCCTACTATCTTTAAATCGTTTAAGTGAATAATACTTTAATTTCATAATGATTTAGATTGTTGGACCGTAATTAGATAATCAAGAAAGTGGCAAATAGCAGTTAATAATAAACACAATAAAGATAAATCAGTTTATTGTGCCAACATTTCCACCTTTGTTGTAAGCTTTCATCTACAAAAAAAAAAAAATTAAATATATTTCCTCGTCTTTACAACCTCTACCTGATACATAGTTTCTTAATCCTTTTCCTGGCAAAAACAGAAGTATTGGGAATATTTTTTGATTTTTTTTGAAAAATTGAAGTGAAGCCTTCACAAATCAAGAAACGATTATCTATTCCCACCAAAATCGGTTTTAATTATTTTTATGGCCATTCCTCAAAAAAAAGGAATTGTTCCCCTTGCCTGGTTACTGTCTATGAAAATTAGGGAAGATAAAAATATAAATCTCATTAAATGTGTCATAAAATTGTAGCTTATATCGAAAATAAATATCAGCTGCTTTCTGAGATTTTAGAAAGGTAGAAATTCAGTCTTTCAGCATCTCATTGGTATCAACTTAGAATAGATTTGAATTCCACATTATAATCTACAACAGTGAATAAATAAGTGCCATGAATAAGTCGGAAGAGTTTCTTTATGGTCGTTGCTTATTGTTTTTGATGTCTATTGTTCTGTTTTAAAGGATAAGTATTTTGGTTGTGATTGTTGTATACGTTTTCTGAAAATTAATGCCGCGATTTTGTTTTTGTTTTTAATGTTTCCTGTTTAATGTGTTTTATTTATCTTTAATACGGGTTTTTAACATTTTTTTTTTTTTAATATTGGCTTTTTAATGTTTTTTTCCCTAATGTTCCCCTTTTCAACAAAATTTGTTATTTAAACTTGAGTTTGTACTTCATTGTATGTATGTATTGCGATTTTTTTATTTTTCTAATAATGCAAATAGTTGCATATTTTCGGTATTTAAATGCATATTTTACCCAATATCTCTGCATATGTATGTGCATAATTTTCAGTTTTTATTGCGTATAATTCACATCCCTAGTGATCATCCATACAGTGTAAAAATAGATCTCTTAGTACTTAAAATACGGACTCGACGAGTAATAAAAACAAAACTGAAAGATGAATTACCTTCCAGATTTGTATCTTTGTGTATATTCGAATGGCACTTCTGAAGAATTTATTTTTTAATATCAAACCCTTCTCAACTATCCAGTAGTAGTTGAACATAGAAACTAACCAGGAAAAGAAAAAAAAAAGACTGTACAATGGAAGAAAACCTGGCGGTTGAATGTTAATGAATCTGGCCAAATATTCTTGAACAACCATTGGCTAAAATACAGTACTGCATTATTAAGTCGTGAACCCAATACTCTTCGTGGGTGGAAATAGTAAAGGTTTTATTTTTCACTAGTATAGGTAATTAATACAAAGGAACCCACCCTCCCAAAAAAAAAACAAAAAACAATTGTGTAATACTGGATTTTAATGTAGTCTGCCGCCAACATAATTGTGGTTGACCGCGAGGAGAGCAAATTTAAATAACTCTTTCGACAGTTTTTCTCAAATATCTCGAAGAAAATCAATTTTAGCCAAATATAATTCAGCTGAAAAATTAAACATATCCGCTCAAACATTTCTAAAAAAAAAAAAATCTTTTTTTTTTTTCAAGGAGTAAGGATTTTTGGAGATATAAGAGAAAAGAGCTATCTGAATTTTTATTATGGACCCATGTTGTATTTGTGATTCTTCTGATTCATTATGACTCCCAAAGTACTGGTACTAGTAAAAAATTAATGAAACCTCACTACTTTGAATTTTTTCCATATTTTAATTTTACATAAAAATTACGTTTTGCCTACTTTAGAGATTTCCGAGATACAGTGTAAGTTTTCCACAACAGACACTCAAGGATACAAAGGATTTATCCGAATTTTATTTTTGTTATTATTATTTTTTTTAGCCAACTAACTAACCCTTCCGGGACTGTGGTCCTTGAAGGACCTTGATCCTCTCAGCAATCTTCCTCCAATGAGACCGATTGTCCGCAGCTCTCCTCCACGTGCGCACTCCTAGGAATTGGAGATCAGCCTCCACATCGCTCAGCCATCGCAGTTTGCTTCTTCCTGTTTCTCTGGACGACATTGCACTATTTGCTTTGGTCCATAAGTTCATCGTTTCTCCTTATACGGAAAATGTTTCCTTTTTTTGGTTGGGCCATATATTCTCCTTTGAATCTTTCTCTCCCAGGTACTCAATCGTCTCTCTAGCTGCTTGGTTAGTGTCCATTCCTCACTACCGTAAATTACAACTGGTCGAAGGACCTTCTTATATAACCTTATTTTTAGTTTTATTGGTATCTCTCGATCTTGAAAAACTTTTCTAAGCGATTCGTTTCATTTTAAAAAGCTATTCATTCAAATTTACAGGTGTTTGAAATAAAATAAAAATGCATCTTGTGAATGTGAAGATAACGTGTCAATTGCTTGTAAAACAATTAATCGTTTTTGTAAGATTTCAATAAAAGTTCTATAAACGGAAGGCCTGCAATAGAAGTGGAAGCAAACTGAGATGCCAGTGGATTTGAATTGTTATGGAGCTCACAGTAAAAGGATAGGTATCAGGTTTGGCTAAAGCAGCAACATATGGTATATGAAGATCTTTATGGATAAGACAAAGTAAGGAGCATGAAGGATTTTGGATAGTAAGGATTTGAGAGGAGAAGAATTGGATGGTTCAGTGGAACCCCAAAGCTCAATACCTTATGTCCAAATATATCTAATTACATTCATGTAAATGAGTCTCCAGTAATTGATCGGAAGGTTTGAACGTTTGTCCAGTAAGTTTCGACGGCAGTTTCTTGTAATTTAGTTAGGTTTAAAAAAAAAAAATGTTTAATTGTACCAACAAGAAGATTATGAATAAAGTATATATTTACAGTTCCATGTCTATATATATATTGTAATGCTATGCTGGGTCCTGAAGAGCTCTATCCGCCCGTTGGAGTTTTATTGTACTCAATAAATCTGTTCGCTCCAACTTTGGGGAGATTCCAACAAGTTTAGTTTGGATAATAGGTTCAGATAAAGGAGTATTTTGAGCTCGTACCCTCCAAAATCCTACTTTGTCCATTAAAATTCCAATCACACTGCGAAACACGGCAGTGTTGTTCATAACAATATTTGTTGTTTAAGGAGATTAGTTAATTTCATACAACAAGGCACAAAGTAATAATTTTCTTTTATAATAATAATATAAAAAATATTTATCTTTATCACTTTGTGAGCGATTTGGCTTGTGAAGTTTTGTTCTTGATTTCTGATTAGTAACTATTGGTTACCCTTTCATCTTCTATTAGTTAGTGTTTGAATGGTAAACAAAGTTTATTGCAATTTCAATCCAATATAATAATAACGAATTTTCGCTTCAAAAAGTAGGATGTGTGCCCCAGTGTAACATATAACGTGTCACACTGTGCCTCCTTTGATTATGTTTTTTTTTAGTTGTGTACCATTGAATATAGTTCGGAAAAGGAAGATGGACATTGTTCTACACAATGCTAATGGCACTTAAAGAATATAAGATAGTGTTCTCTTAATTTCGGTTACAAAAAGAAAATGTATGGTATACAATGGAGGTTAAAAGTTTTCTATTTTTCATCTTTTATTTTGTTTAATGTATGTTTAGTGTTCCCCATGTTGTTATACTGTACACCTATTGCTGTTACAAATCGGTGGTTTCAGATAACTTGAATTGATTACTTGAAGGCTGATATGAAGATTAAATAATTTTGATTTCATAGTAAATAATAACGATATAATAAAGGTTTATTTTTCTAAAAATAAAAATGTCTTTTTTATTACACTGTTCCCCACTTGACTCTTTTCCCTATCAGAAAATAAATAAATAGAATTACCGACTAACTTAATACAGCCAGACAATAGTGCCGTTTTAATATAATTTTATTTTTATTATTCTTACGAGAATTTCTCTATCACAAATTAAACATTATTTTTCATTTAATTACGTTTTAATATTGGTTTGGGTGAAATATTAACTATTAAAACGACTTCCATAAAAATGGATCCTTTCATTCGCAGTGTTTAGTGAATGATTTTAGTATCCTGTGCAATTCCTAAACTATAAATGGAATCCATAACCTACAATTAGATAATTTTAACTTATAATTGAAGTTTTATATTATTAAAATATTAATATTAAAGTATGCAATTGAACATTATTTTTTTTAATGAAATGAAAAATAATCTTTATTCTGGGACACCTTGTCCCCTAAGAATAATATAAAAGTACAATAAAAGATATTATTGCCTGGCTGCATACATATCAGGCAGCAACTTATATAGAATGTAAATTATATACATATAAATATATAAGGTGAAAGTTTAGATTTAAAAACAAGTCTTTTGGTTTATATAAGAAAAACAAAATAAGTAAATAACAAAATAAAAATAAAAAATAAAACGAAATATTCTAACACTAATATATTATTTCATAATTGATGAAGTAGATGTATAAATTATGTTTAAAGGAAGTGAGAGAAGGAGCATTGCGTATCAAAATGGGTATGGAATTCCAAAATAAAGCTGCACGATTAATAAAAGATTTTTCAAAGGAATCAGTTCGATGAGAAGGGATATACAAATCTATAGGCTGGGATCTGGTGTTCAAAAGATGAATGGAAGAACGAAGGGCAAGGATGTCGTAAATGTACAGAGGTTTTTTGGACTTTAAGGATTGGAATATAAAGGAACCAAGGAAGGAAAACTTGGATAAAGCCAACTCAACTCGGAATACCAGCAAGTGATGTGAGAACGCCTGGGGATCCCAAAAATGAATCTTATAAAGGAGTTCATTAATCTTTCTCTTAATATTTCTTCAATGGTATTTTTACATTTAGCAGTAATTTTTAACTTGGTTATAATTGCATCGATTAGATAAAGTAAAAGCATAATTATACTTTTAATTTTAATCTATGAGTTAGTAATATTAATCAGATGGACAGAGACTATTAAAAAACTCTTGCAAAGAACGGACGGTATTATCAGTGCTTACCACTAGACCCATGAATCATATTTTTACGTACTATATAAAAAAAGCAAAGGTAATATATTTTAATTTGAAAATAATGTTTATTCGGCGGTAATAATTGTATTGATTCCATCCGGTTGGATTTAATTTTATAACCATGAAAGTATAAGACAGTGTGACAAACCTGGTTCTGCTACTCAACATAGTATATTTTTTTTTATTGTTAATTTTATTATTGCTAAACTTTCCTAGAACTATGAGAATAGTAGTTAAAATTTAGTATGGACGGGTTTAGCAGTTTCACCATTTTAAAACCTTCAAACTTCATGTCGTACCAAATACCTATTTAAATATTTTAAAATAATTTAATTGAATATAAATAAATTTTATTATAAATTTCAAGCTCTCTATAACATCGTAACCTTCCATGTAGAATAGAGCTCGCCATCTATCGGCCAATTTTCAAACTTCAATGTTATTCACATATTACCACTTTTTTAATAAAACATTTATTGACAACCAATAGATTTTATTATTGCTAAACCTTCCTGGAACTATAAGGTTGAAACGGTTAAAATTTGGTACAGATTGGTTCAGTAGTTTTCGCGCTTAGTGATCACAAACGAAAAATGGCTTGTCCTTCTATATAATAGTATAGACCAGGGGTGCTCAAACGGTCGATCGCGATCGACTAGTCGATCGCGAGTGCTTTTTGGGTAGATCTCGAGAAGAAAAAAAATTTTAATAAGTAGGTAGGTAACTAAACTACAAAAATGTATTACTTAATAAAATAACACTGCTTGCGGCAAAAGGTGGCTTTATCAAAGGAACGCGCGGCACTTGTCAAAGAAAAGCCGTGTTGTTTCTAGACGAGAGACAGTACAGTCTAGTTTCGGACGGCGCGTTTGACGGGAACATTCGAGACTTTCGTTCACGCCGATATAAATGTTGCGCCTGCAGGAATTGGAGTCATTCTGAATTGTAACTTGATGGCGATCCTACGTCGATACAAAGTTTATTATTAAATAGTGGAAAATGAGTGCAGTGAAGAAATCTAAAACGTATCATTTTAATAAGGATTGGGAGGAAGAATTTTTCTTTTGTATGGTGAAGGGTAAGTGCATTTGTGTTATTTGTCGTGCGTCAGTTGCAATACCTAAGCGTGGTAACTTAGAGAGGCATCATAAAACGGTTCATAAAAACTATGAAAAGGATTTTCCGCTACCGAGTGAATTAAGAAAACGAAAAGTAAGTGATTTGATATCTTGTTTGAAAAAAGAACAATCCATGTTCACAAGACCAGCCAAACAATCAAAAGCTGCTACGATCGCGTCATTTAAAATATCTCATATTTTGGCGAAACACAAGAAACCATTTGAAGATGGATCGGTGGTGAAGGAAGCATTTATTGAAGCGGGTGAGACTTTATTTGGAGATTTTAAAAATAAAACAGAAATCATGTCTGCTATTAGAGAACTTCAGTTATCTCGTCCGACTGTCACAAGGCGTATTGAAGTCATGAGTCAGGACATCGCAGATAACCTAAAACATGATATCATGGAATGTACATACTTTTCTTTACAGTTCGACGAATCCATCGATATGACAGACACTGCCCAGCTGTGTATTTTTATTCGGATGGTATTCAATGACATGTTGGCTAAGGAAGAATTTTTGACAATCATTCCTCTGAAGGGGAAGGCCCGTGGCGAAGA
This sequence comes from Euschistus heros, assembly GCA_003667255.2. Taxonomy (NCBI): domain Eukaryota; kingdom Metazoa; phylum Arthropoda; class Insecta; order Hemiptera; family Pentatomidae; genus Euschistus; species Euschistus heros. The sequence continues at coordinate 1,699,878 of RCWM02000094.1, forward strand.
TATATATGACGTTTTCTTCAATTTTGTAAAAAACTACGAGCTACCAATATATAAATTAGTGTGCATTACAACCGATGGAGCACCAGCAATGACTGGAAACAAAAACGGTTTTGTGGCATTGTGTCGAGCTAATGAAGAATTCCCTTCATTTTTTTCATTCCATTGCATTATACATCAACAAGTTTTGTGTTCAAAAGTTTTAAACACGGAGGAAATTATGGGCATTGCAACAAAAATTGTGAATTCCATCCGTGCACGTAGCTTGCAACGGCGGCTCTTTCAGTTGCAGTTGGAAGATAGGGAGTCAGCTGAACACACTGATTTAGTTCTTTAGCGCAGTAAACGCATTCAAAAGTAAATTGCAACTTATTAGATCAACTGAAAAGAAAGGATCTGAAACATTTTCCGTCTTTGAAAGCAAGGATTCCTCAGTTTTTTGTACCTGTACCAGTATCTATAATCTGGTTAACAAAAAATTGTTGGTAACTTTTCATCACTAATATAAATAAATTAATTCTAAATAATTGATATGGAAATTATCATACTTGTTTTTATGGCTTCTAAAGAACACAGCTTTAAAGAGTTAAATACGATACGTTCCTCAGTTTCTGAATATTTCCGTGCTAAAATATTTTGGTAACAATGATTTTTATGAGGATCCAGTAAATTAGGTATTTTATAGATAAGACTAATCCGTGTCCGAATATCAGTAACAATAAAACTTTCAAACTAATAATCATTGATGATGGTGAATCAGCTCATAACTTTTTTTTATTATTGGGGGAAGAATCGATGTGTAATAATTACATAATTATCGCAATTACAATCGATTCTTGATGTTTACTATCGATCATTCCTTTTATAAATAACCAGTAGAATCGAAGATCGATATTTGTACTCGACACATCTCTAAACATAAAAGTATCACAGTGTGTTAATCACCAACAACAGATGGGGATTTGAGGGGAACCTACTACAACCTGCATAATATTGAAGTAAAACATTTTACCTCTTAATTTTTTTTAATTTATTAATTTATATATAATAGATATTCACAACTGTATACACATTCTACAATAACTATATTTGAGGTAAAATCATTACACTTGAGGTACCGTAAACCGGGGCAACTTTGCCATGTTTAATTTTTCCTTACAACTTTTACCTCAACCAATAGCGTACAAATCTGTTTCAAACCCATTATAATTATGAGTCTAGATATTTTGATTTAAAATATAAGCAACAATTACAATTCAATCATTAAATGAAATTTAAAAAAATATATAGAAAAATAGCATTGGCAAAGTAAAAAATAGAGACAGCGACAGAGAAAGGATTGTTTGAACTAATATGATATCATTTTAATGATATGATGACATATTGATAAGGTATTAGTCGACTGAGAAGCATATAGAGATATAGATTGTTGGAGTATGCAGTCAGTCATATTTACACAGCAATTAAAAATAATATTTTAATTTATTATGCCGATGTTTCGACTTGCATTGCAAGCCTTCATCAGGGTTACAGAGAGCGTGGTAATCAGAAAATGACATATATTTAGATTTTACAGTATTTAGAATAAAATATCGTAATAATGAAATTCATTAAAAATAAACTTGAAATACTTGATGAAATTTAAAAACCACATAAACTTCTGACTATTTCATCCATAAATGTATATTTACCTCGGAGTTCAATACAGGGCGGGTCAATTATATAAATGATATCTACGTTTAAGAAAGCTTCGTTAAACGTTTGGGAAGTAAAATGATTTCCTGTGTTGTTTGTGCGGAGGTAGGATATTTCAAACTCCTCGCCTCCGTAGAATTTGGTGAGTTTTCCCACGCAATGCTTTACACTTTTGCAATATAGATATTTATGTAAAAACAAACACAAAATTATAGGTTGGCAAAGTTGCCCCATCTTGACTTACTTCCTAGTGCAACTTTGCCAAGTTATTTTATAAACCTACAGAAGAAGTGAAATTTATATTTTCAAGTTGTTCTAAATAAATATTAAATTATGTATTAGACAAAATAAATAGTTATTATTTACTTTTGAATGTATGAGCAGGACGAGACACTTTGTAAGGGTATCAAAACCGACTGTTGCAAAACACGCAAAGAAAACACTGATAAAACCTGTAGACATTGGATAAATATGATTAAACATAAGAGTTTCTTTCAAAAAATAATTCCTCTACGTGATGAAAACACTAGCGCTTCTAAATAGTACTGTAGTGCAATTATAATGAAATACTGTTTCAGTCTGAGGATGGGACATTGTTGTTCCCGAAACATGTAACAGGATTTATTAATAATAAATGAGGAGAAAATGCCATGAATAATGAAATAATTTCAACTAGCGCTTCTATATACTGGGTCAGAAACTTTACGAAGTGCCAAACATTTTTTTCAAAACCTGGCAAAGTTGCCCCATTTTACGGTACGCATGATGACATAGAAGGATCAATACAATTAGCATTGATTTATTAATTGCCACTTCTATTGGAATCATTTTATTAAAAAACTAGTTTCGAATGCTAAACATTCATCTTCAATTCAAAACATGCAATAGTTTCAACACATCAGCACAATGTCACCTGGATTATATATACTAAAGTTTTCAAAAAAATGAAAAACAAGAAATCAAATATTGGTACTCACCTCAGTCTAACAGATAGCTGAAATCTATCCATCGTGGAATGGGGAAGGGCCCAGGTAGGTTAAATTTTGAGGGGTTAACTAGAAAACTGATAAAAAAAAAGAAAAAAAGAAATTTATTTACAATATGATCAGAAAAACTATATATATATATATAAATATAAATTGTTTTTATTATGAACAGAAAAACTGACCACTCTAAATCCAAAAAATAGGACTGTTTGGAAATTACTATAAAATGTCATATCCCTCCCTATTAACAAAAAAACAAACAAACTTTATTTTTAATATGAAATAGAAAAACTGACAAAAAAAAAAAGAATAAATAAAAATAAATTTTTTTACAATATGATCAGAAAAAAAAGATATTGTTTTTATTATGAACAGAAAAACTGCCAACTATAAATCCAGAAAATACGACTGTTTAGAAATCGCTATAAAATTTTATATCACTCCCTAAAAAAATATATATATATAAAATAAAACTTGTTTTTAATATGAAATAGAAAAACTGACAAAAAAAATGGAAATTTATTTACAATATGATCAGAAAAAAAAAAAAAAAAAAAAAAAAAAATGTTTTTATTATGAACAGAAAAACTGACCACTATAAATCCAAAAAATATGACTGAAAATTGCTATAAAATGTCATATCCCTCCCTATTAAAAAACAAACAAACAAACTTGTTTTTAATATGAAATAGAAAAATTGACAAAAAAAAAAAAATAATAAAAAAAATAAATAAATAAAAATAAATTTATTTACAATACTATCAGCAAAAAACAAGATAGTTGTTTTTATTATGAACAAAAAACTGACAACTATAAATTCAGAAAATACGACTGTTTAGAAATCGCTATAAAATTTTATATCCCTCCAAAAAAAAAAAAAAAAAAAAAAAAAAAAAAAAAAAAAAAAAAAAAAAAATAATATATATATATATATATATATATATATATCTGTGGCGCCTGTGCATAGCTACCTGTGCTGGGCTAAGTCGAATTTTGTGAATTCGAGATTACATATATACATATATATTCTACATATATACATATATTCTACATCACCAGAATCGTAATTTTTTTTTCTCTTTTCTTTTGTTTAACCGGCTAAGTGTTCCGTCCATTGCAATGAAAAATATTCCTTTGTGAGTCGTGGGCTGATCTTAAACCCCAATCTTAAACTTTTACTTGTGGAAAGCGAGTCAAGTTTACTACACCCCACAATTTTTCACAATTAAAATTTTTCGTCCCTTTTAAAAACCGCCTTAGTTCATAGAAAAAAGATAATGAAAAAGGCACTATATATTGGAGGAAGGTAAGATGGCTTAACTATACAAACTATAACTATACAAAGATAGCTGGGGTGTTCTCTACTACAAGCCGACTCTCGACATAAATGTTAATTTTAAAACAGTAAGTTTTTAAATTAAAAGGGCAGGCTACAAAGGGGCAGAAAAGAAGAAAGATCTGTTAGATTTTCTTCCCTACATAAGGCCAACATTTAGACGATTCTATGAAGAGCTGAAATCTAAATCTGCAGGATGTGTACCCAGATTTAGGTGATGAAGAAGAATGAAAGAAAATTATAAGTGATTTTTTTTTTTTTTAAGTGTTTTAAAAACTACCGATAAAATAATTATTTTTTCTTTAGGCTTGCTGTGTATGTTATTTTCTTTTCTTTTATGTAAAAAAGAAATATATAAAAAATTCAAAAATAAATTTTTGAAATATGAAAAATATTATTTAATGTACACCTAATTTTTCTTAACTCTGAAAATTAGTTAACTTGGCACTTGGCTTTCATGGGTCAATCACGTTACCGAAAAACTGACGAAAAAAGGATAAATAAAAATATTGCTACCCCGGTTTGCCAACTTAATTTTAATTAAATGTAAATACCCTCCGGATTAATCGTATGTTTGGTCATAGTGGCACGGAATAGAGGATAATGTATTTTCGAAATTGTTTCTTCCTGTTCTTTTCTCAATAATATGGCTGTTTTTTTATGTTTGAATAATTATTTTTATTAAACAATTTTTTTTTTTAATTACTCCTGGAGCAGAGAGAGAAGGTGGTAGAGAGGTGCGGAGAAGGTGACCCCCCCCACCATGGCGAATACCGGCAGTGAGGAGCGTACCATCGTTCGGTAAGGACGTCATCTTTGTGTGCTTTTGTGTTTCTTTCGTGTTAGTGTCATCAGTGCCATCCATATCATCCCAATTAGCTCTTTGGAATTCCTTCCTCTTCGATTTTGGTCTACGTAAGTTTAAAACCATGATTTGTATTATACAGACTTAAACCTAGAAGATATATTTTTAAAATCTAGATTAGGTCATATCCTTTTTCTCCCTTATGCTTATTTATGATAAATATGGTTATTTTAATTAAATATATATATATTTTTTTTTACGAACTGAAATTCGCAACCAATATGAAGGATTTAAATTTTTGAATTTATTCTGTTTGAGTTTAAATTAAACAACGAACTAAAATATAGTGTTTTCCCGTATATTGGTTACTTATTTTTTATTTATATATTTATTAATATTTGAGAAGGGGTACACATACATTTTTAATCCATCCTAGATAATTTTTACAAAAAAAAAAAGAAAAAAAAAAGTTGTAAATATAACTTTTATTTTGAGCAGTGGAAAATTCCTTCATTCTGAACGTATTAATAAACTCCGATTTGGAGCTTGCTTATGCATCTTAAATTCGAGAATTCAGATTAGATAAATTTAAATTTAAAAAAATAACTAGATACATCATTTATCAGAAAGTTGATTTATCTATATTTTAACACCCATTTTATTGAGAATTATCAGCATTTGAAAGGCCAAACCTAATCAGTATTTGTTATAATAACTTTCCCTTCCATAAGATTAGATTTATTATTTTTTATATAACTCCGATATTACTTTTATTAAGCTTAATTCACGGAAATATTTTGAATTTAAGATTACATTATAACTTAAGATCTTCACGTCATTTCTCAATGGCGAGGTCAGTAACTCTCCCTTAAATTTCAGCTCAAACGGAAACTTTCTTGGATTCTATTTCGTTCTGAACGTTAGAGAATACAAAACCTCTTAATTGTTAATAGATAAAAACGAAAACATAATGTATAATCGGCTGATGGAGGTGGAAAAAGCAAACTTTAATGATATGGCGGAGAAGATAAGGCAAGAGGTTAATAGGCAACGGTTCTTTCGATTGGAAGCTCCTCGCAGCCAAAGAAAAGAAAGTATTTAAAGCAACTTTTAGAAATAAATCTTGAAATATATATATATATATATATATATATATATATATATATATATATATATATATATATATATATTTATATACTTTTATTATGGTACATTTGAAAAAACTTTTGTTGGGACTATTCGCTACAGGCCTTTTTTATTTTTCAAATTTTAATATATAAATAAAAGAAACAGTTCACACACTGGATAATTGAACTCACAACAGTTTTATATTTTTACACATTTTTAATCACAAATAAATTACTCAATTTCTCCCTGGCTGGGAAAAGCAATGGATCATGCATATATATAAGTGTCATGTGAGTGTCACAGATCTCAGTGTTGCCAGGTTACATGACAGTGTTGCCAATATAATAACAGAACAAAAAAGAAAAATAATAATAATAACTTGAGCAAGCGGCTCAACAACATATATAATTTTTTCTAAGTTTTTTATTTATTTATTTTTTTATTGACACATCTTCAAAAATCGAGTTTTAACCCATTTACGTCTACGAAACATTAATTTAACAATTTTTTTATTTTTATAAGTTTAAATATTTTTCTATTTTATCAGCTTATTATTTAAGGTTAGTAATTATTAAAAATATTAAATAAAATATATATTTTATATTATATTATATTATTAAAACATAGAAATAGTAAAAGAATTCAAATATCTCGGAGAATGGATTAGTTGGAATGCTAAGGAAAACAAAGCATTGGAATCCAGAAAAAATAAACTTGAACTTGCTTTCCAACTAACAAAAGATACATACAACAAAAAATCTCTTTCCTGGGGGTCCAAAATAAAACATTACAAAACAGTGATTAAACCAGAAGCCTTGTATGCAGCTGAAACACTTAACATGAATATCAAAGGTCATATGGAGAAACTTGAACTAAAAGAAAGGAAAATTTTAAGAAAAATCATATGACCAAAATTTCAGGATAAGACAATATACATTAAGAATGAAACACTCTACAAGAAAATTGAAAAACTCTCTGATACTATGCGAAAAAGAAGAATCAATTTTTATGGTCATCTTCTCAGAATGAACCCTAATAGATTATAAAAGCAAATCTTTGACTTCTTACGCCATCTCAAAACAAAACCCAATTGGCTTAAAGAAACTGAAAAGGACCTAGCAGAATTAAAAATTACAGAAAATTCACAACTTGATCAGACTTCTAAATTAATAATTAAAGATGAATATGTTAGGTTCCAAGATAAATCCACTCTAAAAACCAAACCCTTTATCTCAGATGAAAAAAGAAAAAGAAGATCAGAAAGAATGAAGAAGTACTGGGCACTTAAGAAAGGACAAAACACAGTGAAGTGATGGATTCAGCGTACCCCAAAGAGGGTGAAACGAAAAAAAAAAAAATTATATTATTAAATTAAAAATATATATATTTTTTTAAACCATTGAAAAATAATAGTACAATCGGTTATTTTTTAACGGTAAATGTTAATTTCAGCTAGATAAGGGTTGCTGAAATTAAATTGTGTGGGCGATGTAATGTTAAATTACATTCAGATTGCTTTAAAGCAAACCAAGGATAAAAAGTAAAAGTTGTGATTTTTTTTTTTTGAAGGGTTTTATGATTGAAACAATTGCAATAAAAGTTTTCATGAAACAGTATTATTATAGAATTTATAAATATATCGTAATTTATTTATAAAATAGTACCTATATATTCTACAGACCAATGCTGCGTGAGCACATTTTCGGCCGCCATTAAAGCTAAACGAATTATTTTAATGAAAAATCAAAACTTTCTAGATTTAAACTAATTCTAGCCTTGGCTCTGAATGGTTTAATATTTCTTAATCTTAATAAATTGTACCGAATTTTGAGTTCAAGAGTGGCAAACTTAAACATTAGGAATTTTTTTTTACATTTATTTATTAAATACATTAGAGGTCCCGAAGCCGTATTCTTTTCAAACATCTCAAAGGTAATGGGGAATCGAAAAAGAAACAAGTTTGAAGAATTGTGGATTTGAGGAATGAAATTTAATTAAAGAATATTAAAGTAAAGAATCTTAAAACGCTTTTGTAAATAATTTTCTTTTCAGCTATTTTAGTTTTTTACGAGCTAAGTGCCGAATAAAATGTCAGTTTTTTTCAAGAGTCTGAGAAATTTTACCTAATTTTGATTTTAAGAGCGACACAAACTTGAATAGAAGGAATTTTTATTTTTTTGAATTGACAGTTATATTGAGAAGTACGTGTAGCTAATGTATAAGTACATAATCACATGTCAATTAAAGTTATTTATGAGAATGTCCCGAGGCCATCTTCTTTTTAGACAACTCAAAGGTAATCAGGAATTGAACGGCAAGTTGTAAGACAAATAGATTCAAGTAGTCTCGGAAAAGAAGGAAATTTCATTACAAACATTAAAATAAAATTTTAATTATTAATCATTTCTGTAAATCTTTAAATATTTACTAACGATACCAATTCGAGGCTTATGGTTATGAATAATGATTCTATTATATGTAAAGGATCCTTTATAATTTTCTTATGAGTTGTTATTATTTATAGCCGAATAACAACCCCATTTATAACTTTTTTATGTTATGTGTTAGAAGTTCCCGAGGTCATCTTCTATTCGAAGGTCTTGAAAATTTCTAGATAAGGGATGAGAATCTAGTAAATTGGAGTGATTTTGGAGTAGAAGAAAATTCAGTTTCAAAAATACATGATTATGAATAATTATGCTCTCGAGGATACAAATTTAAAAGCAATATTAAGTTTACGATATTAGAATAATGATTCAATAAAGTGTAAAGAATTTTAAAACCCTTCAGAAAAATCATTTATATGCTAGATGTGTCACATATGAACGATAAATTTGACAGTACTAGTTACAGACTACTTCAACATTTACATAAGACTCATACATGACTGTGAATAGACCTATTTTGAGGTACGGTGTTCATCCGTTCAATCCCTACAATCCAAAATCCTTCAAAAAATCCTCAATGCGCTTTACTTTGTCACCAATAAACGTATCCATAAAGATCTTAATGTTCCATATGTTGCTGATTTAGCCAACAACAGATACCTATCCTTTCATAGTAAGCTCCATAACCACTCAGATCCGTTAGTTTCAACTTACTTCTCACTCCATTCCTGATAATCTTCTGAGACGTCTGAAACGAAGATGGCCTAGAGACCTTCTAGTGTTGAATTTTTAATGAAGTGCTATTGATGTGTAGTTCTTTTTAAGTTTTGAAAAAAAAATAAATAGTACTTTTCTATACTTTTGATACAAAGAATAGTTTTTAGAAATCAAAAGTGTTCAACAGTTTATCCAGTTATAATTTCAAAAGTCAGAAACAACGAGAATTTGGAAAAAAAATTGAGTTGTAACAAGAAATGTTTACCAGTATGCTATAGGTACCAGTTTTTAAACGTTTGTTTCTTGATCTGTGGGTTTCAGAAAGAAAAAAAAAAAAAAAAAAGGCAACTGTTTTAGACGGTAAAATCTTTTCCTCACCTTGCGGTGCGCCCTGTAACAGTGAGCTGAGAATTTCAGCCCTCTATCCAAAGTGACACCCAAGTAAGTAAGTAAGTTAGAGGGGGCAATGGTGGTGTCTGCCACTCGCAGTGTCTTCGGAAGTGCGGTCTTTTTCCCACGCTGGTGTGAGAATACTACGCAGTCCGTTTTAGCTGTGTTTACTTGGATGTTAAGTGAGTTCAGCCGTTGAGTAATCTCTGTGCAGGCAGTTTCGGCTTGGCGTAGTGCTCTTGTGGGGTTCATGCTGCTGCTGGTAATGGCAATATCATCGGCAAAAGCCGCTACTGTTGCCCTACCATAGTTTTTGCCAACTACGTCAGCAGTGTAGATGTTGAACAACACCGGAGATAATACTGCTCCTTGTGGCACACCGCAAGTGAGGGGTACTAACTTTGAACAGACATCACGAATCCTCACAGCGAGACTTCTCTCACTGAGAAAGGAAACAATGACTCCGCATAGCTGCTCAGGGCATTCAAGATCTTTCAATTTTCTGCAAAGGATCCCGTGAGATACCGAATCAAACGCCTTCGTGCAGTCTATGGATATAAGCGCTGTTGCAGTGTTCCTGTTGAAGTTTGTGCATGCCTCAGTTTGCAGCTTCATCAGGTTATGTTCAGTACTGAGACGTGCTTGGAAACCCGTCTGTTCAAACGGAATTACTGAATTCTCCTCGCAAAAGTCACGTAGATAATTGAGAACAATTTTCTCATAGACTTTCCTGTTTTAAATATTAATCTTGATCAAAATATAATTTAAAAGTATCAGTTTATGCGAGAATTTAAGAGGTTTTTTACTTTTTATTAGTTTATTTATTTTTTTAATTTTTTTTTTTTAATTTAATTTTTTTGTTTTCAAACGATCCACGAAACGAATTTATCAAAACGTTTATCGCTTTTTGCAGGCAGAATATTTATTATATTATATTTTTAAAAAAACATTAGAATTTAGAACATTAGAACGCTTTTGATTAAACAGCTGTTTAAAGCTCACTCAACCACGGCCTAAGTGATTTTAATGATTGTTTTTTTTATTCCGTCTTTAAAAAAATTTATTTATAGGTCAAATTCGATAAAATCTCACGTTTTTCTCTTGATTCGTTTAATTGACGATGTATTATTTATTTTAAACGATTTAATTTTTTTCCTATTTATTATTTAAATTAATGTAAATAATAAAAAAGTATTTTTTTTTTAAACCTAAACCAACTTGTAATTGGAAGTTATCGGAGTAGAGCAATTAAGTTTACAAGGAAATGGATCCGTTTTCAATATAACAGGAGTTTTCCGGTAATTTAATACGGCGTTGAAGGTCACTTAAAAAAATAATATCCAAGTTAAACAAAAAGTAAAATATTCAGATTTTGCTACGTAACACTTATTGATATAAATGAACTAGATCGTTTTTAAAAAAAAAAAAGTAACATAACCCCTTTATCCACCAAACCCTTCAATTTACAAATAACGATTTGAGTAATTATTGTTTTCATAAATACAATATAATTTTCGTATTGATACTCATGTTACTGCAAATTTTTCTCTCTCATTTTGAATCATTTTAGCCTTTTAGTTTTGGGTTTTGATATAGTGTAGGATGAAGGAAGGTCGGTGGTAAGAGACTGATGTCGGTATCGAACTTTTTGTTTCGCTAAGCCTTTTTATTGATTTATTTATTATTTATCATTTTCATTTTTAGTAAAATCTGAAGAAACATAAGTTAAACAAACCAAATCTTTAATGAATAGGGGTGGTTAAGGGTGGTTTTAAAATTTTTTGAAGAGGGATTTCACCCGTCCCTTGATGAAGATGTTCTCAGAGCTTTTGTCGATGCTCAACAACTGCACGAAAACTTACAGAGAATTTCGCATTCAGCAAATCGAACATCGCTTACAACCTCGTGACTCATCCATTCTGTTCTCCAGATCTTTAACCAACCAATTACCATTTTATTGGAAGATTGGGCCAGTTTTTAAAGAGATAAAAAATTTCATTGTCACAGCTCGATAGAAAATACTATTTATACTTTGTTGATATCAAAGACTGAAATGTACACAGGGAACATAAAAGATATTATCTTGTTGTTTGATTCGTTTTGATATCTATACGATTATATAAAAGAACAAGCCATTTTTCGTTTGTGATCAGTAACCGCGAAAACTACTAAACCAATCTTTACTAAAATTTAACTACATCATCTTCATAGTTCAAGAAAGATTTAGCAATAATAAAATGTATATGTTTTCTTCTAAGTTGTTGCTAGTAAGTGATAAATATGTGGTGCGCAGTGAAGTTGAAAATTGACCGATAGGTGGCGAGTGCTATTTAAGAGAGGTTATATAAGTAGAAATTTGTATATAGAGCTAGAAATTGATAATAAAATTTGCTTAATTCAAATAAACTGTTATAAAAAAATTTATAAATTTAGTGTGACGTGTGGATAAAAGGGGTGTTTAATAATCGAACGATATGTGGTTAGCGCCATTCTGCAACAGAGTTTTAATTTTACAATGTTAAGTGCCAGAGGTTTGACACGCTGATTAACTTTTTTAGTTAAAAATTAAAATCAAAAGACGAAATCGATAAAACTATTTCTGCCGCACTAAAAATGATTGCCATATCAAAATATTGATTTCTTGTTTTTTGTATACAAAATAGGCGGCCTAACCTTAGTTTTTGATGAAGGTTTTAAGGAAACTAAAATTTCAATGATTTCAAATTCATTTTTATGTTTCAGGTTTATTTCATAAATCGTACCATTGGTTGTGTAAAAGAGCAGTAATTTTACCTACAAATACTATAACAGAATATTAATAACATTATTATTGAAAAAGTAACTTGTGACGTAGAGAATATCTCTATTGATAGGGTTGTAAGCACTGATAATGCAGTCCATTATCCGCCAGAGTTTCTTCCTAAATAATCTCTGTTCATCTGAATTACCAACTCATAGATTATAATTAATAATTGAATATAGAAATATGCTTTTACGTAAATTTCAACCATGTAATCATTGCAATATTACCGGGTTTAGAATTACAGATTTGCGTAAAAATATCTAGAAATATAAGAGAAAATATTTCTTAAAGAAAATAAAGATTTTTACCGTTAAAAAAATAAACGTCAATCTATATAAATAAAAATGAATCGCCAAATGTGTTGCTAAGCGTAAAACTCGAGAACGGCTCGACCAATTCGGCTATTTTTTTTTTTAACGTTTCTATTTAGGCACAAGGAAGGTTTTTATCTATCTATATTAATAAAAATGAATCGCCAAATGTGTTGCTGAGCGTAAAACTCTAGAACGGCTCGACCATTTCGGCTAATCTTTTTTTTAAAGTTTTTCATTAGGCACAAGGAAGGTTTTTATCTATCTATATAAATAAAAATGAATCGCCAAATGTGTTGCTAAGCGTAAAACTCGAGAACGGCTCGACCAATTCGGCTATTTTTTTTTTTAAAGTTTTTCATTAGGCACAAGGAAGGTTTTTATCTATCTATATTAATAAAAATGAATCGCCAAATGTGTTGCTAAGCGTAAAACTCTAGAACGGCTCGACCATTTCGGCTAATTTTTTTTATATCTGCAAAACACATGCTTCTCTCATGGACAGTTGTATGTTGCCTGCTCTCGCGTCGGAAAACGTACAGCTTTATTCATTTATGCGCTAAGTAATCAAACAAAAAATATCGTGTACCACAAGGCATTACAATGAAAATACCAGATTACACTACTAAAGTCTTGCAATGTACAAATTAGAAAACATATTTGTAAGTAATCGTTGTTTATTATGGAGACATAAATCTATAAATAAAGTGATCACTCTGAAATGTTTTATTACTGCGAAGGGACAATAACTTTTGACAGAACAAAGTCTGTCGGGGAGAAACTATTAACATAAAAAATCAATGTTGTGTTGTTTTAGAGAATATAGGGCAGAACTACGTTTGCCGGGGCAGCTAGTTATTAATTAAACCTAAGTTCTTTACTTATAAGAGCGGGCGAAGTCGCGACATTGGATGCTAGTATTTTAATATTTTTAAACCACATTCATTAATTTCTGAACTACCCAAAATATTTGGAATACTTACACTATATGTAAAATATTCTAGTAAGTCAACTAGAATATGTATTATAATACTATAATTGTAAATACATTGATATATGCGGATATTGTTAAACGTGTTGATTATTGCCTTGTTTCGATCCGTGGAGTAGGGAACAGCTTGCAATGGCAACAGAGAAAGGAGGAAACCACCTCTGACGAAGGTGAACTTGCTCAGTCTTGGTGGGGGGTATCTAGTTTAAGGCTTTGAGTTCGATTCTACGTATGAATCGATTATAACCTGTACTAATAATTTTATTAAGGAGGCACTGTTATACAACATAGTTCTCATTAGAAAAAAATGTTTGAATACGGAATCGAAAAATATATATCGTGGGACATAATTAGCTAAGGATAACATAAAAAGTATTAATATTAATTGTGGAGAAAATTAATGCCTTTAAACTCGGGACTCGATTAACCGAGTATTCCATTTTTAACCGGCTTTAAAAAGGAATAGCTTCCCAATTCGACTGTATTTTTTTAAAATGTTTGTTACGCGATTATTCGGTCAATTATGAATCAATTCCGAAGACTCTTTTTTTGATCCGTAGGCCATACTTCAGAGGTGATCCCACATAAATTTTATTGAAATCGACTCGGCGCTTTTTTATGGAAAAAACAAACGAAAATCGACATCAAGATTAAACCTAACTCCCCGTAAAAACTATCGTAGATCTTTGAAATCTTTGAATTTTATAAAGACCTATTTTTTTTTTTTTCATAATAAAGGAAGATTCTGAAGTTTATAATAAACATTCCTAAACTAGACATAAACAATTTTTATTACAGTTAAATTAAAATATTTCTTCCAATAAACTAAAAAGTTAGAAAACTTACTTTTTAAAATTTTTATGTTTTGCAATTTTAACTTTTAAATTTGAAATTTATATTTAATAAGACATATTGCCCCCTCTGGCTTGAATGACTGCTTCCACTAGTCTTGGCATACATGTAAATAACGAAAAGAACGATAAACATGGACTGAAGGAAATTTGATAAAAATAATCTAAAATTCCATCGTTTGTTATTAACAGGGAAAAACATTTATGTGTCTAATACTTAATGTCTCAGGTTTAATTAATAATATTAATATGAATATAAACAAAGTATGGATTGTGGTAAAAACCAGGAAAATATCGAGAATTATGTGTGTTCCATAATTTTTGACGCGGAGTTTATATGTACATACTTGAACTAAAATGAAAAAAATATTTTAATTTGTCCAAAACAAAGAGCATTAAAGGACAATCAACGAAATTATCGATACTTATATACCAACAATTTATGATCAGTTATTTTTGGAGTCGGTGCCAGCCAAAACAAACAGAAATCAAGAGAAAGCTGGTGATTGTAAAGAAGTGCAGAAAGTTGCAAAGGCAGGATTAAACTGCCCTTCTTGGCTTGGCACCAAAAATAACTGATCTTAAATTGTTAATAGGTATATAAGTATCAATAATTTCGTTGATTGTCCTTTAATTCTCTTTGTTTTGGAGTAAATAAAATGTTATTTTTTACTTTTTAGTTTAATTTTGTACATGTAGATTTAATGTTGAAATTTTTTTTTTCTTTCCTAAAAATTAACTATATTTATCTAATTTTAACTTTATTTAAGGATATTAAAAAAATAATTAAACAGAAGCAAACAGTATTTAAAAAAACAAAAAAAAAAGATGTAATTTAAATTTATGAAATTTTTAACTATTATGATTCATTATGTAAACAAGTTAAAAAAAAAAAATTGAAACTATTCGACTAAAAAATAAAAAACAAAATGGATGGAATTTTTTGCATGCCAGTTTATATTTTTTAATATTTAGAATAAATTAAACTATATAGAAAATATTTCTTAATACCATTAAAAAAAAAAAAAAAAAAAAAAAAAAAAATTATACTTATGTAAAAATTAGTTCAATGTAAATAAAGTTCTAAAGTATGTTTTTTTACCAATATAAATTATATTATATTATGATAGATTATAGCCTCAATATGAAATAAATATTCCCTAAACTTGTAGCTAGTAAAATATTATATATTCATGAATTTTTCATTTGAATAATATCCATAACTTAATAAACCGGAAGATTATTAATAAATGATATAGTGCTCATTTAAATAATAATTTAAATAAATTTGAACGAAAATGAAAGTATTCGATAATATTAGACAAACACCGGACGAAGCTGTCCAACAGAGTTCAACGTACCTCCAGCCACAAACTGCAAACAATTTCGTAATAAGCAATAAATAATTGTAACGGTTTTGTTTTCAAGGACGTTGGTCAAGATGGCTGACTTATTCACCTTCTAAACGTAAAGTCAAAAGACTAAAATCGATATTTATGGAACGAAAAGGATTATGTCCGACATCACAATGTGAAAAAGTAAGATGTTTTGGTTTTTGTATTTTTATAAGGACAACGGAAACTTCAAAACGAGAAGAAAAATTAAAAAAAAAAAAAATACCTGGAAATGTTAATTTTCTGATTACAAGAATGAAAAAATGAGATATTAAAAAATCGAATAAGTTTTTTCGCGCTGGCATTGTAAAGTACGGACGAAGCATAGGATGTGAATTATATGCATTTGCATATTTCTCCTAAATAAAATATCTAATATTATCAAAATATATATGTTTTGAGGCATTTGGAAAAAAATTGAGCTATTTTTAATTTGCATATTTGTGCATATTTTACCATAAATGCAATTTTTTTACATATTTTAAACTAGACCTGCATATTTTTCTACATATCGGGCATATCAGCATTTGATATTTGAATTTTTTTTTTTTTATATTACTTAGCAAAAAAAAAAAAAAAAAAAAAAAAAAAAAAAAAATATATATATATATATATATATATATATATATAGATAAAAACCGAAAAATAGCTATAAGATCTCTTCCCATTCTTTTTTTTTTTCGCCTTATCAATCCGTTTGTATATGTCGAAGTACTGATTCTTCGGTTTCAGCGAATTTTCTATCGTATTTGTTTCTCTTAGAATTGTTTAATCCGATTAATTTCTCGTTTATACTTCGATTAAATACGTGGAATATTATGAATTCACTTTTCATCCCACCCTTCTCCCTTCCATCATTCCATCACACAGTGTTCACCGAGACATGTTGTTCGTAAACTGCTCTCTTGGGTTAACCTAAAATACCAAAAGTCACTCCTTCAAAGACAAAAGATCTTGTTGGAAAGTACGTAGGTGAGCTTTCAAATGAGACTTTCAAGAGTTCTGGAGACATTTTATATTTATATGATCTAGAGCGGTTGTTTGGTGTAGAGCGTTTCAAATATATTCTGAGGGCTAGTAGACGATCTATTTTGTTCGAAAACCTGAAAAAGTGGCTGTCTGCAATTCAAATCTACAACAGTGAATAAGTGGCATGAATAAGTCGGGAGAGTTTCTTTATGGTCGTTGCTTATTGTTTTTTTATGTATATTGTTCTGTTTTAAATTATAAGTATTTTGGTTGTGATTGTTGTTTAAGTTTTCCGGAAATTAATGTCATGATTTTTAATCGTTTTTAATGTTCCCTATATAAATAATGTGTTTTATTCATCTTTAATAACGGTTTTTAATATTAGCTTTTTAATGTTTTTCTTCCCAATGTTCCCCTTTTCAATACAATAAGTTATTTAAACTTGAGTTTTCACTTAAGTATAGGTATGTATTGCGATTTTTTTATTTTTCTAATAATGCAGATAGTTGCATATTTTTGGTATTTATTGCATATTTTACCCAATATCTCTGCATATATATGTGCATATTTTTAAGTTTTTATTGCAGATAATTCACAGCCCTGTATATAAATTATTTTTTTTTACTTTTGAAAAATGTTTATTAAAAAAGTCAAGCGTTTATTCCTCAAATCTATACCATTATATAAACTGACAAGCCATTTTTCGTTTGTGATCACTAACCGCAAAACTAATGAACCAATCCGTTCAAAATTTTAACAACACCATCTGTACAGTTCAAGGAAGGTTTAACAATAATAAAATTTATTGTTTTTTAAATTAAATTTTCATTAAAAATCGATAAATATGTGATGCGCTGTGAATTTTGAAATTCGACCGATATGTGGCGAGCGCCGTTCAAGAGAGGTTACAAATGTACGGTATAGAGCTAGAAATTCATGATAAAATTTGCTTAATTCTCATAAATTGTTATAAAAAAAAAAAAAAAAAAAAAATATATATATATATATATATGTGTGTGGAGTTTAAAAATCGAACAATATGTGGCTAGCGCCGTTCTGCAACAGAGTTTAAGTAAAACTATTAAAACTATCTGAACCAAATGTCAACTACATAGAGATTTATAATTGTAAAGTTTACTATAGTAATAATTTAAATGTACGGTGTTAAGCGACAGAAATGAGATTTGTCACGCTGTCTTAAGCTTTCAAGGATAGGAATTAAAATCCAACCAGATGAATTCATTAATATTATTTCTGCAAAATCTCTAAATCACAATATCGATCCTTTGGTATCGTGTTTAAAAATATGATTCATGGGCCTTTGGTAAGCATTGGTAATACAGTCCGTTATCCGCAAGATATTTTTAATAGTCTCTGTCCATCTGGATTTCCAACTCACGTATTAAAATTAAAAATCGGTTGTGCAGTTATGCTTTTACGAAATCTTTAACCACCTGATCAGTTTAATAGTATAATGTTAAAAATTAGTGCTATGCATGAAAATACCATTAAAGAAATAACTATCAATCGCATACTTTAATAGAAGATTTTTATCTATGAAAACGTGAAATCTCAATCTGTTAAAATTATCTATGTTCTTACTTTCCATTCCTCTTAATACATTTCTGTCGACGAGTAAATAACTCTTCTATGCCATGTGAAATAGAAATGTGAGTATTTAACAAGTAACAAATCCAAAAATTATATTTTCCTTCAAATTTTAACTCTGAAAATTTCTATCTCTTACTAAAATGGTAGTCGGTTAGCGACAGGTCTGGAGAGTAGGGTGGATGAGGCAGAGTCTCATAACCAATCTCAAACAATTTTTTTCAGGCCAAACGTAAGAAATTTTTAGTGTTTAAAAAAAAAAAAAAAAATTACGAAATGGATATTATTAAGTACATGTGTATGTAAGTATTAAATTATTGTATCACTGTTTTATAGTTGGATGTATCACAAAACGGTCAGATATGTGTTACTCGAAAACATATAAATAATTCAACCGATGAGCTAATAATGAAATATAATGTTAATGTAGTAAATTTCATTCTATTTTTGATGGATTCGTAATATTTAATTGTTATGTATTATAAATTTTATATATAAGAAAGAATTTTCCTCGTTTGCATTTTTCGGTTAAGAGAGCGCCGGATAATGGAAAGCTGGATAAGAGAGAGTTTTCTGTAATTGATTTATTAACCTATCGCATATAGTTCCAAAGTAAAAAATAAAATAAAATGGTACAACATTTTCCTAATTGTTCGACATTTCTCTACGCATCCGTATCGGCAATACTATCAGTTCCTTCTTGAAGATAATAATGAAATCTTTGTTTCCTCTTTTATCTCCTCCACTTAATTTAAGGATAGGTAGTAAGAATGTAACTGGGGAACTGGATGGTAAATTAAAACGGTTAATGAACTATTTTGTCAGTTATGTCTTTGGGTCTCTCAGGGACTCTTATGTAACTAGTTCTTATGCCTAATTGAAGTGACACTATTTTTCCTTCCGCAGGCAATATTTCCTCTACTCCTTCCTTTATCTGACTATTCTTCTCTATCTTTCTATCTTAGATCTTCTCCATTGAAATTATCTTATACTCTAGGACCATCATAGATCGTCCTTCTGGCCTATATACCCCTCCCTGTATACCGGGAGCTTATGATGTATCTTTACTATATGCTATTCATAAGAAATACTCTCCTCATCAGCGTTTGTCATACTATTCAGGAAGGTTGCTAACCTATTACAACATATTATTCGGAGGGAGTGTGGGATTGTAAAAAAAATTTAAGTTTCCCAATTTTTTTGACGGATTTCACAAATCGTCTGGAGGATTCCAATTCATATTAAGAATTTTTGAATTCAAAAGGTGATGGTTTTAAAATTTATGTTTTTACTCTTCGATAAAATCCTGACAATCCAAAATCCTTCGAAAAATCCTCAATGCTCCATACCTTGTCACCAATAAACTTATCCATAAAGATCTTAATGTTCCATATGTTTGCTGATTTAGCCCAAACCAGATACCTATCCTTTCATAGTACGCTCCATAATCATTCAAATCCGTTAGTTCCTCAACTTGCTTCCCACTCCATTCCCGATAATCCTTCGAGGTGTATGAAAAGAAGATGGCCCAGAGACCTTCTAGTGTAGAATTTTTATTAAAGTGCTACTAATGAGTAGTTCTTTTCAAGTTTTGTCATGGTATTGTAATAGTTAACAGCACATTTACTTGATGTGTGTATTTTGTACAGTTGTAAATTTCAATAAATTGTTATAATAAAAAAAAAAAAACGACCATTTTTACTGATTAAAGTAGGTTCCCATATTTCCTAACTGCTTGGGTTTTCAGGTTCCTCTAGTTACTTTAGATACTCAGTGGGTAAGGACTTACCCTTTAGGGGCGCGGTCATCACCTCCTTTCAGTGGGTAAGGCTAAGTACTGACCCGAACCCCAAGCTCCCAGGTTATCCGAGTTCGAATAGAACGACAAGAAAGGCAGATATACACAAAATTTATTAGACGTTCTAAGCTTCTAATGAATTTCTGGCCGTGGATCGAATTCGAGGTCGGCTCCACTAAAAGATTCTTCTCTTATCCCCCTAATACACTTATTATTTCATATATAAACCCAATCATATAGTCCCTCCTAAAAAAAGGGTAACCTTAATTGGTTTTAAATTTTATTAAAAAATAACCTGGCGCTTTTGAGCGTGATATTTTCTGGACATACAAATGACCAGTTTTTTTTTTTTTACTAGACATTATAAACTTATCTAATCCTTGCAATCCAAAATTCTTCGTAAAATCCTTATTATTTCACATATAATCATATCCACAATGATCTAAATGCCACATATCTTATAAATTTGGACCTAAACAGATATCTATCCTTCCATGCTTTGCTTCATATCTCGAATCAGCAAGTCTCCAAACTCGCTTTCCATTCTATTATCGGTAAGCTTTATAGTCATCATCGATGGCCTATTCCACATTCTGAAGTGAATTATTTGCTATCCAATTAGCGCTTGATATAGTTAAAATTTTAGATAGCAACAAAATAGTAATCTGTACTCTTTCTCGGCTTTAGAAAACTTAAAAACTCACATTCTAACAATCCAATTTCACACACAATAATAAAACAGTTACTTACAATAAATAAACTAATATACTTTCTCTGGGTACCCAGCCATGTTGGAATACCTGGAATGAATTGGGTGATGCCGCTGCTAAAGAGGCGAGGAATATGTTTCCTGAGCCCAACTTACCGATTGTCCTCAGCGACCACCAAATATATATTAAACAGATGTGCAAGGGGCATGGTTTTATTATTGGAACAGGATTCCGGATACTAACAAACTTAAAATGATTTGCCCTGATGGTCAACCATGGCCACTGCTAAACGGCTCTAGGAGGGAACAAGTGGTGATGACTAGGCTGCGCATCGGACTCACAAGACACACACCAACACCTACTTCAAGGTACTTCACAGCCCATGTGCTCAAGGTGCCATATTCCTCTATCAGTAGAGCAAATATTCAGTGACTGTTGTCTACACCCTACAGATGGAACACCCATCTTCAACAAAGACCTGGGTACAATCTTCAAAACCTATCAACCAGATGTTCTGAAGTTCCTCAGGAATTGCAGAATCTTTAATAACATTTAGATAAACAATAATTCAGAATTTGGTGCCTCTGGCCATGTTGCAGTACACGGCACCTTAAAATAGTGCAGTCAATAAACATATTGTAGAGAACATGAAATATGAGATTATTTTTGACCTCGTGGCTTCTTTAGGAGTAGTTAGATGATAAACATACTAAAAGTCCCCGCCCCTGGGGGGTAAGTTAACGGTGGGGGGAGGGAGAAGGTCCCAATTTTGGGTTTTGAGAAAATGATGTTTCAAATAAAACTTAAAGCTAATTAAAGTTACTATAAAATTGTTTATATACATATCTGACGAACTTTTAACGGCTTTCAACATATACGTTATTGAAAATGGATAATTTTCGCAAAAAAATGATTTTTACCTCACTTTTTGTCAAACATTTACTTCTAGTGCCTTCCTCAATCGTTTCCCAGAAAAAATTTCAGAATCAAAGTTGTCGAGCATTAAATTTACTTTTATTTCATATATATGTTTTTGTCACTTGAAGCAAAAGTTTGATAAAAAGTGAGGTAAATATTATTTTGTTTTCCAAAAATACCATATATCTCGCAAACCGTTGAAATTTTTATAAATATGTTTAGAACCAATTTTATAGGAAATTTAATTAGCTTTAATTTTGGTCCGTAGCATATTTTCCTAGACTTCACCGCTTTCAAGATATATTTGAAAATCCCAAAAATGGGACCCTCTCTACTTCCCCACCGTTAGCTCACCCCCCAGGGGCGGGGACTTTTAGTATGTTTACCTTCTAACTACTCCTAAGAAACCTATTAAGACAAAGATTATCGCATATTTTATACACTCTACACCCCTCATTGACTTGACTTAAGCCATTGAAATATTATTGTATTTATTTTCCGACCAATTCCAATTGAAGTGGCACATAATTCATCATCCTAATTACATTTATATGGCTCTATCTCACAAATTTTGTTTTGTATTTCAGTTTTAATTTTATCCGAGTCGCTATATATGAACTATAATTTTACCTTTTTCCCGGTAATTTTCCGTTGATGTAATTTTCTGAGGAAGGAGGATATGACCTTATGTAGGACCAGATCTCTTAATATCGATTTCAGAGGATGAGGCTATAATTAATTGTCATCAAAGATTGGTGTCAGCTCGCCGCCCACACACATCTATGTGCTCATCAAGGTGTGCTGTCGAGTTATCGAAGCAGTACTGGATAGAGTCCCTCCCACCCCTGCAAAAATGTCACATTAAAGCATATTAAAAATCCCTGTAAAATTTTTTTAATAGGACATAATTTTCATTAGCCTTAATTATAATTTTTTTCATACACTATTATATATTATTACATATTATAAATTCACAGGTTCGCCCAAACTCACAAATAAAGAACTTATTCTTAAATTATTTTAATTAAAAATTGAATTTCATTTGTTTATCAATAAAATTCTTGTACTGAAGTATGGCATTTAGTATTATTTCTTCAATGATATTTCACGCATGGCAGTAATTCTTAACCTAGTTAAAGTTGCATTGATTAGTGTTTGAAGAGTACGTGAAAGTATAATTAGGCATCCAATTTAGCAGAAATAATTTTATCGATCCGTCTGGTTGGATTTTAATTTCTAACCATAAAAGTATATGACAGTTTGGCAAACCTTGTTTCTGCCACTCAAGACTACACATTTTAATTATTATTATACTAAAATTTATTATTATAAACCTTCCTAGAACCATGAAGATGCTTTAGTTAAAATTTGGTGCAGGTGGGTTTAATTGTTTTACCATTGCAAACTCTGTTACAGAATGGCCATTTATCGGTCTATATTTAAACTTCACTGGGGTCCATATGTCGCTCTATATATTTATAGGTTTTTTAATAACAATTTTGTAAATATGTAAATTTTATCAGAAATTTCTAGCTCTATATAACACTGTACCTTTGTAATCTCTCTAGAATGGTCCTCGCCAAATATCAGTCGATTATTTAACTTGAAGATCTTTAAATTTGATTATTGCTTAATCTTTCTTGAACTAATGGGATAAAGTGGTTAAAATTTGGTACAGATTGGTTCAGTAGTTTTCGCGGTTAGTGATCACAAAATCACATCAATGATCACGTGACATTTTCATTCAAACCAATACAGTTACTAAACGGTAGGTCCTGGCGGCAAACGTTATACAACAAAAAATATTTTCCATTAAATTTCAAAAAAGATATTGTTGAAAAATTTTCGTTTGGAGCAACACCAACATAGCTACAGATTGTCAAAAAATCTCCAACACTTAAAAGTTTTGGCAAAACTTCAATCCATCATAGCTCTCAAAGGGGAGATACCAAAAAAAATATAGACTCCCAGGCCAAAGACATATCCGTTTAAAAAAATATAAATATTTATAGGGAATACCAATATTTTCGATAGTGTTCGTAAATATGTTACAGGAGTAAATAGAAAAAAAGAAAGATTCCTTGCAACATGGCGCACTAATAAAAAAGCTGATATAGGCTATCTGTCGTTAAGAATATTTTTTAAAAATTTTATTATCAAGCATATTAACTAAAATAAATTGAAACAAAAGATCTATTTTTTATTGTTGAAATTAAAGTGCAATAAAAATATAAATAAAATAATTTTAAAAGAAAAAAGATTCTTTAAGCTCAGCATGCCTATGCTGTTGGCTGATTATGATTTATTATGCCTGTTGAGTGAAGTATGAGAGAATAGGATTTTATTCTGGTTTATGTATTATTATATGTATGTATATGTATATTTGTCAAATATATTTGTATATTTACTGCTCATATTTGTCATAGTCAGACGATAGTACCATAACTTGTAACTTTGTGTCGTTCTTAGGGTACAAGTATCCCTGAATTAAGTTTGTTTTCAAATACATTGAATGCACTAAAGTTTATCATGGATCAAATGTTTTGTAAGGCGATGGAAAGTCATTTCAGGATCTGAAAGGGATAATAACATAATCGAATCGCCAGTAAATTTTTCCAGAAATGAATAAGTAGCTGTGTTATGAGAGATGCAGATGACATATCGGACGGACGAGAACGTCGGATGGGAATAAGTTAATAACACTGCACTTACATCAACAATACACGCCTTGGTGGTTCACAGACAATACTAATAGCATGAGCGCAATATTAATCAAAGATATTTATCATCCATAAATTGCGCGCTACAGATACAAATTGCTTCAATAAAGCCCGTGAAGCAATAATTGGGCGGTTACTCCAATTAGACATCCTTGACCGCATAACCACGGGTCATTTGAAGGAAGCGCCCTTATTTTTTATAATTAACTAATAAAGGACACCAAAGTTCTCATCCCTCTAGCTTTGAAAAATGCGTGAGAATCATTGTCGCCAGGTGCAATTAAAATATTTTTTTCTCAAATGTAACAAATACAAATCTGATGAAGTAAGATCAAAAATGTATAGCGGATGTGGAAATAGTTTCAAATCTTGAAAGATTTTTTTGATATGCGGACAGGTACTGTCTTGCTGGAACAGAACTCTTTTGCGGTTGATCAAAGGATAACGCTACTACAGTGTCGAGTACATTCTATCTTACTGGTCAATGGTAAGTCCATCAAGAACAAGTTCATTACTCCTGCCTAGTTTCAAGAAATGCTCTTCTTTCTTTCCAAGGACCTATCTCCACCAGGAATTTTTAAATCAACATTGTGCGGTTCGTCGCAAAGTCAACATAAAATTTTGTTGATCTTATGAACGGATTCAGAAGCTGTACAAGATATCCAATAATGTCTTAAAATTACAGGAATTTCCAAAACGGCGTGTTTCTTTTTTTAATAATCTAAATAACGCCTGAGGCATCCATTGATAAATAGTATTGGGTTGTCCGGAAATTAATGTAGGATTTCATATTTAAACCAAAACCTGATATTATTATTAAAGAGATTATTTATTCATTTATCACAACCAAAACCTGATACATTACTTTTACTCTGCATCGTAGTTTTGGCCTAAAAGTCCCTTTAAATAAGATCCCATTACCCAGATCTGATACAGTGTGATATCAAACGGAAACCCGTTGATCGGAAATTAATGCAGGATTTCATCTTTAAACCAAAACCTGATATTATTATATATTATAAGATATTATTTATTATTATAGGTTTTGGTTGTGGTAAAGAGATAGCATAGAAAACTACAATTTCTACCTGAGAAAAAAAAATAAAACGCGATTTTCATATATTTTTTTTCCTGGCTCCCAATGCTCATTGGCGGCTGTAACTCTAGTTTTGCACTATTATAGGTCTCTAATACCCACACAAAAATCGGCATTCAAATCTGTAAGTTACAAGTCAAAACGTCTTCTTGCAAGATGAAACTAAGAAAGCACACTGTATCAGATCTGCTTAATGGGATCTTATTTAATAGGACTTTTGGGCCGTGGAGTAAACCTAATGTATAAGGTTTTGGTTGTGGTAAAGAAATAAACAATCTCTTTAATAATAGTATCAGGTTTTGGTTTAAGCATAAAATCCTGCATTAATTTCCGGACAACCCAATAATTGTTTTCAATATTTTCTTGACGATTACTTATAAATTACATGAGACTCATTTACATGAATTGAATCAGACCTATTTGGACATCGGGATTTGAGCTTTGTGCCTCCACCACCAAACAATTCCAATTCATCTCTCTTGTTAATTGTTAAAGTCTAAAATATTTCGAAAAAGCCTCAAGGCTTATTATTTCACAAATAAACTTACGCATTAAGGTCTTAATATTCTATATGTTACTGATTTGCCCAAACATGGTTCGTGTCCTTTCATAGAAAGCTCCTTACTCACACAAACTCTCAAAATTTTCAATTTGCTTCAGATTTGATCCTCGGTAATCCTGCGTGATGTTTGAAAAGAAGATGGTTACTCGATCTTCTTTTTGTTTTACTGTACATTAACACGTCATTATAAATATTCTTCGCACTTGCTGGATGCATTTATTTATACAGTTGTAAATGTCTATAAAATAATAATTTAAAATATCAAGTTTAATATACAATATTTATATTATTTTAAAATTTATTTTCGTTTTCGTTATCTTGTTTTAGAATTTAATTGTCGTTAATGTAATACCTTTACGTAACGTTTTAGGCGTAATTTATGTGATGGCACGACTAATATTCTTAATGGGTTTAAAAATACTGTGGGGCAGGAAGCTCCGTGTTCAACATCTGGTGTTTAAACTATACCGTTATAGGTCTCTTAAATAATGTTTTTGATAAACATAAAATAATGATTTGCACTAATTATTTTCTAGATATGCTAAATCATCTTTAGAAATACTTTTAGTATTAGTTAAAGTATCTTTGTATGTTTCGTTCTTAAGTTTCGTCTCTCTAAATCGAGTTATCTTAGATTTTTTCCAAATTTACGCAAATCATATTTCTCTCGCCGTACCAGACACTACAATATAAACCCAAAAAATGGTCGAAAAAGATCTTAATTATTTCAGGCTATAGCAATACATTAAATAATCTTTTGTTATATTCAACTAATCTCTGATGGACGTATCCGCTACCTAGGACTCCATTTGGACTAACGCCTTACTGGAAATCCACATACAAGACTAAAAGACAAGAAACTGCAATTCATTTCAGACTATTCCGACATTTACTAGATAAGCGTCCAAAGATCCTAATTAAATACAAAATACTTATTTAATTAAGAGTAATTAGACGTATTTGGACATATGGAGTTGAGCTTTGGGGCTCCACTAAACCTTCCAATTATTCTCGTATCCAATCCTAACAATGCTCCTTATTATGTCACAAATAAACTTATCCGTAAATATTTCAATGTTCCATATGTTGCTG
Organism: Euschistus heros; assembly: GCA_003667255.2. Classification (NCBI taxonomy): domain Eukaryota; kingdom Metazoa; phylum Arthropoda; class Insecta; order Hemiptera; family Pentatomidae; genus Euschistus; species Euschistus heros. Next base: position 1,727,142 of record RCWM02000094.1, read on the forward strand.
GTTTGGCCCAAACCAGATACCAATCCTTTCATAGTAAACTTCATACTCACTCGAATCCACTAGTCTCCTAACTTGCTTCATACCCAATTCCCGATGATCTGAAAAGAAGATGGTCGAGAGACCTTTTAATGTAGAACTTATATTGAAGTGCTTCTTATGGGTGTTTTTTTTTACAAATTTAGTTATAGTATATATCGCTCATTTCAAAAACTTTATTTTTGCAGGACAGTCTTGTGAATAAAGCACAGGACGATCTGTAGACATACAATGATGACACATCCTGCTCTCTCTTAGTGAATAGTTGAAGCTCTTAATATAATGTTCCACGGACTAAAACTATATAGGTGAATGGTTCATTATACATTCGAAAGCTAGGCATAACTCAACAGCTTGTTTTTGAATTATGTGGTTGTTGCAGCAAATGAGCGGTATGTATACAGTTATAGCCAAACACTCCTCATATAATATATATTTTTGTTTTTTGAGGCTTGAGGTTCTTATGTACTACAACTAAGGCAAGAAATACGTGTCATCCTACAGGTTATACTGTTCAAGCCAGAGTGTGAGTGTCGAAATTTATTCTGTGGGCTGCAATGATATAAATGTGAACCGGTGACAAAGAGGTTACGGGAGTTCTTAAGCAGCTGGTATAACCATGGACTTTGTATATAACCATCATATTTTTTTATTAATACATTTATTGAAAACAAGTATACTGTTGTGAACTAGTTATTTTCCCAAAAAAAAAAAAAAAAAAAAATGATTCGAAGAAGACATTTTTTTTTCTTCTATTTTTTAATAGTTTATAAACATACATTGTAGCCCGTGGTTCGGAGTTCACGTAAAATACAATATATCCCGCTTATTAGTTTTCACGACACAATAAAAGGCGTCAAATTAAATAGACCAAGCGTTAGCTACCGGAGCTGCGTCTCAGAATTACAGAAAGGCCCACAGACCTCATAGCAGCCAAGTTATGAGTGAACATATTTAGTGAATTTCTAGGAGTATAGCATACCCATCCGGCACAGATCCCCACTCTTTATAAACTTTAAAAGTTATATCCCCTAAAATAAAACGTGTTATAAAAAACTGTTTATGGTAGAACCTCTTAGGAAAGGTTAATCTGGGAAAAAATTGTTGGATGAGTTCTGTGTCGGAACATCCACGATTTCAGACATGATAATCAAACTTTGTTGCTGCACAGATATAATTTTATAAACAGCCGCATTTTTAATTATTCGATAAAATACATAGTTAAAACATTACATATGCATATTTTTATTTATAGGATATAGGTAGGGTTTTTACAGTAGGGTATTTTTTATTTCAATACCCTAATTCAATAGCTTTTTTTTTTTTTTTAAAACTATTTAATGATATTTATAATTTTACACAATATACATCAAGTAAATTTGAGGAAATGATTATAATGACATGTAAATCACTTGTGAAGAACTACTCACTAGTAGCACTTCAAAAATAGTTTAAAACTAGAAGGTCTCTTGGCCATCTTCTTTTCAGACGCCTCGGTGGGTTATCAGTAGGGCTGTGAAATATATGCATTTGCATATTTATCCTAACTAAAACATCTAATATTATCAAAATTTATATGTTTTGAGGCATTTAGAATAAATTCGAGCTATTTTTAATTTGCATATTTTTACATATTTCGAACTAGACTTGCATATTTATCTACATATTCGGCATATCAGCATTTAACATTTGAATTTTTTTATGTTTGTGAGCAGAAAAAAAAATAAAGTATAGATAAAAACCGAAAAATAGTTATAAGAACTCCTCCCATTCTTTTTTTTTCCGCCTAATCAATGCGTTTTTATGTGTCGAAGTGCTCATTCTTCGGTTTCCGCGAACTTTCGATCGTATCTGCTTCTCTTAGAATTGTTTAATCCGATTAATTTCTCGTTTATACTTTGCTCAAATACGTAGAATATAATGACTTCATTTTTCATCTCACCCTTCTTCATTCCATCCATCCATTACAGTCTCTCACACAGCGTTTCATCGAGACATATCATTCGTAAACTGTTCTTTTGTGTTAACCTAAAGCCTAGTACGCACTAGGACACATTTGAATCGACTCTGCGTCTGAGCTGAGTCGCGCGGGAGTACGCTGACTCCTAGCAGCGTCGACTCTTGTGACAATGAATATGATGTTCGGCGGGTTAGTATTTCTGTCTTTTTTTGCGTCCCATCTGAAATGGGATTCTTCGACGTTTGTTTGATTCATATTCCACAATATGACTCAGTGCGGACTTGAATCTCGACCGGGAAAGAGCCCCTCCCTGTTGCTTCCTTTCGTGTGCACCTATTGTTCCGGCTTACAAGTTTGTTTTTTCTTTATATTAATTCTATACTATCTAATATTAATAATTAAATTAAATTATTAAAGAACATAATTATTATGTCGCGGAGTACGGTCCAAACATTAAGTTTGATTGAAGATTTGCATTCAAATCGGTGTCTCTGGGACCCGTCTTTCACTGATTACAGAAACAGGGGAAAAAAAAAAATATCTTTTGTCATTGGAAACGAAGTATCAGGTTTCATCGGCGGAAATAGAATCATGAAAATAAAACAAAAAATAGAAAAATAATGGAAGCAATTTATATAAATAAAACAATAGACCAGGCTGTAAACTACAAAACAGAAACACATAAAATAGGTAGAAGCTATGCAAAATTAATGTATAGATTAAAAATATAAATAGTTTATATTGGATTAAAATCATTAGTAATTAAAAATAATAAAAATGTGAATAATACAGCCAATAGAATTAAAATGGAATGGGTAATAAGAACCAAATTAAATAGGCCAGAATGTTTTAAATATGAGTCTTGGTGGGGACACGGTTCATTTGAATCGGGGCTGCGTCCGAACAGAGTAAAAACATGATCGACGCTGAGTCCGGACATAAGTCAAACATGTCTCGATTCAAATGTGTCCCAGTGCGTACTAGGCTTAAAATACCGAAAGTCACTCCTTCAAAGACAAAAGGTCTTGCTGGAAAGTACGTAGGTGAACATTGAAATGAGACATTCAAGAGTGACGGAGACGTTTTATATTTATATGATGTAGAGCGGTCGATTAGCCGTTTCAAATCTATTTTGAGGCCCAATAGACGATCTATTTTGTTCCTAAAACTGAAAAAGTGGTTGTCTGCTATTCAAATCTACAACAGTGAATAAGTGGCATGAATAAGTCGGGAAATTTTCTTTATGGTCGTTGCTTGTTGTTTTTTTATGTATATTTTTCTGTTTTAAAGTATAAGTATTTTGGTTATGATTGTTGTTTAAGTTTTCTGGAAATTAATGTCATGATTTTTTTCCGTTTTTAATGTTCCCTGTTTAATGTGTTTTATTTACCTTTAATAACGGTTTTTAATATTAGCTTTTTAATGTTTTTCATCCTGATGTTCCCCTTTTCAACACAATTAGTTGTGTTGAACTTGCAAACTGGAGTTTGCACTTAAGTATAGGTATGTATTGCGATTTTTTTATTTTTCTAATAATACAGATAGTTGCATATTTTCGGTATTTATTGCATATTTTACCCAATATCTCTGCATATATATGTGCATATTTTTCAATTTTTATTGCATATAATTCACAGCCCTAGTTATCAGGTATCGTATGAGAAGCAAGTTGGGAGACTAATGGATTCGTGGGGGACTGCAGTTTACTATGAAAGGAATGGTATCTGGTTTGGGCTAAATCAGCAACAAATGGAACATTAAGATCTTTATGGATAAGTTTATTCGTGACAAAGTAAGGAGCATTAAGGATTTTTTGAAGGATTTTGGATTGTAAGGATTGGATTCGAGAAGAATTGGGTGGTTTAGTGGTGCCCCAAAGCTCAACTCTGTATGTCCATATATGTCAAATAACTGTCATGTAAATGAGTCTCTTGTAATTTATTGGAAGCTTTGATCGTTTGTCTAGTAAATGTTGGAGTAGCCTGTAACGACGGGTCGTTTCTTGTCGTTTTAGTCTTGTATGTGGATTCCTAATTCAATAGTAGATCTGATTATTAGGAGATAGGGCCCAATAGATAAAATTGCTTGTAAAACTTATATCAATTTTTAATCATAATACCCAACATCGGACAAGTCTTTAATAACACTTGAACACAGTAACAATTGTCTTTAAAAGTACTTGAATTTTTTTTAAAGTGATATAACTGTGGAATTCAACTGTACAATTGTCTAATGACGTCAAGTTCTAATCAAGCTGAATAATGAGTCCTTTAGTAGAATATTGCTTTTAAAAAACAGATAAGCCAATCATTAGCGGCTCCATTTCAGCAGTTTCATTAGAATTGTCAAGTTTTACAATTCCTAAATTATAATCTAATTTTATCTATCTCATTGTTCTTTCTGTCTTCTGAAATTGAATTAGGAACTGATAATGGAAGTCGTATCTCAAAAAAAAGAAAAAAAAAAAAAAAAAAAATGGTTTCGATTGTATTGTATCTTCAATTTTTTTTTTTACTTTTATCATGACATGTATTAAAATTCCCCTCATTAAGAGCAATAAATAACTAATTGTGCTATAAGTTCAAATTCTTGCCTTATTTAAAGAGAATCAAAGAAATAATGTAATGGTATATTTTTTAAATATTTACAACTTTTTACAAGGTATACCCCAAGTAAATTTGAGAAAAGTGATTACAATGAAAGGTAATTACTTTTAAAGAACTACACACTAGAAGTAATTCATCTGAAAGCCTCAAGCCCATATTCTTTTCAGACGCTTCGGAGGATCGGGAATAGAGTGGGAAGCAAGTTCGGAGACTAGTTGATACGAGTGTGTATGTCATTTTTTTTTCAATAAAATGAATGAAAAATAATCTTTATTCTGGGACACCTTGTCCCCTAAGAATAATATAAAAGTACAATAAAAAGGTATTATTGTCTGGCTGCGTACATATCAGGCAGCAACTTATATCGAATGTAAATTATATACATATAAATATATAAGGTGGAAGTTTAGATTTAAAAACAAACCTTTGGGTTTATATGAGAAGAACAAAATAAGTAAATAACAAAATTAAAATTAAAAACTACGACTTCCTGTCCTACTGTATTCTCTAATGATAGTCCACTAATCCATGTTGAACAGATCCGCTACCTTGGACTCCACTTGGACAAACGTCTAACTTGGAATCCACATACAAGACTAAAACGACAAGAAACTGCCCGTCGTTAAGACTACTTCAACATTTACTAGACAAACGTTCAAAGCTCCCAATTAATTACAAAATACTCATTTACATGATTGTGATTAGACCTATTTGGACGTACGGAGTTGAGCTTTGGGGCTCTACTAAATCATCCAATTCATCTCGTATTCAATCCTTACAATCCAAAATCCTTCGAAAAACCCTCATTCTCCTTTCTTTGTGACCAATTAACTTATCCATAAAGATCTTAATGTTCCACATGTTGCTGATTTAGCCCAAACCAGATACGTATCCTTTCATAGTAAGCTCCATAATTACTCCAATCCACTAGTCTCCCAACTTGCTTCCTCCTACATCCCTGATAATCCTCCGAGGCGTCTGAAAAGAAGATGGCCTAGAGACCTTTTAGGCCTAGGTCTCTACTTTTAGTGTAGATTTTATTGAAGTGCTACTAGTGAGTAGTTCTTCACAAGTTATTTACATGCCATTGTATTCCCTGTCAACACATTTACTTGTTGTATATTATTTTGTACAGTTGTAAATATCAATAAATGAAAAAAAAAAAAATTCTAACACTAATATATTATTACATAATTTCGGAAGATTGATAATTGAGGAGGTAGATGAATAATTTATGTTTAAAGGAAGTGAGAGAAGGAGCATTGCGGATCGAAATGGGTATGGAATTCCAAAATAAAGCTGCACGATTAATAAAGGATTTTTCAAAGGAGGCAGTTCGATGAGAAGGGATATACAAATCTATAGGCTGGGATCTAGTGTTCAAAAGATGAATGGAAGAACGAAGGACAAGGATGTCGTAAATGTACGAACATTTTTTGGACTTTAAGGATTGGAATAGAAAGGAACCAAGGAAGTATTGTCGCCGAAAACTTGGATAAAGCCGCCTCAACTCGGAATACCAGCAAGTGATGTGAGAACGCCTGGGGATCCCAAAAATGAATCTTATAAAGGAGTTCATTCATCTTTTCAGCTTTATTTCAAGCTCGCCAGACAGTCCTCCGTATAGTTTTTCATGAAAGGATATGGGACATCTGGTTCGTTATGGATATGTTTATTTGTGAAGGATTTCGGATTGTAAGGATTGGATAGGGAAACCATTGGAATGTTTAATGAAGCCTAAAAGTTCAGATCCCTATTTCCAAATAAGTCTAATTATTGTAAATGAGTCGTTTGTAACTAATCGGAAGCTTTGAAGTTTTGTATAGTAACTGTTGAAGAAGTCGAAAAATAATAAAAGTAACTTAAATAATCAAAGTATATAATAAAATAAATAATATTTGTCCTAGAAAATCACCAAAGAAAAAGATTGGGAGACAAATAAAAAGGCAATGAAACGGATTCATTACTTTGCGTAGCCCCAAATGGGCTTATTCGCACTTTTAAAAAATAATAATAATAATAAAAACTATGTAAATAAAATAACAATATGACTGTAAAACTATATAAATAAATCCTTCAAACAATGATATATAAAATGATTGGTTTTTTAGAATAAAGAATTCAACACTCTCAAAAAATGCTTACTGGGGAAAAAGTTTTCAAATTTAACTTCTTTTTTTTTTTTAAAGTTATGTTTTAAATTTATTGGTTTTGTTGAATCCGAGTGGGCATCGGGTCCAAATCCTTATCAGTCGAAGTTGTTTTGTTTATTTTGGAATTTTAAACACGGTTTCGGAATCCTCTTGTATCTATCCAATGGAAAATTCCTTCGGGTCTTAAAGAATTCTTGATTTAATGTCAGTACCTGCTGTAAATCTTGTTTCCGATGTCACAGCTATTTTATTTTATTTTTTAAATCAAATTATAGTTTTTTGAGATCAATTTATATTTTTGGGAATATGAAGGTGAAATGACCATTCTAAAAAAAAAAATTCTTGTAAACAAAACTAATGATGCTAAAAGAATTTATCTTTCGTAAGGTATCAATCAATCAGCTAATGGAGTTCTTATAGCTCGGAGAAGAGACACGTTTATGTTGTGTTAAAAAAACAATTAAGCTCTATTCTTGGACTAATTTTTCTCTGAGAATGACTGAAAAGTTTATTGAAACGGAATTTTGAAGTTTATTTATTCAAAATGTGGTCTGGCGGTGTTCGCAAAGCAGGTGGAAGAGGGCAAAACTTCGGTATGGCCGTTTCAGCGGCTTGCTGTATGGTGGCCGTAAAGAACTTTATATAATCATCGATTTCTCTCTTCGTGCTTAGGGACAGTCGATAATTCATGGTAGACTTGAGATTTATATAGATCCCAATCTAGCTGGAATAGGCATCATGCCATCTATCTGATTACAGCACACTGTGATCTGAAGTGATGAAATCCAACGCAATGCAGTCAGAGAATCGATGGGGCTGCCTTACAGTATGACTATTGGGGTGACGGTGTAAGGACTTTTTTAAAATTTTTTTCCAGCTTCATTTGATGAAGAATTGTTCCATAATGGATGACGAGCGTTCAGATCACCAACGATCCAATGGTTCGCTCGCTTAGCGCATTCATTTAAAAGCTGAGAGAATTCCCTTACAGAAGACCTAGGTCTTCTATAAATTCCAGTGATCACAGTAGGCTTTTCGAGAAGGACTTGGATTGTTTTATGATGATAATAGACACTGGAGTAGGAATTTCTCTACCTGGTTCCGTACCTTACGGCAATAACCTCCTACTGCTCCGCTTGACTCATCTCCAGTCAGCTCGTATCCTGGCAGCCGTAAGTGCCGAAAGTTTGTTCGCGTGTCAGTGAGGATCACTACGGTGGGTTGGGTCTGTGCTATCAACGCATAGATTTCAGTTATTTTTGGGAATTAGTCCGTCAGTGTTAAAATTTAGCAAGGAGAGTTGCGTATTCATTTCGTTGCTGATACTGGACTCAAGTTATAGACGTTCCCGAAACAGTGTCATTTATGTCGTAATGTTTGTCGGTCCGTTGCGTCGGTTTTGGTGGGTGCCGGGGCTTGACAGTCGATGGTGCTTCTCGATCAGATTCAAGTTGGGATAGGCTTGGATCTCAGTTGTATCCTCTTCTTCAAGTCCAAGATGACGCCAATCACCGCAATTTAACCGGTGTATCCCTTCGGGGACACTCATTTTTGCACACCTCACACAGACGACTGCTCTACCACCATCTATATTGCACTATTTCTTTTCTTCCCTGTGTATTTCTAAGTTTTTATCTTCTATTTTGACTCCTGGAGCCGTGTGTTGGCTTTCCTTATTAGAATCCCCTGTAGGTCGTTGTCCTAAGAATTAAGCTCTATTTTGAACTAATTTCTTCTCTGACAGTTCCTTTGCTGCTTTATTGTACTGTGACACCAGAAACCACTAAGGTGGTGTTTTTTTTTTGTTTATTGAACTGACAGTTATCGTGATTTTGAATGTGCTTGGTGACCACAAAAATGAAGGAATTAATGTTTTCAGTTTTAATTCGAGCCCATTTGACAGTTATCTACATACGAAACATCCATATTCAAGGTGAGGAATTTTCCATGGTATCTTTATCCTTTGAAGCCCTATTAACTAAAAAACCTCTCTACATATCCTTGATCTCACTCCACGTTCTTTATGACACGATCTTTATTCCAATTATTACTTATCCTTTTACCAATTTTTATATCACTTTCTGACAGGATATTACTTAACCTAGTATAATAATAAGTTTTTATATTATTTCAAATAAATAAACCTCCTATACGGTTGGTTCTAGCGACAAATGCAATACATTCTGATGTGAAACTATCGTCAAAGTTTCGATGTGAACAACACGAAAAAAAAAAAAAGCCCTAACACTTAAAAATGTAGGCAAAAAGTGACTTTCTTCATTCAAACGAACATAGCAAATAAATAAGTAAAATCACAATAGTTTAAATCCTGCTGACCGTCTAAGCATATTCATTGTTTTTTTCTGCTTACCTGTATAGTTTTAAATTAAATAAAAAATTAATGTTTATTCGAAATAAATAAAGCTTAGAGAAAATAGGAGTTTAAACGTGAATTTTTCTATTCAAAACAATATAGCTCCTATACTGCAGGCCGTAGCGACAAATGATAGATAACAAAAATATTATCAATTAAATTTCTACTCAGGAAACTGCCGGAAATTTTTCCTCCGAGCAACACTAACAGAGCTAGAGCGTATCAAAATGTTACATTTTTAAGGTGAAAAAAAAAAAAAAACGTTACTCTAAAAAGTAAATATAAAAGCTAAAAGCTATATCCACTTAAAAAAAAAAAAAAATACAATAAAAAAAACTACGAAGTGATGTAACACTGGATAAATAATTTTAATAAACGGTTCATTTTAAATTGTAAAGGGAAAAACATCCGTATCGTTAATCCAACGTTATCAAGTCCAGGTGATATTTTAGAAACGGTTATATAAACGTATAGACTTCTTTTTTTTTTTCATCTTAAGTTATATATTGTGACCTTATAATCTTCATAATACAGAAGTATATAACTTTAATATTTATTATATATTTACATTATTTGTTTTGTAAATATTACAATAAAAATGCCTACATTAATAATGGTACAGGTATGATTGTTACTGCATTGTTTATGCCAAAAATAACATTTACAAAAAAATATTCCGTATTTAAATCAAAAGCTGGTCTTATAAAACAATAATTTGGTAATATTCTGGGTAATAACTGTTACTTTCTCATCAACGCTGGATACATTAATCATAACAGTTTTAGATAAACCAATCGTTACAAGTTATAAAAACAATGGTAGGTGTTGGCGTAGGTTGGATACTGAAGTGAAAAGGGGAAGTTAGAAGGGAAACGTATTTATATAAAACAAAGTTTTTCCCAAGACTCAATCCAAAGAATTGATAAATTCTTAATTCTATATATATTCATAAGAATTTATATTTATCTATGAATTATATATCCATAGATGCTCTTCTAATAGCGGGTTTTCCCCCTCTTCTACGACGAATGGCGCTAATCCTGTCAGGCATAAAATAAATTAAAGCAATTCAATAAATAACACAGAAGTAGAATTTATGAAATTTCAGTTATAGGAATTATTTTTTAAAACCAATTCCACATTCTTTCAAGACAGGAATGTATGTATCTATCACAAAGCATTTTTTCTTTGACGTTTCACTACGTATTTAACATAATTACGATTCCGTACGAATCTGAGTGTACGGTTTTCTTTGCTGTTGAGTGTATATTTTGATTTTCTTTCAGGGCTGAGGTTAGATTAGAAACTTGATTCTTATACTTAAGATTAAAAAATTCATATAGAGAAACAGTGGAATTAAGCTATTTATATTTTGTTCAAATTTCTTGGCAATTATTAACATTAGCTGAACCTACTTTTCTGACAAAATTAAAGTACAAAAATGTTTCTATAAGAAAGGTATTAGTAATTATTGTTAGTATCAATGAGTTAGATAGAAGATGAGATTTTAATTTTAATTTTCCTAGATGAGCCTGTTTCAATTGTGGATCTTCAGATATTTTATGATCTCATGAATTTTATAATATTTCGAGAGAGCGATTTGAACGTATGTTGCTAAGTTTTCCCAAATATCTCGGAAACTATTAACAATTTTACTAGTAAGTTTTCGTAGAGTAAGTACCTTTAGAGATAGATATAAAGTTAATAGAATATTCAAGATATCATGATGAATCTGATTCACTGTTAAATCATCTTGAAAAAGATATTTTTCTTATTTTTACTTACTTCGTTGATATTTACATTTGTATACAATATATAAAAGAAGTAAATGTGCGATAAAATGAATGCAATGAGATGTCAATTACTTGTAAAGTACTACTCTTTAGAAGCCCTTCAATAAATGTTCTACATGAAGTCCGTAGGCCATCTTGTTTTGAGACGCTTCAGAGAGTTATCGAGATTCGAGTTAGAAACAAGTTGGAAAATTATGGGTAGGTTATCATGGAGGGATAAACATCTTTTTTGGATCAAATCTGCAACGTATGAGATATTTAGATCATTATGGTTGTTTATTTTATTATTATCGTTTATTATTCTTTGGTGCTTAACGTCCTTAGGTACTCCAACTAAGGCAGGAAGGACTATCCTACAGGTTACCAACCTATTATAGCCAGGGTAGGGAGGTCAAGATACATTCGTTGGTCCGCCTCGAAATAAATTTTGACCCACCCAAGTGGGATTCGAACCCACGACATTCAGTACTTGTGCTGAGTCATATGATATGATAAGGAGCATTGAGGATTTCAAGAAGGATTTCGGATTGTAAGGATACGAGAAGAAATGGAAGGATTAGTGTAGCACCAATGCTCAACTCCACATTTCCAAATATGTATATCTAATTAATGTCATGTAAATAGTCAATGCTAGTATAGTCCAGTCAATAAACACATTGTAGAGTGCATGAAATATGCGATAATTTTTGACTTCATAGTTTCAATAGGAGTAGTTTGAAGGTAAACATACTAAAAGTCCCCGCCCTTGGGGGGTGATCTGACGGGGGGGGGGAGGGGAGAAGGTCCATTTTTTTCTCATAAAAAATATCTCGAAAACGGTGGACTTTAGAAAAATATATTGCAGATTAAAATTAAAGCTCAATTAATTTCTTATAAAATTAATTATATACGTATCGAAATTCTAACGGTTTTCGAGATATACGTTATTAAAAATCGACAATTTTAGATATAAGAAAAATGTTTACCTCACTTTTTGTTAAAAGTTTGAAGCAAATACTAAAAACGTATAAATGAAATTATAGCAAATTTAATGCTCTACAGTTTTGATTCTGACGGTTTTTCTGAGAAACGGTTGTGGAACGTAATATAAGCAAAAGTTTGACAAAAAGTGAGTGGACATTCCCCCCACCGTTAGCTCACCCCCCAGGGGCGGGGACTTTTATAGTATATTTACCTTCCAACTATTCCTAACGAATCTATGAAGTAAAAAACTATCTCATATTTCATGCACTCTACACCCCTCATTTTATCATTCATTGACTAGAATAATAGTCAATAAGAAAAAAAAAATAATTTATATTCTTAACTGCTTTAGGAAAAAAATTAATATGACTTTTTATATAGAAATCTATGTGTTATTCAATTTTGTAGAAAGAAAAAAGAAGATATTCTATAGTTGATTGTGCTGTAACTTTTTAAGTAAATAATAAATAAAACATTTGTACTAAGGTGGGAGAGGCTTCGCTGAATCTTCAGCGGTGGGGAGAATTAGTGTTATACCAATGAACGAATGTACCTAAATCCTCTTCAATTATTACATTAAATCTGTTGTTTTGTTGTCGCTTATAGCTTCTTAATATGGTGGACTCTCAGAAAGATTTTTCGACTCAAGGTAAGGCTTGGGATAAACTAATTGGACGATCCTCTACGTCATTTTCTTCCTAATTGCTGCCAACTTCTTCAATCATAATTACCTCCACTGCCTCCTCTATCTCACACCTCGAAACTTAATCTATTGTCTTTTATAAAAGGTTCTTGTCTTTTGTATTAAGATAATAATATTTATTTAGCGTCAAAGTTTTTTTCTCTCAAGAAATGCACTCAAAAATTTATCATCTGATGCTATTTTAAAATTTGTAGTCAAGGAAAACTCCATTATTTTTATGGATGAAAAAAATTATCAACCGACGGGTCTCGAGAAAAGGAAACTACCATTGCAAATTCTTAAGCGGATCAGTCAGAAAGACGGATAATATTTCAATTTAATTCAAATTTATGAATAAGTTACAAAAGACTCATTGACATGATTATATTAATGAGGCATATTTAGACATATGGAATTAAGCTTTGGGCCTCTAATCCTTCTATTATATAATCCTTACAACCTGAAATCCTTCGTCAAATCCTCATAAAAGCAAACCAAATCTATTAAAAACAAATGTTCAAGAAATTTTTTTTTAATATACATTTATTGAAATTTACAACTGTAAAAAATATATAAATCAAGTAAATGTATTGAAAACGATTATAATAACATGTTAAAACTTGAAAAGAACTAGGTCTCTAGGCCATCTTCGTTTCAGACGCCTCGAAGGATTATCATGAATGGAGTGGGAAGCAAGTTGAGAAACTAACGGATTTGAGTGGATACGGACCTTACTACGAAAGGATAGGTATCTGCTGTGGGCTAATTCAGGAACATATGGAACATTAAGGTCTTTATGGATTAGTTTATTTGTGACAAAGTAAGGAGCATTGAGAATTTTTCGAAGGATTTTGGATTGTAAGGATTGAATACGAGATGAATTGTATAGTTTAGTGTAGCCCCAAAGCTCAACTCCGTACGTCCAAATACGTCTATTCACAGTCATGTATATGAGTCTTTTGTAATTAATTGGGAGCTTTGAATGTTCGTCTAGTACATATTGAAGTAGTCTGTATCGACGGGCCGTTTCTTGTCGTTTTAGTCTTGTTCAAGAAATAAATTTTAAATAAATATCAAACAGTATATAATACCTATAAATTATAATATATAAAACTAATCACTATTCAGAAAATATCAAAAAAAAAGTTGAATACAAATTATTATTCATGAGGATAAATATTCTGATGCTTCTGGGTTTCTTTTATTAGCTGTGGAAACACAAAATTACTAAAACTTTTCATAAAATCTTTACATGGAAGGATGAAAGGAAATATTAGATCATCTTGGATGTATTTATTAGTGGTGTGATAAGGAACAATGGAAATTTCACATGGAACTAAAACATTTATCAATCTGATACAAGAGAAATTCGACTGTTTTGTGGGGAACTAAAGTGCAACTCGGTATTTCCCAATAGGTCAGATTATAGTAGTATAAATGAGTCTAATTGGAAGGTTGGAAAGTGTTTCTTATAAGTGTTTAAGTAGTTGGAAAATTTTTCTTGTTTCTAAAGATTAGTGCTCACTAATGTGGATCGGAGCGCGGCGCAGCGGAGGGAATTTCCCGACGTTTCTTAGATAGGAAAATGCACCGCCGAGATAGCGTACGAGAACCCTATTTAACTCGAATAACCGATCTCTGTCGGATTATCCGCTCTGATGCGCTACGCCCCTATTCTAATGAGTGTTTGTTAGATTTAAGACTTGCAGATGAAGTTCTAGCTTGCGGATCTAATGAACTAAATATGCCTAATGTATGTTAGGAAGGTGGATTAGGATCACGATGCGCATTTTAAAATGCCCAATATAAGGTAGATATATTTAATAAAATATATATAGTAATAAGAAATCTGGGAGTAACTTTTGATCAATATCTTTCTTTATATTTTTAATCTTAATATCAACATATTTTTATTTTTAAGCAACTTTTCCATTACCGCTGAGTACTCGACAACTTTTGGTATCGTTTTTCCCAACTTTGACCATGAATGTATATGGATGACTGTCTAGTGAGCTCCGAATGAGATTTAAAAGACTAATGAACTGTTTTATTAGATTTATTTTGGGATTTCTAGACTCTTTCACATATCTCACAGGTTCTGTAATTCTGAAATTAGGTGGCTTTACCCCAGTTTTCGACGTCAACACTTCCTAGGTGCATTCATATTTCGATCCTTGAAAACCAAAAAAAATCCAGCTATATTCATGATCTCCTTACTTTTCGCTCCTCCATCCACTTCTTAAATATTAGAAACCAACCCATCAACCAGTACACTCCTGCGCATCGAACTGCATCCTTCGAGAAATCCTTTATTATCCGCGCTTCCTCTTTATGGAATTCATTGCCCATCTCAATTCAAATTTGTTATTCTTAAGGGACAACTTCATTTTCTTCTCTTCTTCTTCACTATAACGCGTGGAAAGGATGTACAGAACGCAACCTAAGTTAATTACTTGTTTACTATATATGCACATATTTATTGGAAAGAACGTTTGAATACTAAAAGTAAAATACTATTCACGAAGCCAATGTAGTATTACATATATGCATTCAAAATTTTCCATTCGCACTAAGCATTTCGCTGTTCAAAAGACATTATGAATTGTGATATTTTGTGTTGTAATTAAAAAATACCTTAAGTTTTCCGTATGACTGCTTTTTTTTTTCTACCGGAAAAAAAACAACTTAATTTCTGTCTGACTGGGTAAAACAATAAATAATGGATATGTCTATCTATAATCAACTGCTTTTATATCTAATGCTTCTGATGAGGAAACTGTCGGTAAATTTTGCGATCCTAGCAACACCAAGAGAGGGTGTTAAAAAATATCCAACACTTAAAAATTAAGGCAGAACTTGACTTTTTTCATTCAAACCAATATGGATCCTAAACGGTAGGTCCTAGGGACAAATGTTATATGGCAAAAATATTCTGCTAGTGGGAGCACTCTGAGTACGGCTTACCCTCCAAATTGGGGGCCAAGTTTGGATCGGGGTGTTTTTAAATTTTGTGTATAGATTACGACTGTATTTATGATTATTTTTTTTTCTTCCTTAATTTTTATTTTTGTATAAGTATAACCTATTTTATATTATCATTTTATTTTTTGTATATTTAGAGGTTGTTTATTCTAATATTCTTACTTTATTACTTTTACTTTATTTTATAGCATTGTACATATTGTGCGAATGAGTCTTTGTCATCCGTATTACTCATTAAAAAAAAAAAAAAAAAAATTTGTTTTATGCGAGTTTCTTTCTAAATATGGTTAAGTGACCCATGAAAAGTAATCTGAAGTTACTATAAAATAACTTGGAATGGTAACCGTTACGGTGACATATCTCACGTAACAGGGAGCATAAAATGTTGTCAGAGGGGAGCTTTATTACTCTGGAACTGTTCCTTTGATTTCAGTTATAGAAGAAAATAAATAAATTGAGTTCATTCTTCAAAGTGTACAGGAACTACTAATCGTGGTAATTAATTTTGGAAATGTTTTGGCTAAACAGCATATTCTTAGTGATCAAAGATTTTGACCGGATTACCGAATTATTTAAGATAGATCAGTCTGAAATTACTTTCTCTTCTATAAAATGGGATCTCTGAAATGACTTGATCTACTGGAGACGTGATTTAGCCATCCTGACATATCTCTCCTATTGGCTGTCGAGAATTTTCTCAATTATCTTCGGGTGATATTGACTGATAAAAATACTCGATAGACAACAGTCGTCATCTTCAATGATCTTGCCGAACAATATAATCTTATCTCCTCAATATTTACAAACCACTAAAAAAAACCTTCAAAGCTCTGAAAAACAACTAATGTCTGTGCAAGCACCGGGGTTTATCATCGTTTTTCCTAGAGTTTCATTCGTAATTATTTGAATCATTTCTAATAAGAAAATAAGACGGATATTTAGTCCAGTCAATGAGTGCTGAAATGTGTAGAGTTCATGGAATATGCTTAAATATTTGATTTCACAGCTTCGTTAGGAGAAGTTAGAAAGTAAACATATTAGAAGTCCCCGCCCTAGGGGGTGAGCTAACGGTGGGAGTTAGGAAAGAAGTTCTTATTTTTAGGTATTTCGATTATATCTCGAAAACAGTGGACTCAAGAAAAATATATTTCAAACCAAAATTAAAGCTCATTAAATTTCTTATAAAATTGATTTTATACATATTTGTCAAACTTCCAACAGTTTTCGAGATACACGTTATTAAAAGTCGATAATATTCGAAAAAAACAAAACATTTTTACCTCACTTTTTGTCAACCATCTGCTTCAAGAGCCAAAAGCGCATACATGAAATTAAATTATTTCAGACTTTTATTATAACATTTTTTCAGAGAGACGATCGTTTAAGTTACTGGAAGCAAATGTTTGACAAAAAGTGAGGTATATTTTTTTTTTCGAAAATTAGCAATTTTCAATAACGTAAATCTTGAAAACCGTTGGAAGTTCGATAAATATGTATAGAATTAATGCTATAGGAAATTTAATTAGCTTTTTTTTTATTTGTAATATATTTTTCTAGAGTCCACCGTTTTCGATATATAATAAAAAAACACAAAAATGGGACCTTCTCCCCTCCCCTCCACAGTTAGCTCACGTTTAGTGGGAATTTTTAGTATTCCAATATTTAAATATACGTTTATACAAGGATAATTTGTTGTAAATTTTCAAATATATTTTCAGATAAATTAAATTCGAATAAAAATGACCGTTTAGGCGACATTGAAACGCATGAGGTCTCGGCCGTGGCATTATGAAGTTGATTCGAGTCCAGTGAAAGTGGCCATTGTCACCTCCGAGGGGGCGGGGCGAGGAAATCAGTCCAGGTCGATAAGCTGCAAAATTAAAATCGATTTATTAATCACTAAATCGAAATTCAATTAATAGTTTACCACGTTCAAATAACTTTCGAGCCTTCATAGAAGTTTAGTTGCAATTACTACCGAAACGTTTCGGAATCTTACATAAAAATTTTAATCAATAAATGAATCGATTTTTTTCTCGATTGGGAGATACCCATGGAACAGGTGTATAAGCAATGCAGTTATATCAGGGTAGCTCCTACATTGATTACATAAAGTGTTGACCAAACACCAGCGTTATTATTGAAAAAAAAAAAAAAAAAAAAAGATCTTTTATTTCGATACATGTTTCGTTAGTAAAATAATATTAATGATTCATGATTTATTAATTTCCAAGCACTTTAATAAATGCTCCACATTACAAGGTATCTCGACCATCTTTTTTTCAGACGCCTCGGAGGATTATCTGGAGTTGACTGTGAACCAAGTTGGGAGACTAGTGGGTTCGAGTGGGAATGGATTTTACTATGATAGGATGGATATCTGGTTAGTACCAAATCAGCAGGATTCGATACGAGAATAGTTTAGCGGAGCCCCAAATTATAATTTTAAAAATTTAAGAAAAGAAAACATGTTGATTTTAAGAAGCAGGAAGGGTTCCTTAAAGCTATCATGTAGAGTAAACTAGAAAATAATAGAAAAAAAAGCAGGGAGTATTCAGTTAAATTATCAGGTATGTAAACAGTCCCTAAGTTTTCCCTATGATTAGTCGGTTTTCTGTTGGAAGTACGGAGTTGAGCTTTGGGGCTTCACTAAACCATAATTTATATCGTATCCAATCCTTACAATCCAAAATTCTCAATGCTCCTTTATCAGTCACCAATAAACTCATCCATAAAGATCTTAAAGTTCCATATGTTGCTGAGTTAGTCCAAATCAGATTGCTATCCTTTCATAGTAAGCTCCATAATCACTCAAATTCACTAGTTTCTCAACATGCTTCCCTCTCTATTTCCGATAAACCTCCGAGGCGTCTGAAACGAAGATGGCCTACAGATCTTCTATTGTGATCTTTGTAATACATTTACTTGATGTATATATTTGTGGAGTTGTAAGTTCAAATCATGTTATTGTATGCGCTCGGTACAGAAGTTCGTTAGTTCAAGCCCACCTGAGGGGGTTAAAATTTATTTCGTGGCGGATCCACGAAGTGAATCTTGACCTTCCCACCCTGGTTAGGATAGGTTGGTAACTTGTAGGATAACCCGTCCTTCTTGGCCTAGTTGGGATACATAACACGTCAAGCACCAGCAAACACCCAAATCGTGGATTTTTTAAACTTTAGATAACTGCTACGAACAACTCTGCATAGTACCTACTAAAGCTAGGCAAGATCACCTGACAAAGAACTGGACGAGTTCTAGTGACTTCTGGATCTATTACCAAGGGTGCGTCCATCTGAGTGATTAGGAATGCCGTCTTGATAAGTGCGTTAGTACTGAGGCGCATGCCAACTGCAGCAACCTTGGAACGGTCTCGAACACTTGGAGCAGGAAATGAACGCGTATTGAAAGGAAGAAAAAGCTACTGGCTATGTAATTATTACTATGATTAATTTATAAACTATTTAATTTAATAACTGCAGTAGATACTTGTTGCTCCAATAGTATAAATAATCGGTAATCGAAACCTCAGTTAAAAAAAAAAAACTAAGAAAATACAGACACGATGAAAAAAAGTATTGCCGGGGTCACCTGTGGTGTAGTGGTTAGCATAGCAACCTACTAAACCCAAGATCGCGGGTTCGCAGCCCGGCAGATGACCTTAGGATTTTTTAAAGGGAGTAAATAATCCTTAGCTATGCCGTCCTTCGGAAGGGACGTAAAATGGGGGTCCCGAGCCTGTGCGATGTCAGGTACTCGTTAAAGATCCCTATCCTAATTAAACCTGGATAGGCAAAATTTAGGACTCCCACCGTAGCATCGTCCGATTAGCCATAGCAGCATAAAGTGACGTTAAACGAAATAAACAAACAAAACAAAAGTATTGCCAGTTTCTGATAGCCCTTATGTAACGACCAATACGGATATAATAATCAGTATAACAACATATTAGACGTTTTAAACTAGATTAACCCTCAAACATAAAAAATGGCGGATTACAGTTGACCGAGAGGTTGGAAAATAGCAAGAGGTCATATTTAAGAGGAAGTTGGATAAAAAGTCGTTGATGTTGATAGGTTTATCTTTTTGGTTTATTGTTTATATGCACATAGCAGATTTAAAAGACAAGAAACTGCTCGTCGTTTCAAACTACTCCAAAATTTACTAAAAAAGCGTTCAAAGCTCTCAATAAATTTACAGGACAGTAATTAGACCCATTGGGGATCCACTAAACCTTCCAATTCTTACAGTCCAAAATCCTTCGTAAAATCCTTAAGGCCCTTATTATGTCACAAACTTATCCATAAAGATCATAATGTTCCGTATGTTGCTGATTTGGCCCAAACTAGAGATCTATTCTTTCATAGTAAACTCCATTCCATATTCAAATCCACACTCCCAACTTGCCTCAAACTCAATTCCCAATAATCCTCCCAGGTGTCTGAAAAGCAGATGGCAGAGATTGTGATGCAAAAATTGTACCGAAGTGTTACTAGTGAGTAGTTCTTTACACGTTATAGACATGCCATTGGAAGAATTTTCCTCAAATTTACTAGTTGTATGTATTATACAGGGTGTTCGGAAGATCGTTGGCCAAAGAGGTTCGTTTTGAACCTATTTAAGGTCACTTACCTATATACTAAGTCATACTGTTTTTTTATGGATTTTTTTAAAATAATGGCCAAATCTAAACATTTATGCCTTACAACTTCGTTGTTTACTGGTATATCAACGCCAGATTTTCCCCTGTAATTACTAATACATTGTCCATGTAAAATAAAAAATATTTAACGATTTTCCGTTTTTTTTGCATCAAATCTTTTTTATTTTACATGGACAATGTATTAATAATTAAAAACAATGAAGTTATAAGGCATAAATGATTGGTTTTGGCCATTATTCAAAATAAATCATTAAAAAAAAAAAAAAAAAAAAACCCGTAAGACTTTGTATATAGGTAAGTGACCTCAAAAAGGTTCAAAATCAACCTCCCTACCCGAGATTCCTCTTTTGCTCACGATCTTCCGAACAACCTGTATACTGTAGTATATATCAATAAACAGTAAAAAAAGTTAAAAATTTCACATGAAAAATCCGAGAATTATTACTTGTTGTCAAACAGTGTGTCAGATTATCTTATTTGTACAGAAAATAAACATAAAAAAATAAATTAGGTGATCCAATTATTTTTGAATGAGATTGTAATAAATTTGACCTTCTCGAACACAAGGAGTTGAGCTTTGGGGTACAATACAAAATATTTCGTAAAATCCTCAATGCTCTTTATAAGTCAAAATCATAGTCCTCAATAAAGATCTTAATCCATATGTTGCTGGTTTAGTCCAAACCTACATCCTTTATATCAAACTCAATGGCCACTCGAACCCACTAGTCTGCCAACTTGCTTCACACACGATTCCCGATAATTCTGCGAGGCGTCTTAAAAGAAGATGGCCTAAAATAATAAAAGACCTAACGTAGAACTTTCAATGTTATTATATACAGCGATATAATATTATATATATATATATATATATATATATATATATATATATATATATATATATATATATATATCAATAAATAGTTTTAAAAAACTAATGTTTAAGAAATAATTATTATCTCCTTTATTTTATTTTAAACCGTAATTGTAGTTAATAGGTTTATGTTATAATAATTTATTTTTCAGACTAAAGAGCTGATACAGCTGCTGGGTTTGATATATTTTTTTTTAAAAATCTTCTAGTCTTGTTTTTTTGGGGTGAAAACCCGTTTACTTTTTAATTTTCGGACTTCGGGTAGACTAAAAAGTGAAAATTAAGTGAAATTTCGAAAGTAACAATTTGCAGTTCTTTCTCTTCAGGTTCAGGATTTATATCAATCAGTGAAATATAGGTACCAATATTTTTAGATTTTTGTTACCGGTAAAGGTTTTGAAAAATCTATTCTCGATTACCGGCACTTCCGTTTAAAAATAAATTGCTATCACATAAAATAATAGATGTGAGGACTAAAAAAGCAAACCTGATCTTTAATAAAAAATAATAATAATACAATAAATAAATTAGTAAACATTATAAGTTATTTTCAGTTCAAGCATTGTTTAAAAAATAATTCATTTTAGAAGAAGAAGAAGAATATGAACTTTATTCTGGGACAACTTGTCCCCTAAGAATAACAACAGAGTACAATACATAGGACAATCATCTGGCTATGATAATTAATTATAATAAATAATAATAATAATAATTTATTAATAATTCAATTATGAGTTACAAAATGAATGAAGAAATCTTGTAAAAAGATATATCATATGTATACTAGTATAATGTATATAACGTAAGTATTCATGTTTTACATTTGCACGGAAGATTAAAAATCCAGGAGGTAAAGAAATAGATGATGTTTAAAGGAAGTAAGATTGGAGCTTTTTAGAATTGATATGGGCAATGAATTCCATAAAGAGGAAGTGCGGATAATAAAGGACTTTTTGAAGGATGCAGTTCAAGAATATAGGTGGGTTTTTTGGTTTTCAAGGATTGAAATATGAGTGCACTTGGGTGAAGCCCAATGATGATATATACAATTATATGAATAACATTTCACTAAACATTTCAGCGTGGATATTTCCTTGGATGTTGATTTTGATAGTGTATTAGAGTTAGAAAAGCAGTATGAGTAAGAAAATGAAAAATAATCTCTGTTCTGGGATAACAAAAATTTCTCTAAGAATAACCAAAAATTACAAACAAAACTGGATGCATTTATTTTAGTAATGCATCAGCTTTGGCAGCTGGAAATAGTATTCCTGTTTCTTCATTTTCCAATAGTGAACACATACTTCAACAATCTGACTTTTTGATTTCAGTAGCTATCCTTGATTTTTCAAGAGAGCGCTATGAATTATGTGATCATGTTCTGAGCTGTGCTGATACAGTATATGAAAAAGTTTTCTGTTGTTATAAGATATAAAATATATTTTAAAATAAATTACTTTACATTTTTTGAAATGAATACTTTTGGCTGGGAGTCTATAGTTTTATTTTGTTATATTTTTTTTCAACATAACATTAAATTTTGACACGCTGTATCTCTGTTCGAGTTTCTTGGATTGGAAATTTGACAACGGTTTCCTACTAAAAATTTAATGTTAAATATTTTTTGTTTAATAAAATTTTTTGCTAGAACCATTAGGAGCTATGAAAAAAAAAAAAAAAAAAAAAAAAAAAAATAACACACGTTTTGTCTACACTTTTTAAGTTCTAGCTGTGTTGGTATTGCTCAGATCAAAAATAGTGTTCTCATTAGAAATTTAATGGAAAATATTTTTTGATATACAGGGTGTTTGGAAGATAGTTGGCCAAAGAGGTATCTCGGGTAGGGAGGTTTATTTTGAACCTATTTAAGGTCACTTACCTATATACAAAGTCTTAGGTTTGAAAAAATTACCAAAACCAAATATTTACATTTCAAAAAAAAAAAAAAATAACTAGAGAAATTTTAAAATAATTTGGATTTGGCTGTTGTGCTTACTTTTATTTTTATTTATTTTATTTTATTTTTTTTAAACCTAAACTTGAAGTTCTCAGTAAAACAAGATTTAAGGATCTCCTATGTTGTTTTTTGCATCAAATCTTTTTCATTTTACATGGCAAATGTATTAGTAATTACAGAAAAAAAAATGGCGTTGATATATCAGTCAACAACGAAGTTAAAAGGCATAAATGTTTGGTTTTGGTCATTTAAAAAAAAAAAAAAAATGCATTAAAAAAAAAACCCTTAAGACTTTGTATATAGGTAAGTGACCTTAAATAGGTTCAAAATGAACCTCCCTACCCGAGATACCTCTTTGGCCAACGATCTTCCGAACACCTTGTAAAATGTTTTTCGCTGGTACATACCGTTTAGTTAGAATGAAAAAAAATCACGATTGAAACCCCCTACTTTCTCTCAACTTCTTGAATAACCAACCATTAATGGTTAATTAATGGTTAATTAAAGTAGTTCGATCCTTTTAATTCTTATATGTAATATGGGAAAAGCTGTAGGTTACCAGGGTCTATGTTTTTTACGAGTCAGAGAGAAATTGATTTATCTAGATAATGTGAACCTGACGTACCGTTCAGTATCTAGATTGGTTGGAATGAAAAAAGTTACGAAACCCCTATTTCTTTGTTTATTTCGAATAATCATTAATTCATAATTTAATTTAATTATTAATTTAAGTTATTTGATCCTTTTATTCTGAAATGTACTGATGACGATTAAAAATAAATTTTCAATGTAGAATATTTTTCTTTTCCTACTGTATTTAATAAATCCGCCCTTCCGTCCGCAAACTATATTTCTAGCTGCCTAGAAAAAAATACAGTATATTTTAGATAGAAATATCCATGATCTGTTGGGAGAAATACTCTTTCCAATTTTTTTTGTTGTTAATTATGTATAAAAATACTGGCGTTGATTCCTCAATAATCGCTGGAATCAAGAATCGACACAACTCTAAAATAAATTATAATAATGATGACCCTAAATGCTTGTTTAATTATCTCATATCAAATTACCCTCTAGTACTTAGATCCTCAAAATGTCTTACGTATCACTGTTTGTTCAATACGATTTATCAGTAATATAATATTTTGGCATGACAAGAGTGGTATTGTCAAGATAATTGACTCGGAGACAAAGCAGCACAATATGAAAACGTTACATAAATTGATAAGGGCTTAATCTCACATTCTCCTTATCGGTTTGATGTCACTGCCTTGGAACTCAGCTGTGGGTTTATCGAATATCATTTGATTTACAATATGTCAATGGATGTCGGTTTACAATATTTGATAGTATTATAATAAGGTAACCCAGACGGTTATTGGCACTTCATACAGTTATTAATATCATAACTTGTAAACATAAAAAATAATATTTTTAAACGAAGAAATATACAAAAAAAACTCAATCTATCCCTGATATGGCAAAAAGTGACTTTTTTCATTCTAACAAATATGGTTTCTGAATGGTATGTCCTAGCGCCAAATTTTAAATAACTATACATATTTTCCATTAAATTTCAGATAAGAAAGCTATCGCCAAATTTTCGATCTGAACTAGTAAATTAAATTTAATACCAAAAAGTGTTCGGCTAGAATAGGGAATGTCCAAAGAAATTGGAACTGATTTTATCGCCACCTATCAGCTTGTCCCATGTTCTATCACCTAAGGTGGTCTCATAGAGACTAGAAATAGGATTTCCACATGTTTTGAAGTTTAAGTACCCGACCCCAAAGATAAAAAATATATACTTCGTAATCTACATTTTCGATTTTTCTATGATTTAAATATGTTTACATTGCCCCCCCTTCTTGCCCAACACCCTTCATTTATTTATATTTAACATAAATACAAAATTATATACACATTCATTGAAATACACAACTGTAAAAAATATATACATCAAATAAATGTATTGACAACGATTATTATAACATGCTAAAATTTGAAAAGAACTACTCATCAGTAGCACTTTATTAAAAATTCTACACTAGAAGGTCTCTAGGCCATCTTCCTTTCAGACACCTCAGAGGATTATCAGGAATGGAGTGGGAAGCAAGATGAGAAACTTGTTTTGAGTGGTTATGGAGCTTACTATGAAAGAGTACCTATCTGGTTTGGGCTAAATCAGCAACATGTGGAACATTATGATCTTTATGGATAAGTTTATTTGTGACAAAGTAAAGAGCAATGAGGGTTTTTCGAAGGATTTTGGATTGTAAGGATTGAATACGAGATGAATTATATAGTTTAGTGGAGCCCCAAAGCTCAACTCCGTACGTCCAAATAGGTCTAATAATAAAGTCATGTATATGAGTCTTTTGTAATTAATTAGGAGCTTTGAACGTTTGTTTATTAAATGTTGAAGTAGTCTGTAACGACAAGCAGTTTCTTGTCGTTTTAGTCTTCTAAACAGAGGTTATGTTTGTAATCAATAGGGTAAAATTACTTGAATTAATAATTGAATTAAATTAAAATTCAATGATTATTCGAAATTAATTAAGTTAAGAGAAAATAGGGGTGTCAAACTTGATATTTTTCATTCAATCCGACATAACTCCAAAACGGTAGGTCGAGCGACAAATGTTATATAAAAAAAATCATTCTCCATTTAATTTCTAATAGGGAAATATCCTCACATTTTCGATCTCAACAACACCAACAGTGTCAAAATGTTATATATAAATATATATTTATTTTGTTAATATTTACTACTGTATAGAATATATACATTTAGTAAATATGTAGAAAAATGATAATGAAAATAATTTTTTCATACTCCTTATCACTTTTGAACTTTAATCCAGGAATAAGAAGTCATTCTTTTTCTTTCTGTAATAAATTATCGAACTTAAACAAATAATATAATATTAACTTCTATAAATCTGAATAAAGACCTCAGGTAACCAAATATTCTTTTTTTATTATAGTTTTTTTTTTTTTATCATAACTGAAAAATATTAATTCTTTAATGAAATGTAATATAAAAGTGGTAAAACGAAACGGAAACTTCTATTTTAGCAGTTTATATGCGTTTTTATTTACAATTACATGTAAGATATTTTTCTTATTTGTATTACAGATCTGTTTATAATCTTTCCTACCCTTCGGAATCGTGGAACCTCATATCGAAACACAAGAATCGGATCAAATCCATGGAGATGCGTTATCTTCGTAAAGTGGAAGGAAGGACACGGCGAGATAGGATACGCAACAGTATACGGACTAGTCTAAAATCTCCTTAGGATGGACCAGGAAAGAACTGCCAGGAAGACTTGTGGAGGGAAGAAGGCCAAAGGCTCTTCAGATAACCGAATACGAATTTATTAGTTATAATTAATATACCAATGTAAATATTTAGTTGTATATTTACGATGCGATGTACACATTTATAACTCAATAGAGAGGAAATATTTATTTCACTATAAATATTTAAAAAAAAAAAAAAAAAAAAAAAAAAAAAAAAAAAAAAAAAAAAAAAAAACAGAGAGCAGAGAGAGAAAAGAGAAATAAATAAATTGAAAAAAAAGAAAAGGAAAAAAAAAAAAAAAAAAAAAAAAAAAAAAAAAAAAACAAAATCACGAACAATTTAATCTAAAATAATTGTTATGTACAAATCTATAGATCATTGAACAAAGGAACAAATACATTGAACAAAACTATCTGAATAACAAACAATACGAAATGGGCGTAAAAACCTTGCCTGTTTAAACGCCTCAACACAAACCCTAACCCAGAATCTGAATAACGACCTCAGGTAACCAAATATTCTTTTTTATATTGTTTTTTTTATACTTAAAAATAGTAATTCTAGAAGCAGTTTATATGCGTTTTGATTTACAATTACATGTAAGATATTTTTTATTTGTATTACAGATCTTGTTTATAACCTTTCCTACTCATCCGAATCGTGGAACCTCATATCGAAACACAGAATCGGATTCAAATCCATGGAGATGCCGTAAAGTAGGATAGGATACGCAACAGTATACGGACTAGTCTAAAATCTCCTTAGGATGGACCAGGAAAGAACTGCCAGGAAGACTTGTGGAGGAAAGAAGGCCAAGAGGAAGACCACGCATTTCTTGGGAGGAGAACGTAAAGAGGCGTTGAGGAGGCGGGACATGGACTTAAGTAAGAGAAGAGAGTTGGCCCAAGAACTGGACATCTAGTCTAGATTAGAAATTGTGACCCCACATTGATTACAGATTCATCAGAAAGTCCATAAATACGATATCTTATCTTCATTTGAGTAAAGCAATCGGTTGAATTTTACTTCATTTTTCTAAAAATGGATACCTAAAGCACCTCGAAGATTTCCGATGTCACCCATATCCCAACGGAAACAATGATCGGCTTGACCAACTGATCGGCACGTGGCTACTCGGCTAAAGTCGTAGTTGCCCCATCTCTAATATTTTTTTAAATATTGCGTTTAAATATTTTGTCCTTGAGAGCAGACCTGTTTAATAAGGATTAGCTTTATGATTATAATTTATTATAAATTATAAAAAAATAAAATAAAAATAATAATAATTATTGGTTTTAGGAAAAAGTAGGGTTACAAATTTCACTTGGGAAAACTAAATTCTTTTTTTCAAAAGCAGAGATTATAAGCTTGAAAACAAAATATGGTAAAATCAACAAGGTCCCATACTTTAAGTACCTCGGAGAATTCATCGAACCGACAGGTATTGAAAAAATCTCACAGCAACATCGCCTACAAAAAATTAAAAAAGAATTAAGGTTAACACAAAACCTCTACAACAAATAATCAATGATATTATCAGGAAAAATCTAGGAGGAAGACATACCCAGGACGGTTACAAGCTACAAACAATTAAAACTACAGAAAAGTTTTCAAACATTGAAATTTATATTAGGAAAACGAAAATGAAATTCTTTGGTCATCTCAGCCGACTAACAGAGAATCGACAGACGAAAAAAATAATAGATTATGTAACTTCACTTAAGAATTCCACACCTTGGCTATATGAAATTCGAAAGGTCCACAAAAATACAAACATAAGACCAGCAGACCTCTAGAAAGAAACATCTTTAGACACAAAGTAGACAAATGGGAAGTTGTACCGGAGCAACCAAAACAAAAACAGTACAGACCAAAGTGGTCAGATGAGCGTAAACAAGCCTTTTCTGAAAGAATGAAGGTCTACTGGAAGAATAGGAAGAACCCAAAGAAAAATTAATTGAGTTGATTGCTTAACGTCTTCCATATCTGAGGAGAATTCGAGGGGAAAAAAAAAATTGGTTTTAGGAGTAAGTTGCTATGTCCTTGGCAATAAACTTCAAATGGGCCGTGACTTGGCAAAAATAGAATATCGATCCGCCAGCTTCCTTATTTCGTCAATCAATTTGACCGTGATTGATCGAACTTCTTTTGTTTATACCTGTAAGCGATTTGTCATGTTACATGACTGGCGAGCTAAGTTTGACAGGCCCATGCTAAAGTAGAGCCTTTGATTTACCGTGGATCCTCAAAATGAGATGGTTGAGGGATCGCTATGAGCGAGATTGTATAATCAGTTAATGGCTTTCTTTGTAGATGGCTCTCTAAATGGAACAAACATTCCTATCAGAACCCCCTTGAGATTGCATGATTGCTTTATTAATAATTCTTAGTTTTATATTTATCGTCGAGTAATTGATTTTTGGCGACTATATAATTTTTAAATCTTATATTTATAACTTAATTTTCAACATATTTTCATACATTTAAATAAATTAAATTTTTTGTTCTATTACTTCTTTCATTTAATAAGTCAGTATTTGTCAAAGTTTGTGGCTTTGATAATCACGAGGACATGGAAATTGGATGTTAAGAATTCATTTCCACAAAACCGAAAGAATTGGAATTGAAGGTAAAATTCTTGGATTTTAAGAAAACATTAAAACCGAAGGATTGGCAAGGTGTGGTTGAAATCAGTTGTGAAAAGTGGACTTCACTTTTAATAGTTGTAATTGATAATGTTTAAAATATTTAATCCGAAATAATTATTCCCAAGAACTTTGTTACGACATTGTATGTGTTTTAAGAACAATATTATAAGCAACACATGGGTTGGAATGTTGAATGTATAGTCCAGGCAACGAAGGAAATATAACGGAAATTATTCATGTAGTAATAATAGAAGCCAATTTTGACGAAGTTGTAGAGGAAGGTGTCCTTAACAACATACTAAAAGTACTGAGAGGTGGGAGTGGAGCTAAGAGCGGGGGACTTTTTTTCAGGTTCTTGTTAATAACTTGAAAACTATTGCCTCTAGCGAAAAGATATCTATATACTAAATTAATTTGCATAAGATGTTCTACAAATAAGGTTCTATACACTTTTACGCTGCGATCAATGCTTAGGGTGATATAGAGGGGAGGAATTGAATACTTGCGGTAAGTCAGCACTATTTTGGCACAAGTGGGCTGGCGTGGGTATTTTGCGGGATTCATTCATCATTATATAATTTGATTTGATTGTAAATTTAGTAAGCTTTCATTGAAAAAAATAAATTTTGGATAAAACAAATAGTTTAATATAATTAGTAATAACGAATAATGTGTCAAAAAACTTGGATTTCACAACAGTACGAGGTTATGGTGCGCTGGCATTGGTATTTTACGTGACTTTATATCAATTTAATATATGGGTCTGATTGGAAATTTAGGCAGCTATCAGTTGAGAAAAATAAATTTTGGATCAGGCGAGTAGTTTTGGGGTTATAATGAAAAGTGTACCAAAAAACTTGGATTTCACAACAGTACGAGGTTATGGTGCGCTGGCATTGGTATTTTACGTGACTTTATATCAATTTAATATATGAGTCTGATTGGAAATTTAGTCAGCTATCAGTTGAGAAAAATAAATTTTGGATCGGAAGAATAGTTTTGGGGTAATAACGAAAAATGTGCCAAAAATTTTTCACTTAACACCCCGAAACTATTCTTACGATCTAAAATTTCTTTTTCTCATATAAAAGCTGGTTAAATTTACAATCAGATTGTGTACATGAAATTTTAATCAGTTCCTGAAAAACACCCATAATACCACGGTGAGGAACCCGTACTGTTGTAATCCCCTCGTTTTTTTCTCGGTACGTTTCTCGATTTAATCAAAAAAATATTATTCCGATTTTACATTTCTTTTTACCACGTCTAAGCTGGTTAAATTTACTATCAGATCTGAAATTTTAATTATATTCCGTCAAATATCCATGCCTCCACGCTAAAAACCACGTGATGTGAAATTCAATGAAACTTTTTTGGCATATTTTTGCTATAACTCTTAAATAATTTTGTCCAATCCCAAAATTTCTTTTTTTTTTATATATTAAAGCCAGTTAAATGTGCTATTAGATCCTATGTATTAGATTTTAGCTAATACTGTAAAACATATCAAAATTGGCATGTTTTGTCAAATACATATATATTTAGCGAGCTGGTGTGGGTATTTTACGGTATTTAATCAAAATTTAATATAATATATCTGATAGAAAATTCAACCAGCTTTGAGACGGGAAAAAGAAATTCGGTATTAGAAAAATATTTTTAGAGTTATGTGCCGAAAAAAAAACGAGATCACATCAGTAAGGGGTGTTTTACAGGACCTGATAAAAATATAGACATTTTTTCTCTAGAGGTAAAAAAAACGAAAATCTGAAAAAAATACCTTTAGAGACCCCCACTCTTAGCTCCACCCCTACCTCTCAATACATTTAGTATGTTGTTAAGAACACTTTCCCCTAAAACTGTACTAAAATTGGCTTCTACATTATATTTCCGCTATTTGGTCTTTTTCAGTCTTCGTTGCCAGGACTAGTATAGATCTTGTAGAAGATAGAACCTAGGATAATACCTTGAGGAACTCTCGCGGATGGAGGTAATAATAATGGACAGACTGAATTATTATGATGATTTACAATTAATTTTTTATTTATTATGGATTAGTATTTCTTATTAAATAGTTATATGTATCTCTTTAACAGTAGTCATGACCGCAGAGGATAGTATTTTGTACATAACCATATATGTACTGTATATAATAATATTATTGGGTTGACAAATTATTAGCTGATGCAAAAGTAATTCAGAAAGGAGTTAGCAAGAAGTTGAGCAACCTGTTGATTGTTTCCACATCTAACAATGGCAATTGTCATCTGTTTGAGGGATCTCCTGTTCTGGCTTAGGAGAATTACGGCACCGCTTAGTATCATGTACCATGTACTATCATTGATCGGGTATCTGATCCGCAAAGTTATTTACTTAATTTTAGTTAGTGGTTTTTTATGTTAACGTTTAAAGCTGAACGATTACATAATTTAAATAATATTACATTTCGTTTAATTATAATTACAGGAGACCTGGTTCTATTGATACAAATATTGAGATTTGTCAATTGTAAACAATCATTTTATACAAATCGTATAAATATTTTCGATTGCGTCTACAAGTTCAACAAACTAATGAAACGAAACATTAAAAAAAACAAAAAAAAAAAAAAAAAAAAACCATAAGGCTTATTAATAACTAAAAACTACTTCTATTACTGTATGATTCTATAAAAAATACAAATTAGTTATTTATTTATAGACCGCGAAGGAGACAGAATATCATAAACGCAATGAAAATTAATGATCATATGATATCATGATTCACCATCAACTTTTGATAACTGACAATAGAGAACAAAATTATCTGCTTTTCGAAAAGCACTTAGTTTTTATCTCGATGACTGAGATAGAATTTATTACAGCCTGATTTGTTCTTAATAGAAAAGGGAAAATTAAATAGCCATACTAATGATTCAATAATTAATTTTAAACAGATGTTTTTGTGTAACCAAACCACCTATACCAAATCTTAACTACATCTTCATAGTTCTAGGAAGGTTAACAATAATAAAGTTTACTATAATAATAATTTAAATGTACATTCTGGAGTGGCCAGAAACGAGGTTTGCCAAACTTTCGTATGTCTTTGTGGTTAGAAATTAACATCTAACATTATGAAATCAATAAAATTATTTCTGCCAAGTTAAGAATTATTACCAAATCACAATGTCGATATTGCCTTTTGATATTGTGTAAAAAATTTGATTCATGGGCCTCCAATTTAATTCGTCTCTACGTGCATTAATAACCGTACGTTTTCAAAGAAATGTCCTCAAACAAGTTAGTTGGCATAACCTTTATGTTTGCCGGAGATTTAGGTAGAGTATATCCGCGACTCCAAATGGTTCTAAAGCCGATTCAAAATCATGTTTAAAGTCTTAAAGTATTTGGAACATAGTTGACCAACTTAAATTACAAAAAATGTATGACAGTTCATCTTGCAGGAGGAGGCTCACAAATTCCAATTCATTTGCTTAAAATTGGAAATGGAACCGAATATATTACTATAACTATGTATATAAAACTCAATTATTTAACATTATCTAAGTCCTTAACTTATTAGAGCGGGGGAAGCCGCAAAGGGGGTTGCTAGTAAATAAATAAAACTAAAGCACAACAAGATATACGATTATATTTACTTCCTACATTCGTCTGTCTAGAGTCTGCTAAAGTTTATTTGCTTAATAAATCGTATTAACTCATATTTGAATTTTGTCATAAGTCTCTGTTCTGTTTCTGGACAATTTCCGTGTTTTAGTATAATGTTCTGTATCTGTCTTGCCCTAATGTTGTCAAGTCCTTTACAGTCATATATTAAACGTCCGAAATTGTGAACCTTTCCAACCTGTCATTGTTTAGTATGTTGATACGTTTTAAGTATTGTTTGGTTTGTCCGTGTTCTGAAAGTGTTTGGGTCAGTTGTAGTCGGTGCTCAGTAAATCTCTATAATTTTGCTGGATCTTATCAAATGATAATAGCACAGCCGTTCTTTAATTTTTTACATTAGATAAACACAACCTGCGGTTTATTATTTTGGGGAAATAGAAAAAGTACAAACTATAATTCTTAATGTGTTTTTTTTTATAATTACCACTAAGTGTTGAACCTCCCAGTCTGAATACCATCTTCCATTGATTTCGAATTAATAGGATAAAGAATATGTTATTAGTAGCGTACCCAATGACATATCCTATGACTAGAAACTGTCATACTGCATCGAAGGCCTCTACATCCGCTTCAATCTAGATTTCCGTCATGGGTTATATGACATTGACCATTTCCTTTTGTTGGCTTCCTGTTAGGTTCGATCCCGAAGGCAGTTCACCCTTTGACATAAAAAAACTAAATAAATCGGACTTATTTTAATAAGTATAATAGTTTTGAATCTTGCATCATTTTGCGCGAAACTAGGCGTCAGCTCTTTGGAGATGGCACTCTTGTTAAGGTAATCTACCAACAGTAAAACAAACTTTCATGACAAATTTCCTTAGATGTCCAATGCAAGAAAGTGAGTGAAGATATTATAAATTGAGTTATTATTTCAGTTTATAGGAAGTTTAAAACGTTGAACTTTATATTTAACATGAGAACCAGTTGTGAAGCGAAGGGCCCAAGGACCACTCCCGGTCCCAGCTCACATTGACATTTGGTTTTGGGTCAGATCCATTTCAGCTTATCCTTTGCACATTCTAAAATTGGGATGAAATCTAATCCCTATAGTAACCTTACCCCGATATATTTTTGGGTAACCTATTCCAGTATTTTTCCATTGATCAAAACATAACTTAAAGTCTAAAGTATTTTTTTTACATGTTTGAAATATCAAACATGAAATAGGTTTAACTTCAATCAACAATCATCATTTCATATTGCTTATATTTTTCAAACATAGCCTAATCACACTAAGCTTATTATAATATCGAAATATAATTACAGCCAATTCACAAAAAGAATCACACCATAATGAATTACGGTACTAATTTATTAATTATATTTTTAAAACTTATACATTGTTATAATATGAAATAAAATCCCTCATATCAAGATCCGTCAGTTTAATCCGAGTTTCCTCTATAATTTTTTGTAAATATTATAAAAAATTTTGAAGTATTTTTGTATATTTCTTTTTTTAAATATTTAGTGCTCTTAAAAGATGGTTGCAAAGGGAAAATTGTGAAGAATAATTAGGGGATGGATGGCCTAGCGCGGGTGATGGTTTCAGTGCTTCCACTAAAAAGGGTTGTGGGTTCGAATTTATTTCGTGGTTGACTCATGGAATCTTGAATTTTCCTCTCCAACGTCCAAAAGCTGAGTCTAACCGGAGATTTCAATGAAGCATAAGTTTTTAATAGTTAAAAGTGTATTATGCTAGACTAAAACGACAAGAAACTGCCCGTCGTTACAGACTACTTCAGCATTCACTAGACAAACGTTCAAAGATCCCAATTAATTACAAA
This sequence comes from Euschistus heros, assembly GCA_003667255.2. Lineage (NCBI taxonomy): Eukaryota > Metazoa > Arthropoda > Insecta > Hemiptera > Pentatomidae > Euschistus > Euschistus heros. The sequence continues at coordinate 1,761,598 of RCWM02000094.1, forward strand.
AGACTCATATAGATGACTGTGATCAGACCTATTTGGACGTACGGAGATGATATTTGGGGCTCAAATAAACCATCCAATTCATTTCGTATTCAATCCTTACAATCCAAAATCCTCAATGCTCCTTACTTTGTCACCAATAAACTTATCCATAAAGATCTTAATGTTCCATATGTTGCTGATTTAGCCCACACCAGATACAAAATAGAAAAACGAAATTTGGGATCGGACTAATATTTTTGGAGTTATAGCAAAAAAAAGTGCCGAAAAAACGAGGATTTTACAACAGTACGTGTGCTGGTATGGTATGAAATAGAAATTTCATATACTTATGTTTCTGATAGAAAATTTAACCAAGTAAAAAAAAAAATTAATTGGACAAATATTTTCGGAGTTATAGCCAAAAGAGTACCGACAACGTTTTTTTTGGCGGGGAAGAGCGATTTTCCGCAAATTAGCCAATCTTCGGTGGCGAACCGTTCTAAAACTATTGATCTGAGCGAAAAAATGAATAGAATCAAATTTATTGCAATTTATTTGCTTTAATGATGTAATAATCACAAAATATGCTAAAAGTAACGGTTTTCAAGTTATTTGATCAAACAGCTAAAAACATACAATTTAAGCCCTTTCTCCTCTCCTCCTCCGCCCATACCCGATATTTCGAGGAAGACTTTGTACCACATTTAGAACTAAGGCTGGTGAACGATTTCCAGCAAACAGAACTGTTTATTTTTGGAGTTCAGGATTTGCTAATTTCCCTTTACTATTAAGCAAAAAAAACAAAGAAAAAACTTTGAAATACGTATGTTTCAGTTGGCACTATGTGGTTGAGTGGTTTTGTGATTTATTTTTGAAATTTCTTGTTTCAGTTATTATGATTATAGCTATAATTTATGTTATTTTACATTTAATGAGTACGAAGATTGGAAATTTAAATAGAAAAGCGGATCCAAATGTATATCTAAAGGTATTTATTGTGTAGATTGAGCCTGCTTCAGCGTACTCCAAGATTGCTATCGAAGTGAATTATTAGTTTTTTTATTGCAACTAGAAATGGATTTATAGGTTGATAGAGAGCTAGGTTGTTAATGTTTTTTTTCTTCTTCTGTTGCAGGTTGTGCTCTAAGAAGACTGATCAAGGATAGGTTCTACCTGAATGGAAGTGATCGGACCTGGGCTGGCTGGTTCCTGATTGGGCGAGACCACCTCGGCGACACGGTGATTACTTAACTTTATAAATTATATTATGTTATAGATATAGATTTTAGATATATAAAATTTATTTCATGCACTCTTCAATGTGTTTATTGACTGGACTAATCAGGTAAAGGCTTCTTTTGTATGGTCGTTTTAAATATAATTTAACTAATTATGGGAAAAAAATCTGTGACCTAAATATAATGAAGTATTTTTATACAAAAAGAAAATCTGGAAATTGGACTTGGTTGTTTCCATATCGACAATTTTTGAGCTCTGCATATCGATTTTAATGAAAGAAATGCCATTTTATATATTCTGTACAATGAGATTCCTATTTATTTTATCATTTTAACTGATTTAGTTAACACTGCTCCGCCAAAATTGTCAAACCCTCATCACACTTGCAGATCGATTCCGATGATTCACTTCGAATTTCACATTTATCGAAAGTTTATGTGAAAAACTTCCATTTCTTTATTTTTAAGTAGGATTCTACTTTTCAATGTGTAATATTTTCATATTATCTCGTCTCAATTTAAGAAGATTTAGCTTAAAATTTAATATGGATTTAGTGTTTCACATGTGTCTGATTTATAAGTGCGTATGGAGACAATTTTCATCCGTTAAGAGTATTTTTTCTATAAACCAGTACAAAACACTTTTTAAAAATTCTAAAATTTTTTTTTCATTTAAAATTTATTATGGTAAATGAGGTTGAGATTTTTTCTCAAAATATTAAGGCATACTCTTAATATTTAATACACTCAAACATTATGTTTCGGGATTTATATTCCATCTTCAGGTTTCTCAGTCTATGGATGCTTCTGTTGATTTTTTTCTCAGTATGTTGCGAATGGTGGCTCTTAACTATTGTAGTCATAAATATTTCTTTAGATATATATACTCGGCAGATTTTTAAAGGAATATTCATTATAAAATTTTTTTTTTCTGACATTTATTTTAAAAGTTAAAGAAAAGGGAATAACGGGTCACAATGTTTGGAAGGCCAAATATATTAATCTTTTCCTTCCTCGTTCGACAAGTCAGTTCATTCGAAGTGAACTTTTTTTTTCAGTTTTATTTATATTTAAATCTCATGCTATCATAATGGACTCAATAACTTATTATTATTATTATTTTTTTAAAATTAATATTTACAACTGTGTATACATTATATGCTAGGTCATTTGAAAAAAATGATTACAATGACATGTAATTAACAAGTAAAGAACAACTCACTAAAAGTTCTGCATTATAAGGTCTTTTGGCTATCTTCTTTTCAGAGGCCTCGGAGAATTATCGGGAATTGAGAGTGAGGCAAGTTGGGATACTAGAGGATTTGAGTATGGAGTTTACTATGGATTGGGCCAAATCGGCAACATATGGAATATCAAGATCCTCATGGATAAGTTTGTGTCATAATAAGCAGCATTAAGGATTTTGGATTGTAAGGATTGGATAAGAGAAGAATTTGATGGTTTATTTGAACCCCAAAGCTCAACTCAGTATGTCCAAATGGGTCTAATTACAGAGTAATTGGGAGCTTTAAACACTTATCTAGTAAATGTTGGAGTACTCGAAAACAACGAACAGTTTCTTAAATCTCGTAAGTGGATTCGTTTGTCCTGATAGAGTCCTAGGTAGCGGATCTGTTCGATCTGTCGATATGAACTTTTCTTTTTTTTTAACATCTATAACGTGTTGGAATAATATTTTTATTTTCATAATTATATAACATTAAATACGAAAGAAGAACAAGGATTGTTGCGTGAAAACATTCAGTGGAACACCCCTCAGTCCTAGACAGTGGTAGGCGTACCGCAGGGTGCAATTATCAAACCTTCCCAAATCATAGGTAGGATCCCAAGTTTTTTCTAGGGAGCCCACTTTTTTAAGACAGTACCCTGTCGAATCGATTATAGTACAATAAGACAGTATCGATTTGAAAACATTGTTTATTAAAATATGTTAAATGAGGATAATATGCATTCTATCCATTTTATTTTATTTTTTTAATAAACGAAATAATTACTTATTTTTTCCCAGTTGAATAGATCTGCTAACCCAGTACAAGTATTAAAACATCGATTCCCGATTGTCGCTACCAATCTCTAAGTTTAAATACATTAATATTCCGAGTCATAAAACAATATTAAGAGTATTGAAAAAACAATAATTATTTAAGAAATAAATTAGTCAACTCTAGACAGGTTTTATCACTTTTTAACATATAATCTCCATCTGTACTATTATATAAAAGGGCAAGCCATTTTTCGTTTGTGCCCACAAACCGCGAAAACTGCTAAACCAATCTGTACCAAATTTTAACCACATCATCTTTATAGCTTCAGGAAGGCTTTCGCGATATTAAAATCTGATACATACCTATAATTTTTTGTTTACTGAGAACTATATACTTAATTAGACTATTTCATTTGTTTCTCCCAGTTCCTAAGATCAATTTTTGTTTTAAAAACTGCATGTCATCCATTATCCATGCTAAAAAAAAAAAAAAAAAAAAAAAATCTTTACTGTGAGACGGGCAGTTTGGGTCGTAAAACTTTGAAAAAAGGAAACTGTTGGAAGATGCTGTTTACACATAATAATTTTTTTGAATGAATTTCGATTGTCCGAACCACCCCTGACATTAGTTCGGACTCTCTACTGTACTTGGAATCCGCTTACGAGACTTATTTTCAGACAAGAAACTGTTCGTTGTTTTCGACTACTCCAACATTTACTAATCAAACGTCAAAAGCTTCCAATAAATTACAAAATCCTTATTTATTTTACCGTAATTATACCTATTTGTACATACCGAGTTGAGCTTTGGGCCTCCACTAAACTTTTGCGATTCTCCTCCTACCCAATCCTTACTATAAAAATCCTTATCGCTTATTATGCCACAAATAAAATTATCCATAATAATGACAACGTTCCATATCTTGGCGATTTAGCACAAATGCAGTATTTATAGTAAACTCTTATTTCGTTTCCAAGTTAACTGCGTGTCTTTTGAAATATTTGTACGTTAAAATTAGACTAATTCGTTGGAGTTTCATTACCCTGACAGTACGTCGGATAGGAGAGTAGAAAGCCATTGATCCAGTACTTGCGGCAGTAGATCAAGGCCTACCGGTCGCTGGGCAGTTAGCCCGGGCAGGAGGTAACTGTCGGATCTACTTCACAACATTTGGTTAATTTTAAGATCTTCGTCTCCGGGTCAATGGCAGGGCACAAGCTTCGTCTATTGAAAACAAGTTATAGCCATCGCATCGTTCGGGAACGAAGAAGTCTCAAATTTGCAGCTGATATCGATGTATTTTATATTTAGGAGGTACAGTCACAACTCTTCAAGATAACGTAACCGGAGAAAATGTTTCCGTCTCAGTAATATAACCGATGGCATACATTATTTATTCTTTAGACCCTGTTTTACCTTCTGTGTCCAATTAAAATAATACAGCCAATCATTTTTAAAAATACCGGTATTTGAAAAGTAAATGAAGACCGGAATCAGACAAACCCGAAAATGATGATGAATAATGGAATCGTTTTAAATGTTCATTTTGCTTTGTTTAATTAATTTTTAATTGTTATTAATACAGTTAATAGGTAGTTGTAATAGTTGTTTTGTTTTTATTATTTATTAATATACTTAATTGATTTTATTGATAAAATAATTAAAGACATTTTCTTATGCTTAAAGGTTTTTAAAAATAGATGAACTAATGACGAATGAATATACGAGGTTTGTTCAAAAGAAAAGGTGAACTTTAAATTTTCGCGGGCTGTGTTCATTCGATTATCGAAATTTTTTTTTGTTATGTTGGTCCACATGTGCAAGTCATATGTTGGCATTATCAGCCAATTTGGATTAGTAGTTTGTTGTTGACAACTGAAAAGGTCAGTCACGTTTGTATGTGTTCTTCGATTCTGACTTTACCTCATCAATTGTGGCGAAACGCTTCCCTTTCATTGGTTTTTTCTGTTTTGGGAATAGGAAAAAAAAGGAGCCAAATCTGGTGAATAAGGTTGTTGAGGCATGATTAGGATGTTGTTTTTGGCCAAAAAAAAAATCACGAACAAGCATTGATGTGTGAGCTGGTGCATTATCCTGGTGCAGAATCCATGATTTTTTCCCACAATTCCGATGGTTTGAGCCTTATTGCTTCACGCAAACGTTGCATAACTTCCTTGTAGTATTCCTAATGCACTGTACGAAAGTCAAAAATCGAAGAACACACACAAATGTGACTAACCTTTTCAGTTTTTAACAACAAACTACTAATCCAAATTGGCTGATAATGCCAACATAACAAAAAAAAAAATGTCGTTAGTCAAATGTACACAGCCGGGAAAATTCAAAATTCACCTTTTCTTTTGAACAGACCTCGTATACAAGAGCTAAAATATAATAAAGAATGACATAGATATGAGGCGATCCGGATACGAATGGCGAACTCGAACTCGATTAAAAAGAATTATTTTTTAAGTGTTTCTATGGCATTGTAGAAGTAGGTGTTTAAGGTTTTACATGGGAAAAGAAGGGCGAACTCGACAACGAAATCATATCTGCTTGTACTACAAGGCTATAGAAACATTAAAAAAAAAAAATTATTTTGGTTAAGTCCGAGTTCGCCCTTCGTATCCGGACCGCCTCATATCATGATTTAGTAAAAAATTCAATAATAGTTTAAGAATGCCTATAAAAGGACAGATACATAAATCAGAGATGATAGAATAAAGCGAAGTAAAGATAGGAAAGACGGGATTGATAATTTTTTTATAATATAAAATATGAAAAAATGCAACAGTACAGAAAGGAAAGGTTAAGTAAATTAAATTAATTAAATTAATTTAAAATTCTCAATTGGTTCAAAGTTCATTAACTGGGGTAATGTCATCTGCCGTTAAAAAAAACATTTGATACAAATGTACCAATACCCATCCAATTATACTATTCTTGTCGGTCATGTCCAGAGTAAATATTATTTTCCTACAATCCTACTATTATTTACATGATAATTTTTCAAATAAAAATTATGTAAACATCTGTTTTCATTTCAATGGGAACAGTACACCCGCAACATCAGCTTCCTCTCCTACAAGATTATACACCGGAAAGAGCAAACAACATTTATCAAAAGAGACATGTTCATAATTGATCAATGACAAACCTCTTGATCAACAAATGAAATCTTCAAACTGATAAGAGAGAAAAATAACTTTATTGTTACGGCAACAGCGGGATTGCGAGCTTCAAACCGGCTTCGATTTCGACACCTCGCAAAAGACTTAAGCGATAAGTTACTTAAAACATCATTTCGGTCATGCTTCGGATGGAAAAGTGGTTCACAAATGGTCCAAAGGTCATCAACTGGGGTAATGTCATCTGATTTGAATTCCGGCCGATCCAGTTCTGTTTGCACAACGATTAAATACCAAGGGCAGTACTGGTACTAATGTTGCTAATGCTTTACCTCCTTTCCATGCTGTCCCACCTTTTAAAGAATGCTGATTAAATGTATTTGTACCATAACGGATAATAAAAAATCGGGTCAAGTGCCACTATTAACACCATCACGATACGCACACAGATTATAAACTCCTCCTCATTTTTGTTTATTAGTGTATAACTCCTTTGGTCATCAACGCGAATTGTTCGTAATTATTTTTTATGTTCATTTGCCCATATTTTTTTTTATATATTTACTCTTATTCCTAGTTTTTGTGACCATTTGTACTTGCAAGAATCAATATATTACGCCATATTTCTGCGAACAAATTATGTAATATAATGAATTTAAACACACTCTATAGTTTAACTATTACACTGCTCTGAATCAAAATACTCCCTTCAACATAAATGTTGTTTTATTATGTTTTGAAGAGCGAAAATCAGGGCTTATTTGTCAATTTTGTGATTTAGGTTGTAAAATGAGGTGTTTTTCGACATTTCGAGCATTTTTTCGTCATTGAAAGCTTTAACAAAAATTTGCAAAATCTATTTAATTTTGAAACTTTTATAATGGAATAAAAAATGAAAATATTTGGAGAGCATAAGTATTAGGCTTTGTAGCATAGATGACATTGTCGAAGAATTGCTTTTATCATATAACAGTTTTAGATGAACACGGAGAACGATTTCACCAAGAGATAATGGAAAAAAGGTACAGCGGTAAATGCGATGAGAAGGTGCTTGACGACTAATGTTGGACACTACAAAAGGAATATATATACACATTAATTATATTCAATATTAAATATTATTATTTTATATATTACCGTTTTTTACCCCCAAAAAAGTGTTTTAAAAAAATATACGAAAAAAATTATTATTTTTTTTTTTTTTTTTTTTTTTTTTTTTAAACAATCTCTAATCTATAAAAAATGGAGCTTGGTAGATTTTTGAAAATATTAATTCGAGTTCAGCACACTTGGAAATATAAAAGTCACAAAAAATATTCATGGAAGTGAATCAGGGTTTTCAAAACTAACGTCTGATTTCTTAATAATGATGCTAGATAGATTTTTTTTTTTGCGTTCGGATTCGAATTGAGCCCATATGAAAATATAAAAATCAGGAACAATTTCTCAAAGAAGCAATTTTTTAATTTAATTTTATTTATTTATTTATTTATTTTTTTATAACTGATCAGGATTTCATCTAGAACTATAAAATTGAGTAGTGAAAATTCCTGGCAAATGTGGCTTATTGTCATTATATTACTGGAAAATTACATTTTGTGAAAGGGTCAATCTCGTGTGGAATATTCTAATTCTTGATGAAGCTCCACCATACGACATTTTTCCGAACTCCAGATCTTGACATTTTTCTTTAACATTCTTAGTTTGTTCGGTGGGCTCACATTCCTCATAGAATGCCATCAATTTCCGGCCGAAACGACTTCGGTCGAGGTAAATCTGTCTTTTAATAATTTTCTAGTTGTTTACTTAGGATTGAGGATTTTTGAAGGATTTTGTATTGAAAAAATTCGGCACGAGGAGAATCAGAAGGAAGAGTTAATCCCAAAGCTCAACTCTGGATGTCCAAATTATTATCGTGTAAATGATTAGGTTAAATAAGGAACGATATTTAGATCCTAATGAATAAGATTGTTACAAAGTATGTAATTAAATGAAAGCTTTGAACGTTTGTCTTGAATATGTAACACGAAAAGCAGTTTCCTATTTCATAAAGCTTGAAAATGATTAAAAAAAAAAAAATTAAATTGTTATTACAATAATTATTAAATTGTTACTTGGGTGTTATTAGTTGTAGATAATATACAGGGTGAGTATATCTTAGTGAATGAATCACTGTATTTTGTAAAAATAATTACAATCACAGGAGGCCATGAAAAAAAAAAATATATAAATAAATTGAAGCAAACATAAAATCTATATATGACACATCATATAAAATTAAATAAATATACTACACAAAATAAGTTCAACTTAAGAAAAGAAACTTACGGTTGAATAAAAACAAAAACAAAGTTTTAGACAAACAAAAATTTAAAAAAATATTTCGAGATAACTAATCACCATCTGAATTAAATGCATTGGTTTTAAATCAATAAATCGCTTTTATATGCTTTATGCTCTTAACGGATAAAAGATTTTCCATGGCCATCTCAGGAGTAGGTTTGGGCAGGAGATACTTGCTTAAATACTTTTGCCTTGTCTCCGAAATGCCAAACAATCCAGTGTGTGACTCCATCGCTAACATTTGTGTTACATTCAATATTGTTTATTTAAATACAATATATTCAAAAATTAGGTATAAAATGACGCTGATGAGTAGTTTAAAATTATCTGCACCAGTTATATAAATTAAATATAAAATATATCTATACTTTTATACAGGGTGATTATCTCTTAGTGTAAAAAAATAAAAATAGGTGAAACTAGATCAAAAATGAAGAAAAATGCCTTACCTTTCTATTCCAATCGGTGGCAGATATACGTTTTTTGCCATAAAAACTGTGATATCATCATATAGTTACAACCAAAGAAAAAGTGGAGATATTACAGCATTTATTTATAAAAACATCATTTCCTCAAAAAAAGTCTTTGACTATCGTATATCTGCAAAGGATTGGAATAGAAAGGTATGGTCTGCGGCATTTGTCTTCATTTTTGGTCTAGTTTCACACCAGAGAGATACTCACCGTGTATTATGTTATGATGAAAAGTATTTATGTTATTTGAGGTTAATTCATTTGTTTCTTGAATAATTATTGTTTTTTTTGCTTTCGTATAGATTACTTTTTTGTAATAGCTTAAACTGAGGTATGTAGAGAATCGAGAATCGATTTATAAGTACCTGTACCAGTATCGAAATAGTTTGATACCAACAATCTCTTTTCAAATCAGTAAGGTAATGAGCCTGAAACAAACAACGAAGCTCTGTGATAGCAAAATCACCTATTTCAAGAACGCTTCTCAGGGTTACCTGATAGCAAATTGTTTTACATAACAAGTACAGAGACTGCTAGTACCGCTGACGAACTGCTATCTACTCGATTATGGCAGCTGGATGTCGCCTGAAGGAGTGTCCACGAGATATCCGAGCGCTCATTTTCGGTTTGCGTCATTGCCGTGGGCCCGTTTCCACAGGCTTATCTCTCCCCGATATCTAATCGCGCTATCTTATTCTTTCTTCCAATGAATGCATCCTCGATATTATGTAAGACAATAGTTGTTCGTTTATTGTTTGCCTCTTCTCTACAAGATCCTTGCTAAGTGGGAGGACTGCCGCAACTTCTGGGAGATTGGACCTCAATCTGCCAACATTCGATCATTAACTAACATCGAACAGGTAAAGGTACTATTAACTTTACAGGTTTTTCCTGGATCTGGTACCCGCCACATATACTATTCATCTCACCACTATTATAAATTATATATTAATGTTAATGGTGTGTACATGGTCAGTAGTGGTTCCAGAGGGAAGAGTAGATCTGATAATTCCCTTCATTTATTCTTCTAAATACAGTAGACTCCAGTGTTATTCGAGGCCGAAACCACGTCGGTTGAGGTAAAACACGGTATAAAATAAATCATCACATATTATTAACAGATATATCTATAGTGAAAAAAAAAAAAAAAAAAAAAATGATATATATATAGCCTAGAAAAATATTTGTATTTGTTTTAGAGAAGTAAAACATTAATTTTAAAGTTTAAGATATGATTTAAGAATGTTCTTGTTTGCGACAGCCGAGTAAGAGAATGCAAATAATATGCCTGTACTGATATATATAAATATAATAATGACAAAAATATTATTTATAAAATCCGAGAAAAACAGTATTTTTTTTTTTTTTTAATGTTGATATAATGCTGTTTTTTTTCTACCAGATATTTTTGATAATATATAGATTGTTGATAATTGAGTGATTTCAATTTTTATTTCAAATAACAATACATGGAGAGCTAAATTAAAATAATTAATGAGTTATTAGAAGAAAGAACAGTAATATTTTTGGTGACGTACATCATATACCAAGAACAGTAGGTATCAGTAATTATTTTAAAAAATAAATTATATGTTTAGGACAATTTCTGTGTAAGGAATATACACATCAATAACGGTGAGCTCCATCTCCTAATTATTATTTGAACAATTACTTAATCCATAAACGACATTGTGATAAATAAATTATGACTCCTTGAAATGATATGAAGCTGAACGAGAAGATAGTGTAAACATTTGTATCAGATTAGCATAAAAAGAAACTGGGAATTAAAAAAAAAAAAATGATAGCAATCAACTTGAACTGTAAATTTTAAAATTATAATCATTTTTTTTTAAATATCACATTCGCCGGTTTTCTTTTCTATGTTTCAACATATTTCTATTTAAATATAAATATATTGAAATATAATCAATAAAAAGCTGTCTTCGACCAGATCAAATTCAAGCCTTAGTTTTTTTTTTTGGTCATTGTTATGTTGGTAGGCATGATTTATGTAACTGTGTCAAGGAACTGTTCCTTTATGGAATAACAGTGACAGTTCGTGGATGTTGAATATATTACAATAAGTGCACTAATTGCTATAACCATCTCCTATCTTTAAATCTCTTTTGGGCTTAAAATATTTTCTCTCTAGAAAGTCTTTTAAAAATGTTATCTTATAAAGCATTTAAAGAGGTAAAAGTGCAAGAGAATGCGGTCCGAAAGTTGAAGTTCGGCATTCAGAACTTTATCACATATATGAGCAGATATAAAGTTAACGAATTACTAAAAACTAATAATACTAATCTTAATTTTAATAATAATCTCTATGATGGAAAATAATAATAAAATGTAAAATTAAAACTAATAACCACAATCTTCAAAAATAAAATACATTAAAATAATAATAATCCAGTCATACTATATATTCAATTCATGGGGAACCCCGGATCAAGCCTGACGTCACTTATTGTCTTATTACCTGGGAAAAATTAATTAAATATAAAATAAAATTATTAATAGAACAGAAATGATGACAAATAATGTAACAAAGGATGAATCAAAAGAGATCAAAACCAAGTACGGAAAAATTAGAATGGTCAAAAGGTTCAGGTATTTGGGAGAGGTAATAACAAATAATGCCATTGACAAAATTCCGATTGAGGAGAGAGCCAAGAAGCTGGAAAAAGCTTTCAATACAGTAAGACACGTCTACAATAAAAAGAACTTGTCAATGAATGCAAAGATAAGACACTACGCTACGGTAATCAGACCTCTGGTTCTGTATGGTTCAGAAACGTTGGCTATAAACAAGGAGAACAAAAACTTAGCTCGAATTGAGAAAAGAATCCTAAGAATGATATACGGCCCAATCAAAACAGAAGATGGATACAGAAGGAGACCGACGTTAGAGCTATATAAAATCTTGGAACCCATGGACTCAGCTATAATCAGGCGTAAACTGAACTTTCATGCACACATAATCAGGATGAATAACCAAAGATGGGTGAAACAGATTTATACTAAAGCCCTGAGCATGAAAAATAGCAACCATGTGTTTGGTAAAACAATGAAACAGTTCCTTGATAGGTACAAAATTACAGAAGAACTGTGCGAAGACAGAGAAAAGTTTAAAAAACACATGCAGAAAATAGAGGTCTTTGAATGCCAAAAACCTAAAGGAAGAACGGGGACCAAATGGACCCAAGAAAGAAAAGAACGATTTTCTTCCCAAATGAGAGCGTACTGGCAGCAAAGGAGAATGAAGATTGTCAACAAACCTTCCTAATTAATATTTGCGTAGTCCTTAGAAGGCTGGACCGCAAAAAAAAAAAAAAAAAAAAAAAAAAAAAAAAAAAAAAAATATATATATATATATATATATATTTTTTTTTTTTTTTTTTTTTATAATCGTTTATTGAGCAATTATTACAATCTGCCACAAATGTGGGAAATAAATTATATAGATGACTTCATGATTACATTCACACAATATGTACGATAAGAGAAGAAAAAATAAAATAAAATAAATAAATAAATAAATAAAAAAATAAATTGAAAAAAGAAAAAAAAAATTAAATTAAATAGAACAAAAAAGAGCTATGCTGATGAATACGATGAACACGATAAACAATATGCAATAATAAATAAATAAATAAAATAAAAATAAATTGAATAAAAGTAAAAATAAAAATAAAGCTAAATTAAATTAAAAGTTAAAAATACATCCATACTTTAGTTGCTATAATAAATGTTTTTTGTTTTTTTCCCACATTTAACGATGACGTCATTCTTACCTCAAATAAGAAATCCTATATTCCTATTTATAATTTTACCATCATTATTCATGTGAACGATTTTTCCCATGCATTATGACAACTCATCCAACAATTTGGAAACTTTTCGGTACAGTAATTTTAAAAAGATGAAATGTAAAATCCACAAAATAACATATAGAAAAAAATATATAAAAATAAATAATTATTTTTATAAGAGTTTCCTTTTTCCAATGTTCCATAGATTGATAATCAGTAATATTTTTTTAACTCTCATCTCACGATGATTTCAACTTAGCCTTTCGAATATGAATTTCTTTTTTTTTTTTAATTTCCAAAAATAATCACTATAGTAATTTTTTAAATCCTATAACTCGTCAGCTAAGACCAAGTTTATATAATAACTGATTATATATATTATAAGAGTACTGTTACATACTACAATAGTACTAAGGAGGTACTAAGAAGTACTAGTGTCGGGCAGAGTCAATTTCTCCTTCACGTCACAACTACCACTTTCTACCCCCTCCCACCCTTCCATCCCCTCCCCAACAATGGCCATTGCATCGCTACTTTTAAGCTTAATTATACACACACACACACACACACACACACACACATATATATATATATATATATACACATACACATATAAGTTATATTAATATAAAAAAAAATATAGTTATATCCTCAATTCACGTATTAAATCAAGATACGATAAGTTTCAATATTGTTTATTTAAATAATATATATTCTAAAATTAGGTTTGAAATGACGTTGTTGCGTCGTTTAAAATTATCTGCACCAGTTATATAAATTAAATATAAAATGTATCTATACTTTTATACGGAGTGAGTATCTCTTAGTGTAAAAAAAAAAAAAAAAAAAAAAAAAAAAAAAAAAAAAAAAAAAAAAAAAAAATGGGTGAAATCAAATCAAATATGTAGACAAATGCCGCAGACCTTACCTTTTTTCCGTTTCATATATGGTATATGATAAATCAAAAACTTATTTGTGGAAACCACGTTTTTTACCATAAAAGCTGTAATATCTCCATTTAGTTTAATTTTTTTTCAAACTTTGACCACATTTTCGGATTTAGCATTAAATTTTCTATAAAAGCAGAGTATATGTAACCTTGAATTTTACTAAATTGTGACCTAAAGAACAGCTTGATCTACACCTTATTTAGGGAAGTCACGATATCTTATATTACTTCAACGCTCACCGTTTTTCAAACAAACTATCCACAGAACTGTAATTCTCACAAAAACTTGCAAATTTAATCAGCTTCCGATTGATATGTTGAAAGTAATGATTTTGTTAAGATTTCATGGAGAAATCTTTCAAACCGAAAAAAACAACATGGTGTTGTCATTTGGTATATATATCAATAACTTTTGTAAATAAGGAATTACAATAATCGCTTAGTGAAAATAATAATTTTAAACCTAATAAACTCTTCATTGGAATGAAAAGCAAAGAAAACAATTATTTTTTAATAGAAAATAAAGGAAAACTGTCAATAAAGAGACACCAGATCAAAGGATCTTATGTTATTACATTTATTTATTTATTATTGTTAGTTAGGGTTTATTTTATTAGATTTTCAATATAAGGTTTAAAACCAATGATAATGAACATAGACTTTAATTTTTCCGTTAGCTTAAGAATGCAGATTGTGTTGAAGAATACCACTTTTATCTGTATGGTTTGTAATACGATGTTGCAGTATTATCATAGTGTTATTAAGTATTCTCACTGCAATACGTGCAGTAGTTTCTGCTCCAATGGTTCTAAACCCACACCCAACACGTGATCTGTTAACCTTCCTTATAGCTCAACCTGCTCAGAAGAACTGAAGACACCACTTTCACACCTCCGACCTCCTTCTGGTTGCAACAGTACTTCACCTCCTAGCCGTTGGTCAGAACAGGCCCATTGTTGGCCTAGGTTAAGAGAACAGTTAGTGGTTCGTCCTTCGTTGAGATAGTGCAGTCAAGCGGTGCGTGTAAACTTCGCTGTGATTTACTATACGTAACTGATTAAGGCTTCGTCTGTTATGATATTCCTCGAACAGCCAAAAAATCGATTATGTGACATTGCGAAGTTTCGGTCGACCTGATAATCTTATTCTATTTATTTTTTCATATATTCGTATTTTCACTGTAATTTTAGTTTATTTATTTTAAACACTGTTTAGTTTAATTATCACAACGTTTCTTAATTTATATTCAACATTTCTTAAGGAAAATCCGAAAAATTAAACTGAATAGGACTGTTTGCTTGCACTCACACATGTTAATTGATTTTAGGGGCGAAAACAGCAAAAGGATATCATCACCCTTATTTTTTTATTTTTTTTTTTTTATTTTTGATTTCATAAACTACATGAATACTAACCTATGCCGGGAATTTTAAATGTAGAGTATAAAAAAAACTTAAAAACATAATCTTTACTATTATTTAATAGAAGAAGCCATTTTTTGTTTGTAATCTCTAATTACGAAAAATATTAAACCAATCTGTACCAAATTTTAACTACATCATCTTCATAGATCCAAGAAGGATTATCAATAATAAAATCTATCTCAGTTAATTTGTTATTAAAAAAGCAATAACATGTGTATACGACTGACTTTGAAAACAACATTCACCAATAAAGCTTACAACGGTAAAACGACCATCCTTACCAAATTTTAACAAAATTATCTCCATAGTTCTAGAAAGATCCAGTAATAATAAAGTTTACAATTGTAAAAATTTATATGCACAATGTTGAGTAGCAGAAACAAGGTTTGCTATGC
Source organism: Euschistus heros (assembly GCA_003667255.2). Taxonomy (NCBI): domain Eukaryota; kingdom Metazoa; phylum Arthropoda; class Insecta; order Hemiptera; family Pentatomidae; genus Euschistus; species Euschistus heros. The sequence goes on from RCWM02000094.1 coordinate 1,777,348, forward strand.
TGTTATTTACTTTTATAGCTAGAAATTAAAATCCAACCATATTAAATAAATAAAATTATTTATGCCGAATAAAATATAATCAAATCAAAATTTCGATTTTCTAACAGATCCTATATATCTAAATTCCGTGAAACATCCACGCCAGCCCACTAAAAAAAATCAGCACTGTCATGTTTTGCCAAAACACACATTTAGCGTGTTTGTGCTAGCATGGGTATTACACGAAATTAATTAAAATTTGATATACAGGATCCAATAGGAAATTTAACCAATTTTATAGTTTAAAAATGGAATTTGAGATCAGACATATTCTTTAGGAGTTATAGTGAAAATGTGCCAAAAAAAAAAAACCTGGATTTTATAACAGTTTACAGTTCTTAGCGTGCTGGCATGGGTATTAAATGGAATAAATTAAAGTTTTATATAAGGGATCTGATAGTAAATTTAACCAGTTTTGAGATGAAAAAAAGGAATTTGGGATCGGACTGATTTTTTTCTGAGTTATATGGAGAAATGTGCCGAAAAAATTAGCATTTCTCAATAGTACGGGGTTCTCAGCGTGCATGTATTACAGGACTGGATTACAACATCATATATAGGGTCTGACAGTCAATTTAACCTGTTTACAGTTAAAAAAAACAAAACATATTTTAGATCAGACAAATAGTTTCGGAGTTTTAGACAAAAGAGTACCAAAAAAAACTTGTTTTAGCAGAAAAGTGCAACTTGGAAGTTGGTCGCTCTGCTCATAAAACGATTAATCTTACAGAAAAAATGCAACTAAAATTTTTAGTAGATAATTGCACGTTGAACAATTTTTGTTATGACCTCAATTGACCTCCGAGCAATAGGTCGCGATTATTCGCGGAGAAGTCATTTTCGCGACATTTTTACCTTAATAACTTTTTTAGCGAGCAGGATATCAATTTAGATTTTTCACATATTCATTAAAATGACGTAATAAAGATGTATTCAGAAATTCAGCGCACTAGGAATTTTTCCGCAGCTTGGGGCTTACAACTTCTAAAATTTTCTTTTATATATTTTTTTCCCTTCATTTATTGATATTTACAACTGTACAAAAACATATACATTAAGTAAATGTGTTGATAGTGAATACAATGGCATGAAAATAACTTGTGAAGAACTACTAACTAGTAGCACTTAAATCTACACTAGAAGGTCTCTAGGCCATCTTCTTTTCAGACGCCTCGGAGGATTATCGGGAATGGAATGGGAAACAAGTTGGGAGACTAGTGGATTTGAGTGGTTATGGAGCTTACTATGGAAGGATAGGTATCTGGTTTGGGCTAAATCAGTAACATAAGGGACATTAAGGTCTTTATGGATAAGTTTATTGGTCACATAATAAGGAGCATTAAGGATTTTGGATTGCAAGGATTGGATACGAGATAAATTGGATGGTTTAGTGGAGCCCCAAAGCTCAACTCCGTACGTCCAAATAGGTCTAATCACAGTCATGTAAATGAGTCTTTTATAATTAATTGGAAGCTTTGATCGTTTGTCTAGTAAATGTTGAAGTAGTCTGTAACGACGAGCAGTTTCTTGTCGTTTTAGTCTTGTATGTGGGTTCCAAGTAAGACGTTTGTCCAAGTGGAGTCCTAGGTATCGGATCTGTTCAACAGGGATTAGTGGATTTTATATTTTTGAGTTCTTTTATTGTATACAATCTTTCATGTTTAACTCTTTATGACTGTATTGTTAGTTATTCTTTTAAAAATCTGGGTTTATAACAAAAAATAAATACATTTCTAAATTGCGTTTCTTAGATCAATGAGGCACTGTATTAAATGCACGAGGTGAATTGATTTTAATGGAGGCCTAATACTGCAGATTATTCTTGCCATGGGAAGGCCGCATGATATTCCATTATTGTGAAATTATTTTTCTTTATTTTTCTCTTATGAATTTATAATATTTACATTGCTTTGTTTCTTAGCACACCCCGTAATTGCATAATTTCTATATTAAAAATAAAAATAGTCTTCCCTTATTGTTGTTCGTGGTTACTACTGCAATCATCTTAAACAGATTTCACAACGCAGTGATTAAATAATGACATGGTGTAGGTAATAGTTATTTAAATACATGGAATGTTTATGAATGTAAATTAATTTTTTATGTTGGGTAATCTTTTATTTTCATTTGATATAAATAGATGTTTGCCGATTCTGCATTGATCCAGTACATAGTTCAGTCAGAAGTTTTAGTTTGACTCTGTGATGTTGCAAGAGTTGTAAAATCCTCTTGCTGTAAACACCTAGAAACAAGTTGCATCGGTCCCCTACAATACTAGTAGTTAGAGGATGTTTTGTCCCAGGCTAAAATTTATTTCCCATATACGCTTCAGAGCAAATGTAAAACATGAATATTCTTCAGTCGATTATTTTGTACTCTCCATCTGGAAGATAAAATTAGCCCTTATACCAAACATTATCCGGGATATAGTAATATACATAAGAAGTATCCTTTTACAAGATTTCCCATTTATTTTGTTTGTTTTTTGTAACTCTTAATTTAATTATTAATCAAGTAAACTTTTTTATCCGAGCAAATGTAAAACATGAATATATATTTTATATACATTATAGTAATATACATAAGAAGTATCCTTTTACAAGATTTCTCATTTATTTTGTAACTCATAATTTAATTATTTATCAATTTTGATTATTATTTTATTATGATTAATAATAATTATCATAGCCAGATGATTGTCCTATGTACTGTAATCATATGTTGTTCTTAGGGGACAAGTTGTCCCAGAATAAAGTTCATTTTCTTCTTCTTCATATTGCTAAGTGGTCATAATGGTTTACGAGACTACTCACCCAAAAAAAATACAGAGAAATATCAGAGAAAAATGAAGGGTTTTAGTAAAATTTTCGATTCTTTAATTAATAAATGAAATTCAGAATTGTTCCAATGCTTATCTTCTAAAATTAAAATTTGTAAAATGAATTATATTTTTGAAAAAGTTGGTATGTTAAAAAATTTCCAAAATGAGTGTACAGTCTAAGCATCTCATAAGCACCCTGCACCCTGCGAAAAAATTGCTAATTGTTAGGCCTATTTATTTATGATTTAATGGAAGACAACGAGGACGACATTCGATTTTTCCTACCTATAAGTTCTATAAAATTTTTAAATAATGATATACAAAAATTCAATATTTACACATCATTAGAAATAAAAACTCAAATTCTCCCGGGAATAACTGTTGGCAAATTTCCTATCCTATCAACACTAACAGAACTAGTGTTTCAAAAAAGCCCCTATAGTCCAGTAAAATAAGGCTCCAAAATGTTTTTTTTTTTCAATCTGAAAGGTGGTTAAATTTACAATTAGATCCTATATATGAAATTTTTATCAAAATTTTTGAAATACATAAGCTATCACGCCGAAAATCACTTACTTTTGTAAATTACATGTTTTTTTGGCACATTATTCGCTATAACTCCGAAACCATTTGTCCGATCCAAACTTTAATATTTTTATCTAAAATCTGGTTAAATTTACTATTAGATCCTATATATATGTAACTTATAATTAACACCGTGAAATACCCACACCAGTCTACTGAAAATGTCATAATTTACAGATTTTGCCAAAACATACACATTTAGCGTGCTACCTTGGGTGGTTTACTGGATTTAATATAATTTATATATATAGTATCTGATAGCGAATTTAATCAGCTTTGAAATAGGAAAAAGAACTTTGGAATCGAACAAATATTTGAGGAGTTAGAGCGACAAATGTGCCAAAAAACACTTGGATTTTACAACAGGACGTTTTTATTAGCGGGCTGGCATGTACATTTTACGGGGTTTGATTAAAACATTTATAGATTCTTATAGTAAATTTAATCAGCTTTAAGATGATAACAAGTAATGTTGTATCGGACAAATAGTTTCAGAGTTATATCCAAAAGAGTACGACAAACGCGTTTTCGCGGAGCTGTGAGACTGACGGCAAGTTGGCCAATTTCTGCATTTTTCCCAATAACGTAACTTCGCGAAAAATGGTCCGATTTCGGATTTCTTTTTTTTATTATGTAGATACTAGTTCCAGTTACAATTAATATTTGTAGACTTTCTTCGAAAAAAGCCTCGTTATCGTGTTTTAGATAAAAAAAGAAAAATAACGTTTTTTTGCGATTTTGAAAATGAAGCCGATGATTGCCGTGGTAGCGAACTTCAGATTCGGATTCAGCACCCCAATAAATATAAAGATCCGTTGAGAATAAAAGTTCCGCAGTTTTTTCTTCGGCAAACCCTTATTTTACTGGACTACTAGCTTTTAAAAAAAGTTGGCAGAACGTGATTTTTTTTGCATTTAAGCCAATATAGCTCCTAGCGGTAAATTTCTGATCATGAAAATATCGTCTAATTTTCGATCCGAGGAACACCAACAGGTCTAGAGCATTTCAAAAAAACCTCAACACTTCAAAAATGTTAGCGAAACGTGATTTTTTCATTCAAGCCAATATAACTTATAAACGGTAGGCCTTAGAGACAAACTATATATAACAAAAAAATATTCTGTTTTTAATCTCTGATAAAGAAACTTAATCAAATGTTCGATCCATGCAACATCAAATGATCTTGATTCCGTCAAAATGTGAAGTCTTATAGTCTTTATGTGAAGATAACGTTACACATAAAGACTATAGATCCCAGCCCAAAGACATATACATGCAAAAATTATTTAAACAAAATACTTATTTTTATCTTATTTTATTCATTTTTAACTAAAAAATGATTTTTTTCCCAAATGGGCCAGCAGAGAACCACGTTTTCAATACTTTTTGCCGAAAGTCATCTCTATTATTTATTTCTTCTATTTTTATATTGTTTTTTTGTTTTTTTCTGAATCCCATTTTATTTTATTGACCCAGCCTGTTGTCGATTTCTTACCCCACAGATATCTGAAAATCTTACTTGTCAATCTACTATCAGGCATTCTATATATGTGACCAAAAAACATGAATCTTCTTTTTCTCATTACATCTGATATATTTTCTGCATTTTGATATATTTCAGCATTACTTCGTAACTTCTGACCTTCTAGTGTGCTTTGTGGGCCTTATATGTTCCTCATGATTCGCCTTTCTAGTATTTCTGATTTATCCAAATTATAGTTTAATTCACATTCACTTGCATATAGGCATTGCGGCTTCACTACCGAGTTGTAATGCCTAATTTTTACATTTTTGGATTGGGATTTTTTATTGTAAAGATCTTTTTAAGTTATTTTTATTTTACATTTTTTAAACATATTGTAAATAGCTTTATTTTTTGTAGTACCTTTCTATATTTCCTTTAGATCTACATTCAAAAGATCTTTGTAACAGAAGAAATAAAAATAATATTTTACCACATTAAACATGATAGAAACCATGGTTTATAATATGGTAGGTGAGAACAAAATTAGTTCTCGTAAATAATTATGTATCTGAAGTAAAATACTTAAATGTCTATTAAATTAAATTAAAAAAAAAAATTATCTTACTATTTAGGTGACATCGATGCCAACAAATATTTATTTTTTAAAGAACTATTTACATTAAAAGCTAAAAGTTAAAAAGTGCTGTCCGAGAAACTTGCGATTTTATAGTTACAGACGTATTGATTTAGGAGTTATTTTGTATTGATAAAATTTAGGAGTTACCTTTGATTATCTCCTGTCCTGGAATAACCATACCGCCCAAATTTCCAAAAAATCCATCATAATCTTTAAACAGCTGTATAGATCTCGAGATTCTTTTCCCAAAAATACCTGTCAACGTCTAGTGTCCTCTCTTGTTTTCCCTTGCTTTGATTACGGTTGCTTGGTTTATGGGGGACTGTCTGGGTATCTCGAGATGAAGCTGGGGCACTCATGAACTGTTTTATTAGATTTATCTTCGGGATCCCCAGGCGATCACACGTTACTTGCCGACTTCCCTAAATTCCGACGGAAATACTTTCTGGGTACTTTCCTATTCTAATCTCAAAAAACCTTTCTATATTCTTGATCTATTAGGTAACTCTGCGTACTTCTATCCACCTCCTAAATACTAGAACCCAACCTTTCAACCTATATATCCCCACACATAAAACCGCTTCCTTTGACAAATCCTTCATCATTCGTGCTACCTCCTTCTGGAATTCCTTACCCACTTCTATTCGTAAAGCAGCTTCCATAACTTCCTTTAAATATAATTTATTCCTGTACCTTTTAGACAACCGCAAATATGTCAATAATCAAATGAATACTTAGAATTGCTTTTTTTCTCTCTCTCTCTTTTTTTTCTTTTATATGTTTATATATATAAGATTATATTTTATGCTATAATTATTATTTCATATATTTATTTATTTTAATTTAATTTAATTTTTTTCCTGTAAAAAATGTATGCTGTAATTACAGAAGCATCTAATTTGTAAATAATAGGCCAGGCAATTGTACTTTTTTACTGTGCATTATTTTTATTCTTAGGGTACGTCCCAGAATAAACTTTATTTTTTCATTTTATTTCATTGCCTGTGACCATCGATATGTTGTTTTACAGTAAATATAACTTTGTGTATACTGATTTACTTCATGAAATATGATTTTTTTTTTTAAATTAATTTTTTTTTTTTTTCTTACTTTTCCAATTTTTTTTTTAGACACGGTTTTAGTATCGACGATTTTTGGTACCACCACAATACTTTTTTTTAAAACTGTGGTTATATTTTCATATATTATTTACAATATTTTATTCCATATTACTTGTTAAAAAACACTTCAAGTTCAACTTATTATTTTTTTATTACACGCTATAAAATAGTTTTTCTCTCATTCCATTCAAGGATAAATGTATTAAGCTTTCTTTGGGCAAGCGATCCGCCTGTGTAGCAATATTTAGAAAGTAGCGAAGCTTGACAAAGTGTACGCAGTAAGGAATGTTGTCGTGCCTACTCATAATGAATTGGAAAATAGTACGCCCTTCTCTTGTTGTCGTTAAGCCAATGATCTATCTATTCCGTTTATATTTATAAGATTCAGATTTGGATTTGTGAATAAAACAGGAGAGCTATTGATACCATGGATAGCTGTGAACCTGATTTTATTTTATTTTATTCAAAATTATTTATTGATTGAAAAACAATTACAATATGTCAACAACCTGTAAAGAATTACCCATAAGTAGTCCTTCAATGATAGTTTTACATAAGAAGGTCTCTAGGACATCTTTTTTCACCTCATAGGGTTAGGAATAGATTAGGAAGCAAGTTGAAAGAGTGGATTTGAGTGGTTATGGAGCTTACTATGAAAGGATAGGTATCTGGTTTGGGCTAAATCAGCAACATATGGAACATTTAAGATCTTTATGGATAAGTTTATTGGTAACAAAGTAAGGAGCATTGAGGATTTTGGATTGTAAGGATGGGATTCTCAAAATTCTCAGGGGAGTAAGACAGGGATGTATATTGTCACCCATACTATTTAATATATATTCAGAATTCATATTTAGAGAAGCCCTAGAAGAAGTTGAAGAAGGAATTTTGATAAATGGAATAAAATTAAACAACATTCGATATGCGGATGATAGTACGAGTATTGTATTTGCTGACACTATTCAAGCGTTACAATTATTAATGAATAGCATTGTAAGAGTCAGCAGTAAGTACGGGCTTGAAATAAACACCACAAAGACAAAACTCATGGTCGTAAGTAAGGAAAATATTACAGGAGTAATATTTAGTAATACTTAGTCATAAATCAAAGATCTATAGAAAGGGTAAAACAATATGCACACCTTAGAACCATAATAAATGAAAATTGGGATAACTCTCAGGAAATCAGGATTCGTATCGGGAAAGCAATATCTGCAATATCTAGGACATATCATGCGTAATACAAATAGATATGATTTGCTACAAAAAATACTTCAAGGGAAAATCGACAGCAAAAGAAGTCGTGGAAGAAGACGAATATCTTGGTTTGCTAACCTCAGATGCTGGTTCAGTATGTCTTCAACGGAACTTTTCCGCATTGCTACCAATAAGAGAAGAATAGCCATCATGATCGCCAACATCCGAAGCGGATAGGCACCGAAAGAAGAAGAAGGATGGGATACGAGATGAATTGGATGGTTTAGTGGAGCCCCAAAGCTCAACTCCGTTAGCCCATATCGGTCTAATCACTGTCATGTAAATGAGTATTCCTTCAACATTACCGGGGTTATATTCTAGTAAAATTAAGAGAACTTTGAGCGCTGATTATGTAAATGGGAGGAGATTAAATAAACAATCTAAAAAAAAACTTTGTTAAAAAGTGGAAAACGTTATTCGTACGGATTAAGTTTTTTTTATTTTTTTTTTATTTTTTTTTTTTTTTTTTAATTTGTGAATAATCAAAACACAAATGTTGATACGATATTGAATTTTAGCCACAACCACTGGTTTCTGCAAACAATAATAATGAAGCTTGCCTTAAGTCTTATGGTGTGACGTTCCATGCGTGGGTTAATCGTAAGATTTACACACAATGCTTTTACAAGCCAAGGTTATAACAAACGTTTTTTCTTATAATTTGATTTAACCACATTTTTTTCCCCTTGGAAGCGATATATTATTTCGCAGTAATTATATTCGATTCTAGGAAACAAACTAGGAAGCGAACTATTCGTTCCGGTGGGGAATCCTGCTGGTTAGTCGGGAACCGTCAATAACTTTTTCAAGGAGGCGCGTTTAAACCGCGGGTCAAGGATTGTCTATATTAGGAGTTAATTCTGCGGTATTATAATGAATTATTAAATACAATTTATTATACTCATTATATGAAAAATGATGTAATAATATCTCTTATAAATAAAATATTTGAATTTTATTTTACAAGCTCCAACCCTTAGAACTAGTGTGTAGCACCAGTGCCTAAATAGTTGAGCTAGGAAATAAGAACAAAAAAAACAAATATATATATATATATATAATGTTTGTGTGGATATATATTTTTTGACTGCTACTATTAGATGTTTAATTTCTTGAGGTTCAGTCAATAAATAAAAACAATTATTTTGGCGACCTTTCGATACTATATCGTTCTCATAATCATGCCCTACAGTGAAAAAACATGTTACAATAAAATCATACAAGTTATTTCACCCAGACACTCCAGTCACATATCACTTCCCTTGAAGTATGGTGTCATAACTGGAGAGTTAAGATAAATCCTAGCAAATCCCAGCAAATAACCTTTACCCTCCGTAGAAAACCTACCTCATCCTGTTCTCCTGTATCCATTAATGGTGTACCGCTTAATAATATGGAACAAGTACGATACCTTGGATTTCATTTGGACAGGAGACTTACCTGGAACCCTCATACAAGATTGAAAAGACAAGAAGCTGCACGTCGATTTCGACTGCTACAACACTTACTTAACAAACGTTCAAAACTCCCGATTCACTATAAGAAACTTGTCTATAAGACGATTATCAGACCTATTTGACGGTATAGAATTGTGGGGATCCACCAAACCATCGAATTCTTCACTCGAATCTCTCCAATCCAAAATCCTTCGAAAAATCCTTAATGCTCTTTACTTTGTCACAAATAAATTGATCCACAATGACCTTAATATCCCTTATGTCGCTGATTTGGCTCGAACCAGATACCTCTCCTTTCATAAGAAACTTACTCCGCATCCAAATCCAATTGTTGCACAACTTGCTTCACATTTCATTCCTGGTAATCCTCCGAGGCGCCTGAAAAGAAGATGGCTTGGGATCTTCTTTTTTTTGTAAATATTTCATTAGAATACTACCAATGGGTAGTTCCTCTACAAATTATTCATGCCATTATATCTCATGTACGCCGCATATTTACTAGATGTGTTTTTAATACAGTTTTAAATTTCTATATATAAAAAAAAAAAAAATTATTTCAAAACATAAAGTTAGCTACAATATAAATGCATAAAAACATGTTTTAGAATAACTGAATGGATCTGCCAAAAAATGTTCTAAGTGACGAACTCAAAATTTTGAGTAATCAGTGAAAGAAAATCATAATCTAAAGTTTTTGTTGTTTTATAGGTTAAATTTTATATTCAAATATTAAATTGTTATATTTACATGTATAATGACATAATGGGGTACTATATCATACTGTGACGTACTATTATACATTTTAAAACCTTTAAAATCGCCACTTCGGAAAGTTTGTCGCTAATAACGTTTTTCGGCGGATCCATTGAATTAACTACATATAATTACAAAATATGGAGGAGTATGAAACTACTTTTAATGTCACTGATGGATATGATATTGGTACCAATGAATACATGAAATCCTACGTTAACACTAAACCTACCATAACGTTTCAAATTACCCTTTTCCAACTTTCCGAGCTGAAGTGTTTTTTCAATATCCACTTCTCTCTTATTGCTGTTTGGTTTTTACGGAGAAATTGTGTAAGAAATATTTATATATGAAATGTTGGTAGTTTTAGTGTTGATTTCCGGAAAACCTATCCAAAATAACTACATTTTTTTTCTAGTTTTCTCACTGTTTAACTCATATTATTAATATTTTACTTCTATGGCTAGTAGATTTAGAATATATGCCCGATTAGATATAAACAAAATGGTATTGTTCTTTAAAAAGTTTAAAGAAAACTACTTATGACGTTCTATGCGCCTTTCCAACCTCTGATTAAATTGCTTGCATATGCAGATCATTAGATTCTATTGCACCTGTTGTTAGTTTTTGCATCTAATTAATAATTCTATGAAAGTCAGAAAATAAAACAAAAGGAAAACTAAGACCAACCCTAGATTGGAATTCCTTCTATTATATGCATTATTTTTAATACGACGTCATAACATTGGGAGGACATTTTTCAGTTTATATGCCGTGTGGGATCAACTCTGGCTAATGCTTATTAGTACATTTATATGTCAGTTTATTGGTGCATAATATTTATATAAATTAATCTATAGTATATATTTGTGTAAGCATGTAATATATATTACTTATGTATGTGAGTGTGTATTAATTGGATCCGTGGCCATCAGAACGTTCTGGAATGAGGCCAAGCTAAGTCCTTGGCATTTGTGAAAGGCGAGCATCGTACTATCGATGTGGCTTCAGATTATCGATCTTAGTCAAGTGTACTAATAGAGTCGATCTTCAAATCGATTATCTTACATTTACAATCCACATTCTTAACCAAAGGTCCGGGAAATTTACATTTTGGACTACTTTATTTAATTGTATTCTAATTAGACTAACAAGGGGAAGACACACTCAGTCTCTCACGGATATGGTTGGCAATTTTTTCGGAGGTTACTCGTCAAAAAATATTAGACATATGTTTTGCCGTTCCGACCAATGGGCTCTCGAAGCCGAGAAAAAAAATAAAAATATTATATCTCGAGTTTAAAAAATGATATCAACATGATTTTTGCACCAAGATTTTTATTTTTGATTTAGGGTTTAAGGAAAAATGGAGCCGCTCCATAGATTTTGGTTTAAGTTAATTAAATTCTAAAAAAATGATTAGATTTTCTAGAAAACTACCTCTATAGATTTTTGCACACAAAAATTGACATCAGATTCTAATTTAGCACCCTCAAAAACATTGAAAAACGTTTATTCAATAAAAACAAAAAATATCATTTTTTCATTGAACTACGTTCAATATACTTTTTCTCACAATAATCGACATCAGATTCGAATCCAGCATTAAAAAAAACTCTTAAATACAAAATTTCATCCAAAAATAAAAATAAAAATTCATAAGCTTCAAAATGTGCCTGACCAAATTGTAGGCAATTTTTGTTTAAGTTGACAAAAACATGAATTACGCTTAGACGGTTTAACGTATCAACTTCATATTTTTATACAAAATATAGGGAGGTAATACTCTTGAAATGTCTTTGGTTTCATTTTCTTATCTGGTTTCAAACTCAAGTTAAAAATAAATATGTTTTTCGGATTTGCGATATTTTTTTTAATAGGTTTTTGTTGATCGAAATTTGCTTTAATATAAATCAAAAGAAAGCTTGCTCTCCTCTTTCCAGCGATACCAATGAATGAATTGCGTGACAAAGTATTAGCCATTTAAAGGAAAGTAACCAATGATCGTTTTTATAATTTCTCCCCTTCGAAGAGAGTAAAAAATGATATTTTTTGTTTTTATTGAATTAACGTTTTTCAATGTTTTTGAGGGTGCTGAATTAGAATCTGACGTCAATTTTTGTGTCAAAAAATCTAAAGAATTTAATTAACCTAACCCAAAATCTATGGAGCGGCTGTATATTTTCTTAAATCCGCATTCAAAAATACAAATCTTAGTGTAAGAAATATGTCGATATCATTTTTTAAACTCGAGATATAAAATAAATTAATTAAATGATATTTTTTTTTTCCTGGCTTCTAGGGCCCATTGGTTGGAACTGCAAAATACGTGTCTAATATTTTTTGACCTAAAACCTCAAAAATATTGCCAACAAGATCCGTGAGAGACTAAGTGTGTCCTCCCCTTGTAAATGTTATTATCCTAACAAAAATTTATATGGGGTCATTCTAAAAAAAAAAAAAAATTGCCACTTTCGTCACTGGTAGCGAGTGACAGATGGTCACTTTATCTTGTATTTGATTTTTTTGGAAGAATGATTTGAAAACTACTAAAAATGTCAGTAGTGTTACTGTCACCAGCCCAATATGATAACATAAATAAGTATTTTTGATATTGTTATTGGCATAAAATAAAAGTGCACCTACTAAAGAACAATGTCCGCCTATTTTTTTTTCAAGAAATATTGACTATACAGACAGCCAAAAACAAATATAATGCTGTCCCTATGGTCTTACTAAAATGTTGGTCAGAAGTGTTAACGATATAAGAAAGCGTTACAAATTTCCCAACCGCAGAAATAATTTAATTATTAACCCAATAACAAATTCTAAGCAAAATCAGGTGACCCATGATATAATTTTATTGCAGTCAAAAGAAAATTTAAACAGAATTATACTCTTTAAGAAATTCTTTGAATTAGGTAACACACATGTCATAAACATCACTTTTGTTGACGTAAATAAATAATTAAAAATTGAAAAAACAAAAAAATTTATGATTGCAAAGTATTTTTCAAAACATCAATATACCTTAAAAAACGATACAAATAAACTCGTTAAAAAAAAAAAGGCAGATGTGTCTGACTAAAAAAAAAACAAAATGAAGTAGTGTTGCTGACTTTATCAGAAATAAAAAATAGACGAAAAAACAAATTCGACCGAGAGTTGTTAGGATATGTTCAGCTTTGAAAGATAACTCCTCAGTTGTTCAGCGTGAAAACTCTATATTTGGTTTTTACATAGTATTTAAGAAACAGTGACGCTAGTTAAAATAAATAATATATGTATATATATAAATCAATGTATGTGTGGGTGTCCTTTATAGGCTTTGAAACAGTAAGAGATGCTGCTACATGTGAGGCCTTTTTTCCACATATTCAGGGGAAGATTACAGCCCTATTGGTATGTTGATTGGATGTATAGGTGACAAGTTATGGACAAAAATGTAAGAATCGTGAAATAACAAAAATCGCTCCAACAAATAAGTATATTTCTAACATCTGAGTCATTCCCACGTTGTTTATTGCGAAAGAATGAGAAACCAGATGATTAAAAATAAGAACGAGACTATCATCGAAGCTACTATTTTGAGTGGTAAATATAAGGGCGAGGATGTACTTGCGACGCGCATCCCAATGATTCCAACTGATATGCATTTCGAGGGGCAATCACTACAAGTTTGCTGACTAAATTTGGAATGCTGCTACATGTGAGGCCTTTGCATATTCAGGGGAAGATTACAGCCCTGGTAATGGATGTATAGGTATAAGAATGTGAAATCTGCTAACACACGTTGAAACCAACAATCTGATTTATTTTTGTAAATATAGGATGTACGCATCCCAATGATTCCAACTGATATGCATTTCGAAAAAGTTTGTGTAAATTTGGAAAACCTAATGGATAGAACTGCTCACACGTTGGAAAACAATCTGATTTATTTGTATACGAAAAATATTGTGTATCCACCAGAACTTCAATAATATGAATAAAAATAAAAAAAATAATTCTTTGAAAATTTTTACAAATCAAATAAAAAAATTACACAAAATAAATCAAAGAATACTACAATAATTGTACTGAGTTTTTCTTAAATTTTGCTAAGCGCGTTGTAACATAAAGAATATTCCAGCGTATAGTCATGTTTAACAAAAACTTCTAATGAAGAAAATGGAGGAAAACTTTCTGCCTTCCAGGTACTGCAATTTATTCTGAAGCGTGCCCGATAAATTTGTTAACACACGAAATGTGAAAGTATTGAAGAAAAAATGTTGAATTATTTATTTTTTTTTTACTATATAGTATTTATAATGGCGCCTGTTGCGAACAGCTAATGAGGCACTTAAAAACAACACAATTCTGAGAAGGAAACGGCGATTAGCTCAGGGTACTTTAGCGTAAGGTCATGTACCACATCTCGCGGGGGCCATGTTACCAATAAATAATACTAAAGAGGTAAATTATATTTTATTGAATATGATCGCTTTGACAGCATTAAAAAAAAAAAAAAAAAAAACTATTGGAGCAGCATTCAGATCATGGAGGCACAGAACGTTAAGGCGGGGCTGTCGTCCTCGCCGGCTGGTCGCCATGACCCGTTTGTTGATGTGACGTCACCTATCATATGATGTCACCTAGTCTTATCTCTGTTATCAGTGTTCCTTAAGGTACATCCTGATAAAATGATTTTTTCGAAGGAGATAATTATTCTGAGACGTGTAGCAGCGTCAAACTGGAGCCCTTTCCATAGTAATTCTACTCAAAACCCTGTTTTTGGCTTCTTTTTCTCGATTTTGGCCGTCTAAGACCGCGCGAAGTAACCATATGCAAACACTCCTTGATTCCGATTAATTCTTCATCCGATAATTTTAATCCGTTTTATGTCGCGGTTTATGAGATACGTGCAACGCAGTTCACTTTTATAAGCTTTTGCATTTCCAGCCTCACTAAGATGTGTTCAAGTGAAGGCATGTAACATAAAATTCTAATGAATAAAATCATAAGAATTAAATTCAAAATAGATCATTGCAAATTTGAAACCTAATTCTTTGAATTTGATTAATTCGATTCAGCGCAAGGGAATTTCAAAAATGCGATTGTAGTGTGATAATAGAAGCTCTTGTAAGAAGAAAAGTGGAGGCAAAAGTGGAATTTCTTTGCGGGAAATTAAGATATTGGCAACAAAGATTTTATGTACTACAGGGAACATTTTAGTAATGACTTCTATAATTCATAATATAACGGATGTCTTTAATCGGTTTTTAATATTGATAACTAACCTCCGAAAAATGCTAACATAAAAAAGGAAAAAATTCGACCCAGATGTTTCTGATATGTCCACAATGGACATTATCTTGACATCATTACAGGAGCTTCATGTTACGGAATTGGATAGTTCTGATTAGATGTTTATTGTACTTTTTTTTGGGGATGAGGTAAAATTTAAAATAATATTTAATAACAAATTTAGAGAAATTATATGAAAAATATTACATAATTATATCCCTTTAAAATATATTGATACTAAAAATACGTAATAAATAAATGCTTATTGTTTCATGTGTAGATATTTAATATAGGTACATATATAAATTTTATTACTTTTATGTCTTTATTCAGTTGTTCAATATGTAGTTCATTATATTATTCATAATTATTTAGTTTATTATTAGGATAATTCTATCAAAGAATGTTTTATATCAAATACATAATGTATGTACACTAATAAAAGTAATGCTTTAAATGAGGAGGAGAGGAGCAAAACTCGTTCGTTCCATTTTTTTTTTAATTGAGATGGCAGTGGGTTCTAAAAGGTATTATAATATCTTTTAGAATCCACTGCCATCTCAATTAAAAAAAAAATGGAACGAACGAGTTTTGCATCTCACCTCCTCAAATTAAGACTTATCATTATTAAAAATTATAAGGCTTTTTAAATACAATTTAAGTGTACCCTTTAGTTTGTTACCTAAAATTAAATTAAAAAGCGAAAAAATCGGCTTTTGGAGTTTCGTGCGCGATCGCCGTATTTAAAACTCCTAATGTTTATCAAACAGTATACAATTTTTTTTTTATATATACTTAATTGATATTCACAACTGTGCACAATAAGTAATATAAATAAAATATATAAATGAGACATGAAATGATTACAAAGACATTATGTAATTATGTTCATTGACCTGTGAAGAACTATTCATTAGTAGCACTTTAATAAATGTTCAACATTAGAAAGTCTCTAGGCCATCTTCTTTTCAAAAGCCTCAGAGGGTGATCGGGAATCGTGTGAGAAGCAAGTTGAGAGACTTGTGGATTATAGTGGTTTTGGAGTTTACTATGAAAGGATAGGTATCTGGTTTGGGCAAATTCTGCAACATATATAAGTAGATAATCTGGGATATCTAGATCGTTATAGATAAGTTTATATGTGACATAATAAGGAGCACTGAGGATTTTACGATTTATTTTTTATTGTAAGGATTGGATACGAGAAGAATTGGAAGATTTAGTGGAGCCAAATAACCCAACTCCGTATGTCGCAATGTGTCTAATTACTGCTATTGAACAAAGTAGCATTAATATATATACATATAAATTTAGTTGAAGCGGTAATTGCAATTAAAAAGTTAGTAAATCAAAAAAAATAAAATATATATATATATATATATATATATATATATATATATATATATATATATATTTTACGTATCTAAAAAATATTTAAATATTGATATCCAGACATATTCGATATATCACACATCATACACACATACACAACAACATAATCACTATGATTAAAATTCTGTTACGACTTTCACTTCTCTTTATTTATTTGCTTTTTTCCTTGTTAGCTTTACGCAACTTTTAGATCTCCTGCCACATTCTACCAGAGTGCTCCACCTTCATCCATCTTGGGCAGTCGTTATCCAATAAAACGATCAATCATGATGCTTGAACTTTATATGATGGTGAAGTAGGTGAGTTAAGCAACAATAAAAGCTAATGATAATAATGAGTTGTAAAATATAATAATAAGATGATCTATACAAAAAATATTTATGGAGTGCCAACTGTTATAGCGGTGAGCTACCAAACCACCAAATTTAATTGTTGATAAATCTTGCTGCAGAAATTTGAATTTCCTGGAGGCTACCTGCGAGGATTCTAGGTGGTGCAGGAACTCATAAATCACTTTACTTTTCTTAAAATTTCAAATAAAAATTTTAACCCATGACAGTGTAAATGCCCCCACGCCGATGTGTATTCATCCCCACATTTTTTTTTTTTTTTTTAATATGCATTTATTAAAATTTCAACTGTACAGAATATATACATCAAGTAAATGTATTGACAACGATTATAATAACATGTTAAAACTTGGAAAGAACTACTCATCAGTAGCACTTTATTAAAAATTATACACTAGAAGGTCTCTAGGCCATCTTCGTTTCAGACGCCTCGGAGGATTATCAGGAATGAAGTGGGAAGCAAGTTGAGAAACCAACGGATTTGAGTGATTATGGAGCTTACTATGAAAGTATAGGTATCTGGTGTGGGCTAAAGCAGCAACATATGGCACATTAAGGTCTTTATGGATAAGTTTATTGGTGACAAAGTAAGGAGCATTGAGGATTTTACGAAGGATTTTGGATTGTAAGGATTGAATACGCGATGAATTGGATGGTTTAGTGGAGCCCCAAAGCTCAACTCCGTACGTCCAAACAGGTCTAATCACAGTCATGTATATGAGTCTTTTGTAATAAATTGGGAGCTTTGAACGTTTGTCTAGTAAATGTTGAAGTAGTCTGAAACGACGGGCAGTTTCTTGTCGTTTTAGTCTTGTATGTGGATTCCAAGTTAGTCGTTTGTCCAATTGGAGTCCTAGGTAGCGTATCTGTTCAACAGGGATTAGTGGAATATCACTAAGGATACTGTAGGACAGGAGGTAGTGGGTTTACGACGAAGGGTAAAGGTTATTTGGTGGGATTTGTTTGGATTTATTTTGATTCTCCATGTTTGACACCATTCTTGAAGGTTTAGGATATGGGATTGGAGTGTTTGAGAGGCAATGAAGGGATCATTGTTTACTGATAACACACATGTGTCCTCAGCGTAAGTAGTGAGGACAGTGGTTCCCCACATTTAAGTTGGCGTTTTAAGTCATTTTGGCCATTCCTGAAAGTATTTAAAAATCAATTTTTTTAACATTCTCATGGAAGATAAAGACACCACGACAATGTAGAATGATAATGGCCTTGTCAATGTGAAAATAATATTAAAAATATTACCACAAAAATCCTATTCATTTATATCGCATTTTCTCGGGAGTATATTAAGAGGGACGGGGGTGACTATTAGATGGCATGAGACCAGTTACAAATAAATATTTAATTTAACTGATTTAAAGTGGACAATAACTTACTCACAGTCAGAGGTTTTGTTTTCACTAGGAAATTCCGTCGTAGAATGGTTACGGGGTTATGAACTGTTGCGTCCACGAAAAACAGAGCTGTCACTACAAATAAAAACTCACCGAAATTCCAAAAATTTTCCTCAGAATATTTTTTTATCACTTTTTTTAAGAGTTAAGAGTTCACGAAGACAAGAATAAACTCGGGGATTGGTTACTTGGACATCATAAACTCGAAAAAAACATTTTAACATTCTTCCACCTTTAGATTTTAAAATTATTAAAAAATCCTTTAATGATATTCCACTAATCCCTGTTGAACAGATACGCTACCTAGGGGACTCCACTTGGACGAACGACTAACTTGGAATCCACATACAAGACTAAAACGAAACTGCCCGTCGTTTCAGACTACTTCAACATTTACTAGACAAACGTTCAAAGATCCCAATTAATTACAAAAGATTCATGTACATGACTGTGATTAGACCTATTTGGACGTATGGAGTTCAGCTTTGGGGCTCCACTAAACCATCCAATTTATCTCGCATTCAATCCTTACAATTCAAAATCCTTCGAAAAATCCTCAATACTCCTTACTTTGTCACCAATAAACGTATCAATAAAGATATTAATGTTCCATATGTTGTTGATTTAGCCCACACCAGATGCCTATCCTTTCATAGTAAGCTCCATAATCACTCAAATCCGTTATTTTCTCAACTGATCGGATGATGGCCTCTGAAACGAAGATGGCCTAGAGACCTTCTAGTGTAGAATTTTTAATAAAGTGCTACTGATGAGTTGTTCTTTTCAAGTTTTAACATGTTATTATAGTCGTTGTCAATACATTCACTTGATGTATATATTTTGTATAGTTCTAAATTTCAATAAATATATATAAAAACAAAAAAATTAATAGGCGGGGGACTCAAATTTGCCTGTAGTTTGAGAATCAGCCTTAACAGCCTGTCTTCTCTCCTGTGTGGTTTGGTGGCCCCAAAGAAGACCTGCAAGGCAGTTTGAAAAGTTGACACTCAATTAATTTTTTTTTAATTGGATGTAGTAATTTTTGAACTACACATTTTATATATGAGTACTTTTGAGAATATTTCACATAATCAGAATGGTAATGAATATGTTTATACGAAATAAGAAAGTCAAATTTTACCCAGTTAAGAACATAATAGAAACATTTATTTTATTAGATGCATATATTTTGAGTTATTTAGAACTGAAAATAAGTGGTAAAATACTGCTGTTTTTTTTTTTTTTTTTTTTTTTTTTTTTTTTTTTTTTTTTTTTTTTTTTTTTTTTTTTTTTTTTTTTTTTTTTTTTTTTTTTTTTTTTTTGGTTACTAGACCGGTCGCTCTGGATTTTTTTTTTTTTATTATTCATTTTAGTTCTCCTAACAGATTAAAAAAACACGACCTTTTGAATTCACAGATGTATAATTTGACTGGAATATATACATTAATTATAAAAATAGATATAGTGATGAAGTAATTGATATAAACAAAAATGAAAGCAAATGATAATAATGTGTTGTAAAGTATTGATAGAAAATTAGTACTTTCAACGACATTTAATAAAAAAGAGATAATCAACATTTGAATGAAAAATAACAAAGCACAGTTTATAAGAATATTTTACCCAGTTCAAATAAGGATAGAAAACTGTATTTATAAGACTTCTTTGAGGTAAAAAAAAAGTGCTAAAATTCCGTCTTTTTTTTTTGGCCAATACACCGGTTGCACAAGTATTTTTTTGATTTTCAATATTCATTTTAGTTCTTCAACCAAATTCAACAATTATAACTACATTACCTTTTTGCATATATTAATAAATGATTTAACTGGAGTACAAATATTGGCCATAAACAATAGTTTTCTACAAAGCCCTGAACCCAATATTTTCACGGAATGAAGTGACTTATTATTTTTATTTTTCCTAGATTCATCGGGTTCCTTTTCCACATTTTATGTTTATAAGATTCGTTTTAAATGCATATGTTCAGCTGTATTTTTACAACTATCCATATAAGTGGTACGTTTTAAAAATAATTTAAATTACCAAGAATCCCTAGATGTTTATTTTTATTTTTTATTATTTAAATTAATATTCGATTACGTTTAGTTCTGAGATTCGGCATTCGATTCATTGGTATTTAATTTCCTATTTAAAATCCTCATATAACTCTTGTTTCTCTTTCAACTTAATTTTTTTCCCCATCATTAGTGAATCAAAGAACGGTACTTGTAGTTAAAAAGGGATGCATAGAAGAATATACATAAGGAATGTAGATGCTTACAAACATAATGTCATAAAAGCCGCAAAAGTGAAAGGTGTTACACTCATGAACTACTGGAGGAAACTCATTCCTCATCGAATGGCTAAAAAGGAATGCTCATTGGTTTTGTTTATTAATTTATGTTTAAATTATTTTATGTATTATTTATTTATATTTCTTAAAACTGTTTTTAAAAATACAAAATATTTGTTGTTGTCTTAAAAGTAAAACTGCGTAATATCTCTACATAACCAAAATAGTGTTCGGTATTTTGATGAGTCGAATGACTGAACATATTGTTTTTATATTTATTGATTAGTAAAAAAAAAAAAAAATAATAAATAAAAAAAAAACAGTAGTGAAACTTGAATGTCTATATGCAAGTGAATGTCTGGCATTAAACTATAATTTGGATAAATTGGAAATACTAGAAAGGCGAATCATGAAGAAAATATTAGGCCCACAAAACACAGTAGATGGTTGAGATTACGAAGTAATGCTGAAATATATCAAAATGCAGAAAATATATCAGATGTAATGATAAAAAGAAGATTGAAGTTTTTTGGTCGCATATATCGAATGCCTGGTAGTAGATTGACAAGTACGATTTACAGATATCTGTGGGGTAAGAAATCGACAGCAAGCTGAGTCAATGAAGTAAAAAGGGATTCAGAAAAAAACAATATAAAAATAGAGGAAATAAATAATAGGGAAGTATTTCGGTAAAATGTATTGAAAATGGAGGGATTCCAGGGCAGCAAACTCAAAAGGACAGGTGCATAATGGTCTGAGGACAGAAAGAGGAAACATGGTGAACAGATGAAGGCATACTGGAAGAAAAGAAAAGAACAAGGAAGAAAGAATTGAAATTGGCACGTGGTCCTCTGCTGGCCCATTCGAAAAAAAAAAAATTATGAGAGGTTATGTATTTATCATCCACACGATCACTTAATGTTTTTGTTGTATCTAGTTGTAAATATCAAGAGAGAGAGAGAGAGGGAGAGAGAGAGAGAGGGAGAGAGAGAGAGAGGGAGAGAGAGAGAGATGTTTTATGAGATGTAGTTTACAAAACAACATTGTTGCCAATTTCATCTGGTTACTATACAAACAGCATACTTATCTAACTCATTAATTACAATATTCTAATCAACTTAAAAATAATAATAATTTATAACATTTCCCTCAAAGTATTTATTCATCTCATATTTTTCTTTCCCCCCCCTTTTAAATTTAGTATTATACTATGCAAATATATTCATAAACACATTTAAACATATAAACTATAAAAAATATAACATTTTAAACACCATGCACTTGGTAGTGAATAACGTTCAAGGAGTCCAAGATTATATTTTTGGCTATCACCACAATATCCCTCGCAACCTCACCAAGGTCCACCAAGAAACTCCGTGAGACCCAAACCATAGGCCTTTATCTGAAAATTCTCTATTTCAAAATGCCTCGTTGAATATATATTTTAAGGGAATACACTTTCTATATAAAAGTTATACATTGTAAAAAAAAATTAAACTGTATAAAAGAAGCCTTTAGGCAAAAAGTATTGAAAATGGAGGGATTCCAGGGCAGGAAAGTGAAAAGGACTGGTACAAAATGGTCTGAGGACAGAAAGAGGAAACATTGTGAACGGATGAAGGCATACTGGAAGAAAAGAAAAGAACAAGGGAGAAAGGATTGAAATTGACACGTGGTCCTCTGCTTCCCTATTCGAAAAAATAAATAAAATAAAAAGAATCTAATAAATGTGAAGATGATTAAAATCATTGTGGATTTTTTAAATTTGAAGGATTGGCCAAAGGAACTCTTGCATCCCTAAGTAATTTTAAGTTATTTTTTTATTTTTTTTTAAACCTATACAAGACTTAAGACAAGATATCGCTTATCGTTTACGACCAATCCAATATTTACTAGACAAGCGTTCAAAGCTCCCAATGTATCACAAAAGCCTTATTTACGAGACAGTAATTAGACCTATTTGGACATTCGGAGTTTTGGGGCTCCATTAAACCTACCAATTGCTCTCGTATCCAATCCTTACAATAGAAAATCCTTCGTAAAGGCTCCTAAGTATATCTCAAACAAACTTTTCCATAAAGGCCATAATGTTCGATATGTCGCTGATTAGGCCCAAACCGAATATCTATCCTTTCATAATAAACTCCATACCTACTTGAATCCACTAGTCTCCCAACTTGCATCGCAGTCAATTCCCGATATTCCTCTGAGGCCTCTGAAAAGCAGATGGCTGAGAGACCTTCTAATGTTGAACTTTTATTAAAGTGCTACTAGTGAACTAGTTCTTTATATGTTATTGACATGTCATTGTTATCATTTGCCTTAAATTTATTTATTTATAAATAAATAGTTTAAAAAAATTTAATATATATTTTTCTATAAATAAATCAATTAATCTATAACCTACCAATTTTCTTAGACGCGTACCCCCTGCGAATAATAATAATAGTACCTGTATAAATAAAATAATTTTTTTTTTTTTTTAAAGTTCATTTTGAAAGAGATAGGAAAATATTTTTGTTTTATAACTCCGTTCAGATAATTTCCCTTTCACTTAGATCTTATTTTAGTTGCTTCCTTTTTTCTTTTTTTAAAATATTTTTTTTAGCATCCCACGATATTTTATTTATAATTTCAACAAAAAATTAAGGGTATTTATGTAATTTAGTTCCTCATAAGATAAAAAGTGCAGGCTGCCTCTCTCCTATAAAAGAAACACCTTCGCTCTAGACATTTCTTATGAGCTAATCAAAAGTAAATACGTTTTACTTCCGTATATGTAGAAAATAGTGATTTATCTAAAAAATTACTTTTATAACATGAAATATATACAAACTTTTATTCATCAATATTATTATGGCGATATAGTTTAAAATCTTTAAGTTTTTATCGTAATGATTGAATTTAGAGAGTAAATTATAATTTTGCTTATTCGTCACTCTTAACCTGTCGATGTTCCTCAAGGTAGTGTTCAACATCCAATTCTATGTAGTGTATAACGCAGAACTCCAACCCATTCTAGTATTACCGTCATCAGGTACGGTGACACGTGTGTTATCAGTACATAATGATCCATTTATTGCATTTTAATCACTTCAGTCTGATATGACAAAACTTCAAGAACGATGTCGAAACACGAGGATTAAAATAATTCCAATCAATTTACCTTAACCCTTCTTCTTGGGCCTACTTCGTCCTGAAATCCATTTTGAAGAACATCATGCTTAGAATCTACAGATTAGATAGAAACAAGAGACTGATCTTCAATTTCGATTACTTTAAAATTTGCAGAACAGAGCCCTGAGGTTTCTTAAAATTACTAAATACATGAAAATGAAAAAATGAAAAATAAAATTTATTCTGGAACAGACTGTCCCCTAAGAATAATTAAACCGCACAATTAAAGGTACAGTCGTATGGATGAGATTAGTTAAGAATCATCACATCAGTATTACAAATTAATTTATGAGAAAAAAAAGAAGAGAGAAGAAATAAAAAACAAAACAAAAAAATAAAATAAAAAATTGAAGTTAAGTAAAAAAAAATAAAATAAAATAAATAAACAAAAAACAATCAACAGTAAAAAATTTATCACACTTATGTACATTTACATATTACTTACATTTTTGTGGAAGATTGAAAGTCGAGGAGACGGATAAATAAAAGATGTTTAAAAGAAGTTAAGGAAGAGGCTTTACGAATATGGATAGGTAAGGAATTCCAAAAAAAGGAAGCACGGTTAACGAAGGATTTTTCAAAGGAGGCAGTTCTATGTGAGGGGGTGTATAGGTTGGAAGGTTTGGGATCTTGTATTCAGGTGGTGAATGGAGGAACGCAGAGTAAGTAGGTCTAGGATATAGGAAGGTTTATTGGTTCTTATTGACTGGAATATAAAAGTACCGAGGAAGTATTGCCGTCGAAAATCGGGGAAAAGCCACCCTCTTTGTACCGGCAAGATACGTGAGACCCTCTGTCGACCCCAAAGATAAATCTTATGGAGCAATTCATTAGTTTCAAATTACATCTACATGACTATAACCAGACCTTTAAAGCTAAGCTTTGGGGCTTTTCTTAATCATCCTAATATCTGGTATCCAATCCACACTATCCTTCAAAAATTCTCAAAGCTTCTGCTTCGGTAATAAACCTATCTATAAAGATTTTAATATCGATAGTTTACTAATTTGGCCCAAACCAGATACTTTTTCATTACAAACTCCATAACTATGCAAACCCACTAGACATATTTCAAGATGAAATGAATTAAGACCTGAATCAATTATTGAATGACATGAATGAAAATAAATTTTATTCTGGGGCCTTTGCCCCTTAAGAATAATTACAATGAACAATTGATGGCTTCCTAGCATACCGTATATATAATTAAGAAATATGATAAAAGTAAGGAAAATATAATTAAAGTTAAATTAGGAATTTAAACGAAATTCCAATTACAATATAAAAGTATTGTTCCTTATTTTCAAATATCAGACAAAAAACAAATTATATCTTGAGGTTAGAATCTAAGATAAGTTACGAAAACAAAAATAGAGAAAATTAAACAAAAACTCAATGAAATCAAATACAATAATCAAAGCAAATATAAATTATCTGGAAAGATAATGTGTCTTATCTGATAAATAATATAAATTATGCCAAAACCAATTCAGTGCATAATACTGACTAATACTGTACAAAATCAATATTATATTATGAATGTTCATATCTCATTTTAAGAGATATTTTCTACATCTATATGACTATTAGATTGAATATCTAACAGGTAAATGAATCGTCGGGATTTGAAGCTGTTATGAGAGGAGGAATGGCGAATGATGGAAGGGAGGGAATTCTAGAAGTTGGAGGCTCTGGATATAAAGGAACGTTTGAAGGATGTGTTGAAAGGAGTTAGGTGGAGGTCTGAGGAACGGGCTCTGGTTTTGCGGGAACTCACTGACGATTTTAATGTTAAAGTTTTCAGGATATAGGAAGGTGACTGTGAGGAAAGAGATTTGTAAAGGAACGAACCAAGGAAGTACTGTCGACGGAAGGAAGGAAATAACCATTTTAATTTGGTGTAGTGGTGGGAAATATGTTCGTGGCGTGGTATTCTCAGAACGAATCTCAGACAGCAGTTCATTATCTTCTTTAATCTTGCATCTTGAGATTTCGAGATACCTCCATACACCACACTACCATAATCAAAATGGGGCAATATGAGGGATGTAATTAACAGTTGGCGGATTGACTATTAACAATATATGTATTGTTTTTTAATATTATAAATTTCAATAAATGTTAAAAAAAAAAAATTTTTTTTTTTTTAAAATAGTCCTTCACCGTCTACGTACGCTTATGGCACATATTTGTCATGAGTATGTAATTATCTCTTCATTGCATCCTGAACACTACAATTTCATATTACAAACCTGCTGTAGCGTGGTCTCAAAATTAGAGGATTTAAATATAACCAAGTAAATCTCATTGGGTAACATTTACCCCTCGTTGCAACCTACCGCTTCATATCCTACAGTATCCTTTAATGATGTTCTATTAATGCCTGTCAATCAGATCCGCTACCCAGGGATCCATTTGGGCGCCTTACTTGGAATGCACTTACAAGACCAAACGACTAGAAATTCCCCGTCGTTACAGACTACTCCAACATTTACTTGACAAACTTTCATAGCTTCCAAATAAATTAGAAATGGCTCATTTACATGACAGTTATTAGACCTATTTGGACGTACGGAGTTGAGATTTGTGGCTCCACCAAACTTTCAATTCTTTAGGTATACAATCCTTACAATCCAAAATCTTTCGTAATATCCTCAATGCTCCTTATTATGTCACAAACAAACTTACACATATAGAAGTACACTACATATAATAAATGTTCCATAGGTTACTTGTTTTGTCTAAATCTTTATTAATACGATACCAATTATTTCATAGTAAACTCCATAGCCATTCAAATCCACTAGTATCTCTACTTGCTTCCTATTCTATTCCAGATTACCCTCTTAGGCTCTGAAAAGAAGATGGCCTGGGGCAGGGGCTTTACAAGTTATAGTAATCAATTTCAGACAAATTTACAATACTTGCCGAGATTATGGATGGCCATTGGATCTGAGTAGCGGGGGTAAGGCGTGGCCGGCGTAAGTCAATGACTAGGTTGCGCCGTTGCCAGCTCTCCAACTGTACTTCATTCAATATCGAGCCTTGCTATAGACAAGTTTGAATTTTTACAGCCTTAATGTAAAAAAGACCCCATTTTGTTACAAAAATAAGGCAATTATTATGTACTTGAGAAGTAACAAAAAAATAACATCTGCATTGAAAGAGTTCAAGCAAGGATTTAAAAGATTTATAATTTAGATAGCTATAAAATGGAAAGGCCTATGATTTCTGTTTGTCAATAATGTAACACCTAAAGGGGCTGGCTTCAGTAACGTAAATCCGGCAACGTCGCTCTCTTCCTCTCCAAAACTCAGTGGCCATCCGAAATCTCGGCAACTAAAGAAGTATGTATTTGATACAGCCCAAATATCAATTAATAAATAAAAATTAATCTTAACTTGCTTCACATTCTATTTCAGACGGTAGTCCCGGGGTACCGGGGGCGTCAGTTTCAGTTTTATCGGTGTAGAATATAGCCTAAACCAGATACTTATCCTTCCATAGTAAACCCCATTATCAACTTTAATCCACTAATCTATCAAACTGCTTCACAGAGACGATCCTCTAGGGCGTCTTAAAAGAAGATGGCTAAATGATCTTCTCATGATTGAAGCGCTACTAGTGAGCAGTTCTTTACATGTTATTGATATACCATTATAATCATTTTCCTCTAATTTAGTTGTTTTTGTATACATTTCTAAGTATCAATAAATAGTTTAAACAAGAAAATAGTCCTCACAATCAATCGGATGAAACACTTAGATATGACAGATTAATTAAATTTGTTTCAATTTAAAAGTATGAATGAGAAAACGTATGTTGCGCTGTTGCCAAACTGATCCGAGTAGTGTTCCATGCCACAGCCTACCAAATATCTGAATGTATTTCCCAAGGGTTATAATGTAGTCAGATCCCGATTGTTGTAGGTTGGTTCTGAGATCATACTTCGTTTGTGGCTGGCCTAGAGGAGCATTCGGGTTAGTAATTAGAGAATTGTTCCTTTTTCGGCCGCTGCTTCTATCATATCTGAATACAAATATAGCGCCATGGCGGCGCACAATATATATGCTCATGGCATCAATTATCAACAGAAACGAAGAACATGAAATCATATTAAATAAAAATATACAACATCCCACTATAACAACCTCAGGACTGATTTAGGGAAGTTTTGATTGATTGGTTCATTATCAACCAGAAATATTGAGACATTATAGGTTGTGTTATAATCATAACTATAATGAAGTTATAGCGGAGTTTAAATGGAAAAAGCTGTAAGTTCCTATCTAAGTTCAGTTTATATTAACGCTAATAAGTAGCAAAAATGAAGGCCTCGCGCCATTTTAAAAGTAAAAGACATACTACGTCAATCTTTTTATGACTGGTTGCGTATATATTTTTTCGAGCGGGCTCAGTTCACTTCGTTGTGAGAGTTTATGTGTTTAAACTGAATAAGTGAGTTTATTAACCTATATCAATACTATTATATAAAAGGACAAGCCATTTTTCGTTTGTTATCACTATCCGCGAAAACTACTGAACTAACCTTGTAAATTGTACCTACACCATCTTCATAGTTCAAGGTATAGCAATAATAAAATTTATACGTTTTCATTTAAATTTTTTTTTTTTATCTTTATAACTTTATTCACAACTGTACACAATGGACAACCATTGAATGTGAAGTTTCATTAAAACAACAGACATGATCAGGCATGAGGGAGTCAGCACCCAGTGGTACAATCTCCAGGCGTAAAACTAAATTATTAGGGATTGGACTAGGAGATCCCTCATCCACTTTCAGCCTCCGTTTAGTTATGTCAGGTATCTATAACTGCTGCCATATTATGTATCTGTTTGTTAGTGTGTCCACGTAGTTTTTATGAAATTGTCGATAAAGTTTATGAATATGGGTCTGAAAAAAAAAAAGTTTATGAAGAAAGCCCAATATTTTCGTGTCTATTCATGTAATTAATCTTATCTATACTTTAACATTCCACAATTATATTCATGTTTAAATAATATTATTTTCGGCATTATAAAAATAAAACTCCTATTTGAAATATAACGTCAGTTGAAATATAGTTGAACATCTTCTTCCACTCTCGTTTGCAGTTACAAATACCCGCGGGGAGTGGTCAGATCGCCTGACAACTGGGAACGGACACTCCCCTGGATTCATGAGCTCACTAGATGGCGCAAACGCAATAGAGAATAGTACACTATATATTTATTCAGACACAAGGTCACATGCTACATCTCAGGGCCAGCTTCCTGGAATAAACCCGGGATTCAGCGTAGCTTCCAGTTTTTCTGAAGAAACGGGGCGTCAAGATCTGGATAGATCAAATACATAGATTAATGGATTCAGGGTAACAAATAGAGTCTAGAATATGCAGTGAAATGAAGGATCTTTACTCCTAGAATAAATACAAATTTAGATAAGATAGAAGAATAGTGTTATTATCTGCTAGTATATGATTTGATAGTATATATGTATAAGTTTACAACTGAAAAAAAACAAAAACAAAAATCTAGTAAATATGAAGATAATGTTCATAATGTCAATTGCTTGCGAAGCAACTACCAACTGGCAACACTTTAATTAAATGTGAGGAGGTCTCTCGGTCATCTTGTCTTCAGACGCCTCTGAGGATTATCATAATTAGAACGCGAAACAAGTATTGAGACTAGTGTATTTGAGTGTTATAGAATTTACTATGAAAGGATTGCTGTATTTTTTGGGCCAAATCAGCAACATATCAATGCCCTAGCACACAGATGTAAGTGAAAAAATGTTTTAAATGCATCTAGAGCATTAAGATGTTCATATATTCACTAAAATATTATTTAATGTGGTAATATAAACTCAGATAGTTGGAATAACTCGTGTTCACCAAATAAAAACAAATTTTAATAACAGTATTGAAGCTTCAAAGTTTCAAATTCTATTTTCTGTGGGATGAGGCCCCAGAAGATCGTCGGGAATAGAATGTAAAGCAAGTCGAGAGACTAGTAGATTTGAGTGGTTATTGAATTATGAAAGCATAGATATCCAATTTGGGTTAAATCAGCAACATATGGAACATTAAGATCTTTATGGATAAGTCTATTTGTGACAAAGAAAGGAGCATTGGAGGTTTTAGTGGAACCTGAAAGATCAACTCAGTAGGTCTAATTACTCTCATGTAAATTAGTCTTTTGTCGGTATCCTAGAGCGTTAGCCATTTACTAGAATTTCCATTTACTAGAAGTCGAACAGTTTTTTTTTAGTTTTAGTCATGTATGTGTATTTCGAGTCTGACTTTTGTTCAAAATGGAGTCATAGGCAGCGAATCTATTGAACAGGGATAATCAGAATATAGGCCCGTTGAAATTTATTACTATTAGGAACAGAAGAACCGAACAGTCATAGAGAAAACCTAAAGCGCTGCCCATTTACCTGAATAATAAATTTAGAGATTAAAATAATGTATATTCACTTAACTTAACTGCTCTAGGTTCTCATAAATTTTAGAAGCCCTTCCATTTTGCCTCCTTCGGTGATTATGAACATGTTTGATTTCTGGTCTTACATTTTTAGAAATATTAATATATAAATCGTCAGTGCAGCCAACTGCTGATGATTTTTTGTATGTTTTTAGAAATTATGATAAATGTTGAACGATCGAAACAAGTCTTCGTATAAAAACGATTCCAAAACAAATGGCAAATAATAATTCCATAATAATTGTATTGATGCTTCTCTACCATCATGGCTACCTCAAATGATAATATTTTTATTCTCCTTTAAACTTGGTAAAATTTTCTTACAACCAACTCTTGGCTTAAAAAATATTGATAATCAACTCCTGTTTTGTGTCGTTTAAAGCACTCATGAATACTTTTCCTTATTGCCTTTCGCTTTTAGTTTTGTTAAATTTATCTACTTCATTCATATGCTAATTTCTAATATTAATGGTAACCATATTGTACACCATACTATTTTTTTTTTTTTAATTTTTTTTTTTGTTTGTTTTTTTTGGTTTAACAGGGATCAGTAGAATATTTTTTGTTTAAACTTAGTTTTCATTTGCTTGAGTTATTAGAAGGGATGGAGTCGAAATTCTGATTCAATACGACTAAAAAAAATGAAAACCAATTCAGAAAAATTATTTTTGAATTTTTTCCAAACCACTTCTACTTCTGGTTCCAGAATTAGTAGACTACACTCTTAGACTACAGTTGATTCCAGTTGAAAATTTTAATTTTCATACATCTATCTATGAATGAGAACGTAAGTGATTAAACTGAAATGTGATCACATTCAGCGAAATATTAGTTAATACGAAGCGGTGTGACAGAGGATGTGTTAAAATTAAACACGAAGCTAGTCACGAATGTTACCGCGAACCAATTACATGTAACGGCCTCATACTCCGTTTTAATAATGTGCCGTTTTCATTTTGGTAGTTGAGAAAAAAAAATTCTATAAAATTTGCTGTGTATTCTTAGTCCCATTTTCTTACACTTTGGTAGTCTTTATTTTTTGTTAATTAGTCTATGATATGAAAGAATTGTAGTATACATCTATCCTATCCCATTTTCGATATGTATGTTTTCTCATTGATATTTTGGCTGGTTAAACGCGGAATAATTAAAGGGTTTGGTAGATGAAGGTGTTAGGTCACATTTTTTTAAAAAATAGGATCTAGTTCAGTGGAAGGAGTTATGTGCATAAGTGTTAGCAAGGTAGCAAAATCTGGATATTTCGAAAACACTAGATACAAATATATAGAGGGGCTATGTAACATTTTCCTGCTAAAGGAAAAAGTTATAATAAAAACTATAAATATTATGTTTTGTCCATAACTCTTTACTTCTCACTCTTGATTGAATATTTTGATATCCTGTACAATACCTGTACTTCAAGACCTAATCGTAATACGAAATAAGTTTGAACCACAATAAATAAAAACAACAAAAATAAGACATAGTTATCATATAGGCATATTTTATTTATTTGGTTCGCATATAACCTGTTATTTAAAGTATATTTTGGATTGCAGTTTTTGCAAATGGCAGGTGTTAGTGAGTGTTAGTGTTAGTGAATATTTGGAAAATAGGAAAAGCTAAACTCTCGTTAAAATAAATTACATTATAACTAAAATTTTAATCTGGATTTGATCCATCCCTTTTTTTCTAGTGTTGTTTTCTCGAATAAATTGTTAATTGAAAAACGCTTATGTGAATAACATGTTCAAGAAATGTCTCAAATAATTTTATACTGCAATTAAAATTCGATTTTAAATATTGGCATAAGCCCTTTTTGTATTTGTAAATAATAGAAACTAGTTATTTTTTTTTATTTTAAAAATCAACATCATTTTAATTAGCATGAATTTAATATTAATATATATATATATATATAATAGTTTATTGTCATAATAAACAATAAAACAAAAAACGTAAAATCTCAAATAAAAAAACTATCATCAACTGAAAGAAAATGTAGAATTGAATTAGTCATCTAATATAATGGTAAAATCTTATTTCGTTTTATTGCGTTTTGTTTATTCAAAATTACTCTCCTTTGGAAATTAACAATACGATCATACAGATCAGTGGGAAAAAATAAAGAACAAAAAGGTATAGACTAGAAGCAGGATTAAGCTTATTTTTTTTATTGAAATTTACAACTCTACAAATATATACATCAAGTAAATGTGTTGATAACGATTACAATAGCATGTCAAATCTTGAAATGAACTACTCATTAGTAGCATCGGAGGATTATCGGGGATAAAGTTAGAAGCAAGTTGGGAGACTAGTGGATCGGAGTAGTTACGGAGCTTACTATGAAAGGATAGGTATCTGGCTTGGGCTAACTCAGCAATATTTGGAACATTAAGGTCTTTATGGATAAGTTTATTGGTGACAAAAAGTAAGAGGTATTTAGGATTTTTCGATTTGGGATTGTAACAATTGGAAACGAGACTAATTGTTTGGTTTAGTAGAGCCCCAAAGCTTAACTCCGTATGAACAAATAGGTCTAATCAATCATGTAAATAAGTCTTTTGTAATGAATTGGGAGCTTTGATCGTTTGTCAAGTAAATGTTGAATTAGTCTGTAACGACAAGCAGTTTTTTGTCGCTTTATTTTTGTATGTCCATTTATAAATTTGAATATTTAATTTTAAGTCTACATTTTTTTCGTTGCCAAAATCGAAAGCTAATTAAGCTATTTCATAAATTTATGACGATGGTTCTTTAAACCCTATCCACTGCCTTTATGATATTTTAGGTGGCATGATTGATAATATGAGAATTATTTCCTGAGTATATTATTGAAATTATATGATTATTATTGTTTTCCAGTGTCGAATATGTTTACTTATGGAATAAAATACTAGTATTTAGTATTATTTGTTAGTATTGAATGAGCAGTGGATATTAGAACGGACACGATTAGCAGTGCCAGCATGATAGCGGATACTGACCGTTAGGAGACAAGCCAGTCACAGAACCACTATTGTCAACCCCACCCTCCCAAATTTCTCTCCTCCAGATTAATTAGGCTCGATACTAATTAGTTATTTAATTAATTAAATATACCTTTAAATTATGTACATGTATACACTACATAGTTATGTTGGTAGAAACACTAATTCTTATAATTGGCTGTTTATGGTTCAAATATTTCTTGTAATTCCCAGTCATTGCCGAAGGAGACAAGATGGCAAGAAGCAGAAATAAAATATTTTAAGTGATTTCAGAAAGATATTTTTTTCCTATATAGTTCAGTCTATAAACACATTGTAGAGTGCATGATAATTTTTTACTTCATAGCTCCGTTACGAATAGTTAAAAGGTAATCGTACTAAAAGCCCCTTGGGGGGTGAGCTAAGATTGGAGGGGAGAAGTTTATTATTTTTGGTTTTTCTATTATATCCCAAAAACAATTGACTATAGAAAAGTTTGTTTCAAATAAACATTAAAGCTAATCAAATTTCCTATATAAGTAATTCTGTTTAAATTTGTCGTAATTCTAACCGTTTTCGAGATATTTGTTATTGAAAATAGGAGATTTTCTTAAAAAAACAAATGTAACCTCACTTTTTTTGAAACTTTTGCTTCTAGTACCTTTCACGATCGTTTCTCAGAAAAAATAACCGAATAAAAATTGTAGAGCATTAAAAACGCTTTAATTTCATATATACGTTTTTGGTATTTGAAGCAAATGTTTAACAAAAGTTGAGGTAAATATTTTTCTTATTTCTAAAATTACCGATTTTTAATAACGTATATCTCGAAAACCGTTGGAACTTCAACAAATATGTATGATATCAATTTTATAGGAAATTTAATTAGCTTTAATTTTTATTAGTAACATATTTTTCTAGATCCACCGTTTTCGATATAAAACACAAAAATTGGGACCTTCTCCCCTCTCCCCCACCCTTAGCTTACCCCCCAGGGGCGGGACTTTTAGTATGTTTACCCTCTAACTATTCCTAACGAAGCTATGAAGTCAAAAATTATCGCATATTTCATGTACTCCTACAGAGTGCCTGCACACAGAAGGTCCCATTTTGTGTTTTTCGATTATATCTCGAAAACGGTAGACTCTGGATAAATATGTTTCAAATAAACATCAAAGTTAATAAAATTTCCTATAAAATTAATTATATACATATTTGTCGAAATTCCAACGGTTTTCGAGATATACATTATTAGCAATCGATAATTTTAGAAATATAAAAAATGTTTAAAAACAAATACCAGAACGTTTATATGACATAAAAGTAAATTTAATGCTCAACCATTTTGATTCTGACATTTTTTCTGAGAAACGATTGTGGAAAGTGCTAGAAGCAAAGGTTAGACAAAAAGTGAGGTAACATTTGTTTTTTCCCGAAAATCACCGATTTTCAATAACGAATATCTCGAAAGCGGTTAGAATTTGAACAAATTTATATATAGTCAATTTTATAGGAAATTTAGTTAGCTTTAATATTTATCCGTAATATATTTCTCTAGAGTCAACTGTTTTCGAGATATAATCGAAAAACCAAAAAAATGGAACTTCTACCCTCCCCCACCGTTAGCTCACCCCCCAGGGGCGGGGACTTATAGTATGATTACCTTCTAACTATTCCTAACGAAGCTATGAAGTCAAAAATTATCGCATATTTCATGCATTCTACAATGTGTTTATTGACTGGACTGGTAGTCTCTCAATCTCTGCTTAACACAAGAACAGGGTCTCGGGACCTTATAATAAAGAACTTTTATTGAAGAGCTACCGATAGGTAATTGCTTTACGAGCAAAGAATGGCGTAAATGTAATTTTATTACGGAGACAAGAATGATTACTCATCAGTATATAATATAGGCATTACTAACAAAAATTAAATAGTCGAAGACAAATATTTATTTTTTGAAGTATTTTTTTGTGCGCATTTGACCTCTTAGATAACCTGAATTTTATATCCATTATTTTTCAAGTTGTTACATCTTATCAGAAAAAACATTGACTGCTCTCGAAATATTATATAATTCCTTATGCAGCGCTTCGCGTCGACTAAATGGCTTTTATTTCTTAGAATATTTATCAATGATAAGCGAAAACCCTCCAAGAAAGATGATAGAGTTTTTAGTCAACTGCAATCTTTTAACGG
The DNA here is from genome assembly GCA_003667255.2 of Euschistus heros. Classification (NCBI taxonomy): domain Eukaryota; kingdom Metazoa; phylum Arthropoda; class Insecta; order Hemiptera; family Pentatomidae; genus Euschistus; species Euschistus heros. Next base: position 1,813,056 of record RCWM02000094.1, read on the forward strand.
ATATTCTATGTTCTATTCACATAATAGAATACTGAAGCATAAAATAAAAAAAAAATCTCTATAACAATAAAACAGCTTATTGAGTACTATATATACCAACACAAAAACAAAACAAACACAATATACGTAGAAAAGGAAATGAAAGATCAAAAAAAAAAAAAAAAAAACTGTGAGTTTCTTTTGGTGGAGGAATTTTTAACGTCCACAACCGGCACTACTAGCTGAAAACCCACATATGGTTCAAGAAGCATCTTTCCAGCATCGTTTTACAGTGTTTCCAATTCATTCACAATGGACTTTTAAAAAATCTGGAGGCCGGAGGAAACTATGTAGAAGTTATAACAGTATATGAAGAAGTAGGTTAGATAGTGACTATGGTCAACGATTTGATTTTTGATCAAAAAAAAAAAAAAAAAAAAAAAAACTATGTAGAAGTTATAACAGTATATGAAGAAGTAGGTTAGATAGTGACTATGGTCAACGATTTGATTTTTGAAATAAACCGTACCATTGATATGATTATGAAATGAAATGAAAAATAAACTTTATTCTGGGACAGAATGTCACCTAAGAATAGTTAAAGTGTACAATAAAAAGGAACAATTGTCTGGCTGAGATTAGTTACAAATCAGCACAGCAGTATTACAAATTGAATTATGAAAAAAAAAAAAGATAGAAGAAACAAAGAAAAAGAAATTAAAAATAAAAATTAAGTAAAAAAAAAAACAATCAACAGTAAAAATTTTAGCACACTTATGTACATTTACATTTTTGTGGTAGATTGAAGATCGAGATGGATAAATAAAAGATATTTAAAAGAAGTTAAGTAAGAGGCTTTGCGAATATGGATAGGTAAGGAATTCCAAAAAGAGGTAGCACGGATGACGAAGGATTTTTTCAAAGGAGGCAGTTCTATGTGAGGGTATATAGGTTGGAAGGTTGGGATCTTGTATTCAGGTGGTGGGAGGTTTGTTGGTTTTCAATGATTGGAATAGGAAAGTGCCGAGGAAGTATTGCTGTCGAAAATCAGCAAAAAGCCACCCTAGCTCATTGTAACGGCAAGATACATGAGACCGTCTGTCTACCCCAAAGATGAATCTTATGAAGCAATTAAAAAAAAAAAAAAATGATTATGATATGATCAATTGCCATTGATACCATTATTGATTGTGATTGAAATTATCTAAGTTCTTAACTTATGAGAGCAGGCGAAGCCGCGACGTGGAATGCTAGTCACTAGTATATTTCTATTCATTACATACTGTGTATTAAGAGCTGTATACTATATTATATGCTTTTGATGACGGGTCTTCAAGAATCGCTTGGTCAGCTGACTATAATCGCTTATTGTTTACCAACATTACCTCAGTTTGTCAACAATCTGCCAAGGTAAGGTCACAAAGGAGATAGCTATTCCCGACTGTGACAATCCTACAATCACTATTCCTAACTATAATTTCAGCGTTTTCAGTTGAACATTATAGACTTTCATACTTACACGTCAGCTAATTTTGGGTAGGAAACTTTGAACATAAATCATGGCAATAAGTGGTTTCAGTTGACTAAACTGTAACAATATAATACCTCTTCGATAATTTTAACGAATAATTTTTCAGTAGTTAAGTGTCATTTTGCAGTATTTATTTTTTGATTTATTGCTAAAATAAAAAATAAAATAAAAAAATGAAAAATACTTCTAGATAATATAATTTAAATAAACTAATTAATCAATTATGGAAAATAAAAGGTTTCTCTTTGTTCCTCCTGTTAATGATTCACACTGATAAAATATTAAAATTAATAAACAAAAAAATATAATAAAAAAAAAAAAATCGATTTCTCTCTGATTAGGAAAAACAATGGATATGTCCATCTATAACACTGGTCAACACAATTTTTGTTTCCTTCATTTTTTTTTATTGTTATTGGGTATTTCAATGGCACTGACTATGAAAAAAATACTGGGAGATTGCTAGCAGCTTTATTTTGTGAAATATGAAGTTTTACTGTTTTGATTAAAAAATGTAAGGAAATTAATAGATTATGTTAACAAAATTTTATTGAAAATTATGATCAAATGATCTTTTATAAGATTGCCTTGAATAAACGACTTTAGGTAGATCTCTTTGCATAAAATATTTGTATATTGTTCTTTCAAAGTCCTCGAATGTGCAATAGGTATGGATCCGTACTTGTTAGTGCTATGGAGCAAAACACACTTTAAACTTCTTTCGCTACTGTCCATAAAAATACTCCAATCCTTATGCTTGTGGTTTATTAAACCCATCTGTTGCAAAATACCACCATCATCGTTACAAAAGACTAAATCCTTCTCTTGAGAAAAATACGGTAACAGATTCTTTTCTCGGGTACGATAAAAAGTAGTGTTGGTTTTGGGATTAAGTAAATTTTTTTCTTTTAAACGAGATGCAACAAATTCTGAAGATTCTTTCGGTAAGTTCAGATCCATCACTAAGTCATTTTGTTATTTCTGATTAAATAGTTAAGGTTCTGAAAGGCTACACTTGTAATCTGGATCAGAGACATCACTTAATATATTGTTCGCGTTCACAGAGATTTGGATCATCAGAGGATTTAGTTGTGCTTGGTTGTACCTCTCGAGATTTTAATTGAGATCGTTGAGCAGAAGATAATTTAGGATATGACCAATTACTTCGATTGCCTGGGTTTATTCCGTCTATTTTCACAACCCAGAATGGTTTTGAGGTTCTCGCCAAATCATGGGAGTTACGAACTTCACTGCATCTCTTTTCCAGCTGGACCATAAACGTAGAGACACAACACATTTTTGGCAAACAATATGAGAAACCAATGTCTTGTCCTGATTGTACTAATCTATTTTGAAGTATTGATGATATGCAGTTTTTACAAAGTCTAATATAGGTTTTCGATATTTTTCAAATATATATTGGCCACAAATATAGCAAATACAATCTGGATTAAGCACAGAACACCGCCTGGACGAATGCATATCGAAAACAACAACAGAATATATTTTACTGTCAAACAAAATTTAAAATCAAAGTAAAAATACTAAATAAGGTTGGTAAGCTATAACACAAAAACAAAAGCTGTTAGGGAAACATTGTTGACATATTTAAAAAATATGTATCAAATTGTGTTAGAAACAACAAAATAGTCACAGGAAACAAACAATTTATTTTTTTTTGTTGGCCAGTGTAATCAAATACTCTTACACAATTAAATTTTAGAATTTAAAGAATGAAATTACTTATATTATTAATTAAATTAAATTAAAAACGAATGATTATTTGAAATAAAAAAAGGTTGAGAGAAAATAGTAGTTTCAAACGCGACTTTTGTCTTTCAAACCAATATAACTCCCAAACTGTAGATCCTAGCGACAAATATTATAAAACAAAAAATATTCTCCATTAAATTTCTAATCAGGAAACTATCGGAAATTATTTAATTCGAGCCACGCCAACAGAGCTAGAGCGTGTCAAAATGTTACATTTTTGAGAATGAAAAAAAACGTTACACAAGAAAACGATGGACTCAAATCAAAAGACAAATCCACTTCAAAATTGCTTGGTTATATAATTATTTTTTAAGAAGGAAAATAACTTTTAAAAATAAATTTTTGAGGGTGATAGAAACGTTGCATCAAAAAGGTATAGAATCCCATTCAACAGTCATCCATGTCAAACATAAAAGAAATACAAATGAAAGATATGTGCAAAATAAACTGTTCCCATTGAAAATTAATAAAGAATAATTGTGAGAAACGGAACGAAGTCGTATTTGTGCTGGACTTTTGTATCAACGTATGATATCCCAGGATATATTAATCTCAGTCAAGATATAAAAAAAAAATTGTCGTTATTTCTTTAACGTCTTTGCCACTAGAAAACTGGATCTCCTCTTAGATTCAAGTTGTAGGATTTAAATTCTGTCTGATTGATTTTGAACCATTTCATATACAGCTCCAAATATTATTATTATTGCAGAAACTTGTATAGTGTTTTTTTTTTCAGAAATATCATCTATACTATTATATAAAAGGAGAAGCGCTCGTTTGTGATCTCTAACCGCGAAATCTACAGATCCAACCAGTACCAAATTTTTGCCGCATCATCTTCATAGTTCAGGGAAGGTTTGGCAATAAAAAAAAATATAAAGATTTTCAATTATATTGTCATAATTGTCATAAAAAAGCGATAAATATGTGGTGAGTTGTGAAGTTTGATAATCGGCCGATAGGTGGCGACCGCCATTCAAGAGAGGTCAAAAAAGTACGGTGTTATATTGAGCTAAAAAATTATGATAGAATTCACTTATTTCAATTCAATTGTTATATAAAAAAAAACTATGAATATATGTAGCGACATGTGGATCCCAGTGCAGTTAAAATATCGACCGTTATGTGGCCATTCTGCAACAGAGTTTAAAATGGTAAAACTATTAAGCCCAACTGTACCAAATTCTAACTACATCTTCATAGTTCTAGGAGGGTTTATAATAATATAATTTACTATAATTATAATTAGAATAGAAAAATAATTTTATTCTGGGACGAAATCCCTTAAGAATAACAGATAAGTACAGGTATAACTAAATTAAATCTGGTTAGAGACATAATGAGATAAAAAAGAAAAAAAAGAAAAAGAAAAACAATAATACATTAATGACACTATGTACATAGATGATATTTAAATAAACAGAAAATAAAATAAGACATTCTACAGATGAGAGAAGATGCAATTAAATAAGAAAAAATAAAATAAAATAAAATAATATAGAAAAATCGTTTGGTACAATGGTTAGATTTTATGTACAATAGAAGTACCCAATGTTATATTCATGGAAAGTGAGATCTGTTTTAAAAGGAATCTCAATTATTCCAGAACTGAATCCAGCAATGCAATAATAATTTTTGATTAATTAGGTAGATAGTTGGCAAGTGTCGGTTTGGATGAGAAGGAGGTATTGGAAATATAAATATTTGAATGTTTTCAGGGATTTAGCTTGTCTGATGTGAGGAGGGATGGAGTTCCAGAGGATTAGTGAGCGGAAATTATGTATAGTATTTAGTGCTAGAAACGAGGTTTGCCCCACTGTTATTTACTTATACGGTTAGATATTTATATCCAACCAGATGAAATCAATAAAATTATTTCTGCGAAATTGGGTGTCTAATTGTGCTTTTATGTACTTTTAAAACAATTTTAACCAGATTAAAAATATCTGCTATGCGTGAAAATATCATTGAAGAAATGCTAAATTCCATACTTCAATACAAGATTTTTATTGATAAATAAATGAAATTCAATAATTCGTTAAGTAATATTAGTTCTTTATTTATGTGAGCGAATGCTAATGCTGCGAAACTAGCGACGGGGTATGCTAGTTGGTTTATATAGAGCAAAGGTATACAGTCTTATTGTGTTTTGTCCTCTCACTCTTCAAGTGTTTTAATACAAATTGTGAAATTAGAGCGATAGAAAAGAGAGCAAGTAGTTGAGCTGTTGGAGACTGATAAGATTAAAGTTATTAGGGGCAATGAGATGTGACGTAATCCAGGCTAGAAAAACAGTTTTGGCCTTTGGGATGTTGTCGAGATCTCGGTGTTTACCCTGGGCCATAGTATCTTCATTGAACTCTAGGTGACTTGGAGAAAACAAGTCAAAGAGAAAGCCGAATGCACTCTGCGGGACTTGGACCTTTTACCTTGGGATGGCTTCCGATTGCGCAATCTCGCTCTCGTTCTGTGTCTTCTCGAGGCAGGGAAGAGGAAGATCTTCCTGCGGTTGGTGTGAGGTCTTCACCGCAACCCCTAGCTTTGCTTTCATTGCAGCATCAACCGCTGGTTGTTACTCTTTAGATAACTCTTACTTATGTTCGTGAAATTCGCACTATATACACCTCCACACATATTATACTCTTTCCTTTTTACTCCTTTCTCTTCGTTATTCTAATTATATTTTGAGTACCAGTTCTCAGCCTTTCGAATTGTACATTCCTTTTCATCGAATTGCTTCCTAATAAAAATGTATTCATGTACATGTATTCAGATCACTTAAAAATACATATCATTCTAGATCTGGTCAAGGTGTACTTCATTTGGTCGCCAAGTCATACCGGAATAACGATATGACTGATAAAGCAGTAAATAAGTTCAAGCCCTCCCAGGACCTGGCTATACCTTTCTAACGGCACCAGAACTTGCACGCCCACTTAGAGAGACGATATTCCAAGAGTGGCAAAATCTTGCGGACTGTTAATGACTGCATTATCAGTGTTTACAACTAAAGGCCCATGAATCATATTTTTACACACAATATCTAAAAGCAAAGGATCTGACAGTTTGATAAATCTCGTTTCCAGCATTCAAAGACTAGACATTTAAATTATTCTCACAGTAAATTCTATTATTGTAAACCTTCTTGGAGCTTTTTAGATTTAGTTAAATCTAGGCGCTAGCCGCATATCGGCCAATTTTTAAAGTGCACTGGGATTCACAAGTCGTTTCACATATTTATAGCTTTTTTAAAAACAATTTAGTTCAAAATAAGACCTTTGTCGTAAACCTACGACATCCTGCTCTACAGTATCCTTTAATGATATTCCACTAATTCCTGTTGTACAGATCCGCTACCTAGGACTTGGACAAACGTCTAACTTGGAATCCACATAAAAGACTAAAACGACAAGAAACTGCCCGTCGTTACAGACTACTTCAACATTTACTAGACAAACGTTCAAAGCTCCCAATTAATAACAAAAGACTCATTTACATGACTGTGATTAGACCTATTTGGACGTACGGAGTTGAGCTTTGGGGCTCTACTAAACCATCTAATTCATCTCGTATCCAATCCTTACAATCCAAAATCCTTTGAAAAACCCTAAATGCCCTTTACTTTGTCACCAATAAACTTATCCATAAAGACCTTAATGTTCCATATGTTGCTGAGTTAGTCCAAATCAGATATCTATCCTTTCATCGTAAGCTCCATAACCACTCAAATCCATTAGTTTCTCAACTTGCTTCCCACTCCATTCCCGATAATCCTCCGAGGTGTCTGAAAAGAAGATGGCCTAGAGATCTTTTAGTGTAGATTTTTTATTGAAGCGCTACTGATGAGTAGTTCTTTTCAAGTTTTGACACGTTATTATAATCGTTATCAGCTCATTTACTTAATGTATATATTTATACAGTTGTAAATTTAAATGAATTGATATATAGAAAAATATTCAAGTATCTTCGAAAGAATATAATGTATTTAGCACCGAAAAAAATAATGTACCTTTGTTCTTTTTTCCATCTTTTTAACTTTTTCAAATAATAGAATAATATTTAGTACATCTAAGTTTTAGATCCGTAATAGTGAGACCGAGTGAATATAAAAGATTTCTCCTATAATCCACTGCGTTTACCGGTTTGAATTTTAGAATTACTTGGATTGAATTACTTAAATTAATAATTAATTTGAATTAGTTGAGACAAAATAGGGGTTTCAAACATTACTTTTTCCATTCAAAATAATAAATATCTCTTCAACTGTAGGTCCTTGCAAGAAATGTAATAAAACAAAAATATTCTCTATTAAATTTCTTTTCAGAAAACTAGGACTCTGCAACACTAACAGACACCGAGTTTGTCAAAAATAGTCCCAAAACTTAAAAAATGCAGGCAAATGTGACTTTTTTTCCTTCAAACCAGTTTAGTTCAAAATCGGTAGCTCCTGGAGAAAATGTTATGCATCAAAACATATTCTCCATTAAATTTTTCTATTTTTATTTTATTTTTTTTATTATTCGCTATTGAATTATTATCAATATATTTATAATTATTTAAAATATACTTGGATGTAGTGATGGAGCAGTGGTTTAGGGGGTGTAAAAGGATGGGCATCCCTATTGAAGAGGACTTTTTGTATACAATCTTCTTCGCGGACGATCAGGTGGTTATGGCCCAAGATAAAGAAGACCTGATGTTGATGATGAGGAATCTCATGCGATGTTACAAAGCCTGGGGAATGAAGATAAACTTTGACAAAACCGAATACATGTGTATAGAGGGGAATGAGGAGGAGGATCTCTGGATAGAAGGAGCAAAATGTAAACAGGTAGGAGAATTTAATTAATTAGGCTCCATTCTGGATATGGTAGGAGTATGTAAAAGAGAAATACTGAGCAGATGTGGAATGGCTAGGAAGGCAATTCGCATCCTGCATCCGGTTTTGTGGAGCAGGACCTTATCCCAAAAGAATAAGAAACGGATTTTTCAATCATTTATAGAAAGCATCCTCACGTATGGCGCAGAAACATGGTCCCTCACCAAAAGTATTATGGATAAATTAAATGTAGTCGAGATGGACTACTGGAGGAGGTGTATCCAGAAAACCAGGGTAGATAGCGTAAGAAATGAAGATACAAGGAGGAAAATGGAAATTACAGAGAGCGTGACGGAACATGTTATGAAGAAGAAATTGATATGGTATGGGCATGTACGTCGAATGCCTCCTGGAAGATTACCTGAAATGGTTAGAAAATGGAACCCTCCGAGAAATAGAAGGAGAGAACGACAAGCAAGGAGATGGGAGGATGAGATAGCGGAGGAAATGGCAGGAAGAGGTCTGAGGGACGGTGATTGGTGGGATAGAGAGCTGTGGAAGGAGAGTTTGACCTAACGGAAACCCAATGAAGGGAAACGCTGGTACAAAAAAAAAAAAAAAAAAAAATATTATTAATAAAATAATATCGACATTTCTTCTACAATCTTTTGCCTTTTCTAGATCAGCTAGCTCAGACCTGCTGAAGGTAATCCAGCCTAATCCCAGCCACTTTTTCCATTCAAACTAATATAGCTCCCAAACTGTAGGTCCTTGCGATAACTGTTATATAACAACAAATATTCTCAATTAAATTCTAATATGGAAACTGTTGGGAAATTTTCGAACCGAGCAACACCAACAGAGCTATTGCGTGTCAAAATATTACATTTGAGGGTGCAAACAATTTTACATCAAAATAGTACAGACATAGAGTTAATGCATATTTATTGCATATATAATTATTATGACTTGCACTTGTCATAATAATAATAATTACAAGCTTTGTATATTCATGTATCTAATAGGATATTTATGTTTTAAACAACCTGTTATATACTTCTAATGTCATCTATGATTTTTGAAACGGAAGATAGCGCATCGGATTGCAATCGTACTTGCTGTTGACTTGAGATCTCACTAGACGCAATCTTTTAGTGTTTGTCGAGTAAACAACAGCATTCCTCTTCAAGTCATACTCAAGCGATAATTCTTCAAGCATATCAGAATAAGAAGAATTAAAAAAAAATTTATCTTTAACAGCATATCAAACAAAAGTGATTTATTTTTTTATATATGATTTTATAGCATATTATTATAATATATTTAAGCAAATCGTTTAAGTTGATGTTGAAGAACCTCTTAAAACTTCAAGTAGTTTAAAACATATTAAAGAGTTATTAGTTTATTATTCGTACATACAGATTTTTTTTTTTTTTTTTTTTTTTCAATTATGGTATTACCTACGGTACACAATGTATGAGCCGTTTACTATGACTAACTACAGTTATACTTAAATTAAGTTATTAATTATTGCTAATGCCCGAAGGTAGTGATGAACGTAATTTTAATTAATTAGTATTTAACAAGTTAACTTCAGTTTTTGGATAATTTTATTACTTGAATAATCAGTACATTTAATTAATGCAGTTAAACATGATAAATATAAAACTTAAAATTTAATATTAAAATTTAGAAATGGACATACAAGACTAAAGCGACAAGAAACTGCTCGTCGTTACAGACTACTTCGACATTTACTAGACAAACGATCAAAGCTCCCAATTCATTACAAAAGACTTACTTGAGGTACGCATGATGGTATAGATGGATCAATACAATTAGGATTGATGAATTAATTGCCACTTCTATTGAGATTATTTCATTAGAAAACTAGTTTCGAATGCTAAACATTCATCTTCAGTTCTAAAACAAACAAAATTTTCAACACATCAGTACTATGTTACATAGATTAAATATACTAAAGTTTTTTAAAAAGATAAGAAAAGAAATCAAGCATAGGCACTCACCTTCGAGGTAACTAAAACACTGAATTCGTGAGAAGTAAAAAGGGGGGGCGCAGCTAGGTTAAGTTTTTGATTTACAATGGGGTTTCCCTCATGACTCATTGGATTTTTCCGTTCCTATGGGAAACAAATTTAAAATGGGGCTATTGGATATGTTAATCTGATCATTTAAACAAAAATCTGGATCGGTTTTAAACGATTTTATTATTTCTAGTGATTCTAGTGAAAACCAATCCAGATTTTTGTTTAAATGATCAGATTAACATATCCAATAGCCCCATTTTAAATTTGTTTCCCATAGGAACGGAAAAATCCAATGAGTTATGAGGGAAGCCCCATTGTAAATCAAAAAATTAACTTACCTGCCACCTCTCCTTTTTACTTCTCACGAATTCAGTGTTTTAGTTACCTCGAAGGTGAGTGCCCATGCTCGATTTCTTGTCTTACCTTTTTAAAAACTTTAGTATATATAATATATATGTAACATAGTACTGATGTGTTGAAAAAATTTTGTATGTTTTAGAACTGAAGATGAATGTTTAGCATTCGAAACTAGTTTTCTAATAAAATAATCTCAATAGAAGTGGCAATTAATTCATTAATCCTAACAAAAGACTTATTTACATGACTGTGATTAGACCGTACGGAGTTTAGCTTTGGGGTACTACTAAACCAAACAATTCATCTCGTATCCAATCCTTACAATACAAAATCCTTAGAAAAATCCTAAACGCTCCTCACTTCGTAACAAACAAACTTATCCACAAAGATCTTAACATACCTTGCGTTTCTAACTTAGCTCAAACCAGATATCTATCCTTTCATAGCGAACTCCACAACCAATCAAATCCATTAGTGTCACATCTTGCATCTCATTCCATTCCAGAAAACCCTTCGAGGCGCCTAAAAAGAAGATGGCCTCGAGACCTTCTAATATAGTATTCCATTATATAGAACCTTTATAAGTGCTACCAATGGGTAGTTGCTTTAAAAACAAGTGACGTGTCATTTTTATCATTATCATCATATTTACCTGATGTATTATATTGTAAATAAAGTTGTAGAGTTCAATAAAAAAAAATTCTTTGTAAGATATAATTTGTGTATATTATCATTGTTAAAACGTTAGTGAATTAACTTTTATTTATACAAAACATCCTTTTACTTATGTAGAATCGCATCTTTCTAGAAGATTGATAATTGAGAAAGGGAATAAATGAATGGTATTTAAAGGAAATGAGTGAAGAACCTCAGCAAATGGAGATGGGTAAGGAATCCCAGAAAAGGCAGCACAACAATTTTTAAAAAAGAAGCAATTCTATGAAAAGGGATATAGAATTTAAAAGGCTGAGATCTGGTTGGTCAGATTATAAATAGACATAACCATAATCTGTTGGTTTTCCCAGTTAGGGAGAGATTGAGTTGTTGTTGTTTTTATTTATTTATTTATTTAAAAAAAATAAATTTTAAACATTTTTGGTAACGATCTTCCTTAGGGTTAGGATAACACTTGATAATTGGTTGTTCAACATACTTATTTGATATATTATTTTGGTTGTTGCGATGATTAACATGATACAGACAGACTATACCATAGATTTACTAGGCCATATTGCCGCTATTATTGTAACTAGTTTGCTGACACGTAGGTACTGTTGTAGCCTGGCAGCGGTCGTTGGGAACCAATCTTCCTAATTGTTGGCAGCCCATCACGCTCTCCCGTCACGGCCTGACTTTACTCTCACTGCCCTGTTTCTGATGTCAATCCACAGCTAACAGATTATCTGTAACAATGTCATTATCTATCCTCTTATTGGATCTACTTTGATCTTTATCGCTTTACGCCTTTGTCTTGCTTTCCATTGGTTGCCGTGAAAGAAATTCTTAAAATGGAGCATTGTACTGAGTATTCAGCATAAGACTGCAGTAGCTTCGTAAGTCAATTTGCGACAAAAAATTCCAAATAAAATATGTTTCGCTCATCATCTATTTAATAATTTATATGTTTGATTTACAGACCGTCCTTTCACTTAAAGACAAAATTGACGCTTTCCAGAAAAAAAAGCGGTAAATGAACTAAACTGGAAAGACTGTGAAGCTAAATACACAGGAATAAATGGACGATATACATATTATCACTCTTGCTTTTAAAATTATTTCATTGGCTGTATTTTAATTTTGACTGTCATTTGTTCCTAAACAGTTGGCACAAGCAATATTTTTTTTGTTTTAATCGTAGCGGTTCGTACCGAACAAAATGCATGCAAATGTCATCACCAAGCTAAAAACCCATGTCATTCTCACGCCCGAATTACTAGCACGGTAGTGACATAAACTTTTCGGTAATGAACATTTGTATTAATTTCTAGTTATTTTAGTTATTTTTCCTTTAACCTAGGCACCAAACGACAAAATGACTCCCCTGTCGAAATCGACTGCTACCGAAAAAAAAAGATGCTGCGGATTGTCATTACCAAGATCCAGTTTGTCATTACCGCACTTTATTAAATTTAAAATATTAAATTTCTCGTGAAAAAATCTGTTTTGATTTTGACCAATTGTATTTTTCAAGAGCTGAGAGGCTGTGGAATCCGTCGGTAGTTATACATTTTTAATTTAACGAAGTATAGATTTGTAAAAATTTGATACTCGAAATTGCAATCTGAAAGTCACTCATACAAATCAAATATTAAAAGAACATATGCGGGCATACGATAATAAGATAATAAGTCCAAATTCACTATTTATTAAAAAAAAAAATTCATAATTTCAAAAAAGACTTGGGAATGAAACCAAAGATGCATCTTTAAGGATACCACCCTTTCCTTTTAACTTAATTTTTAATAAATAGGGTTTTCCCCACAACCTTTGTAACTGTCTGATCAAAATTTCCCCTAGGTTAGTTGTGTACTAGAATTGTTAGTCTATTCCATATCTAGGAGTAACATTGTAAGTAGTTTCATACTCCTCTATATTTCTGTAATTATATATATTTTTATTATTCTAACACATCTTGTTATATAATTGTACTGTAGCTAACTTTATGTTTTGGAATAACTTGTATAACTTACATAATTTTATTGTAACCTGTTTTTTCACTGTAGGGCATGATTATGGGAACAATATAGTCTCGAAACGTCGCCAAAATAATTGTTATTTATTTACTGACTTAACTTCAAGAACCTTACTGAACATTTAATAATAACAGTCAAGAAATTTATCCATATATATGGTATATATATATATATATATATATATATATATATATATATATATATATATATATATATATATTATTTATATATGTTTTTTATTATTATTTATTTTTTTATTGATATTTACTACTGTAAAAAATAATATTGTATTTTATAATAAGTAAATGTGTTGATCATAAATACAACTATACACATTATATACAATAAGTAAATCTTAGAATAATGATCACAATGACATGTAAATATTAGAGGATTATCGGTAATGGAGTGGGAAGCAAGTTGGGAGACTAGTGGATTGGAGTGGTAATGGAGCTTACTATGAAAGGGAAGGAATCTGGTTAGGGCTAAATCAGCAAAATATGGAACATTAAGTTCTTTATGGGTAAGGTTATTGGTCACAAATTAAGGAGCATTGAGGATTTTTCGAAGGGTTTTGGAAACGAGATGAATTGTATGGTTCAGTGGAGCCCCAATGCTCAACTCCTAGGACAGGAGTAGGAAATGTAAATGAGTCTTTTTTTGAACGTTTGTCTAGTAACAGTTGAAGTAGTCTGTAACGACGAGCAGTTTTTTCAATAGTAAAACTTACGATTCAATAGTAAATATTACGAACCATTCGATAGTTCGAAGTAAATGGGCAGTCCTCTGAAAAACTCATTATTTTGACTGTAATTTCGATACCTCGAAGTTTCTATTAGTTGTTTTCTAAATATGCCGCATCCAGTCTCTTCGCAGTGTTCCTGACATACTAAGGGATGTTGTTATCACTTCAAGTACCGTTACGTCCGAGTTTGCAACTTGTCGGTGTGTCATAGAAGCCATCGAAAGTGGTGACAGAAAGACTGTCAGAGCCAAGGCCTTCGAAATACTGCTCAATTCGCTCCCCATTATCCCAAAATATTGTTTATGTATAATAAAACTGTTTGTTTCACCTTGTAATATTTTATTATCGTTATAATATTTCATTGGTTGTGATTCATTGTATTATGTCGTATTAAGGTCCATTTTCCCTTCTCACCTTCAAGCATGTCTGTGCAGCCATAAAAGGCTGTTCTTGCACCCTCTATATCCATCGTTAACACTTTCCCAATTCTATCTGTACCTAGCATTGAAGGAAACTATGCATCATCACAGTGTTCAAGATCCCGAGAAGTCATTAAATTATTTTGTAAAGAGGGTTTTACTCCAGCACACATTAAAGAGCGCTTGTTTATGTGAATTGACACAACAATGGTAAGAATTATGCAACTGAGACGTATCAAAGAAAAAAAATCATTAAAACTTGGGCTGAGGTGTTCGGCTTCTTCACAGCAATGCCCCTTTCAAAAGAGCATTAATTTCCAAGACAACTGTGAAGGCGTATTTCTAGAACTCATTTATCAAACCTACAGCTTAGAATTGGCCGAAGAAGTCCAAATAGCCGTGGATATACATATTTAAACAGAGAAGGAAATTATTTTTTCATAGAAAAAAAAAATGTTGCCTATGCGTTTTATTTAGTTATCTTAAAGAAGAAAAAAATTTAAAACAATAACATCAATCTTTTTTTTTTTGCTTTCCTTCTTCTTCAGGCCGAAAACTTATTGATCTCACTGCGTGTTTTATAAGTTTATTGTAATATAATTGTTATGAGGTTATATCGTTGATATTTTTATTCTTACTCTTACTAATTCAAAGTATTTTTACAGGTATCTCCTATTTCCGATTATAGAGAGCCAACAATATATAAATTGAAAATAATAATAATATCATGTTTGCTACAGCTATAACAAGTGCAACAACCTTTAAATATCAAATAATCCTTTAATAGGCTGGATATTGAAGCTTGTTATAAATTTTTTTTTTTTTTTTTATCTATCAATATTGATAAAAATATAAATTACAAGTAATAGGTGAGAAACTCTGATTGAGTGTTTAGAAAAAAGAATTATATTAAACGAATGTTGTTATAAATTAATTCATCAATTTATTATTATGGGTTAGAACAATGATAATTGTATTGATATAATATTAATTAACAATAGAATAGTCATTATTTCATTTTATTTATTTTTTATACTTCTTCAATATTATTAACATTATTAATGTTTTACCGGTAATCTAGTTGAACCAAAGCGATACGTTTATGAGAAACGCGAGGGCGTTACGCGTAGTTTGGTAGTTAGATATTAGGAACTTATACCAAATATTCCGAAACGGGTTATTTCACCCGGCATGGTAGGTTTAGTGTTAGTAAAATAAGAATCTTTTAATTAATTACGGTAGTAAAATATTTATTATTTTTGTTTTGTTTTAGTTTTCCAATAATAATTTATGTTCTGTGATTTTATCTCTGTAGAATTTGTTTTTTTGTAGTTTCCTATTGACTGGAACTTTGGGAATATTGATTTTTGCCACTTTTTACACCTTCTTCAGAATTAATCGTTCAACGGATATTTTAGGGAAACGTATATAAGGTCGGAATTTTTATGGCTATGACACTATCGAATAGCGATTTGAGATTGGCCTTCAGCAGGATTCGAACTCGGGGTGCTTGGCAGTCAAGTGTCTTACCCTCTGAGGTACAGCACCTCCAATAATAAATAAAATATTTAAAAGAAATTACTTTTTTACTGAGGAGTCTTTAAATTATTTATGGCAGTAAAATATCATAAGATATGTAATCTAATGTGTACTTATAGAAAATTTTTAGTCTTCCATTTTATGCATAGTTGGATTAAGTTTGTATGTTTGAATAACTTTCTTGTTTCAGTACCCTACTCATTGGATTTTTGGGAAAAAAATTAATGATGAAGCTTTACATTAAGTATACTATTTTGTTGACAGAATTCATGTTAACTAGTGCAATTTGCTTTCGTGTTAAACTTACATTATATTTATCTTTTATATTCAATTATTTAGTCTGCAGTGTGTATTGCAGATATTTTTGAGGAGGGGAGTGCTGCAAATATATTTTCTTATGCCGCCATCTTAGTTGTTTGTCGATTCGAGCCTTCAAAACCCGTACCGTTAGGACCGTATTAGCTGTATCAGGTTGTGATAACAGGCCATCACAGCATTTGGAAAGTGTTTCGGATTTCACTTGCTGAGCGATAACCAAGCCGCTGGAGAACTGGCGAAGAGGTGGAAGCCCTATCCAGGTTGTTGACCTTGGGGACAACAGTTCCAGGAGCTGGAAGCTAGCCCAGCAGTCTGCGATTTGTAGAACCTTCCAGCCAACAACCCTTGGGATTATCTCATCAAGCAGAAGAGATCAAGGATTTCTTGTTCCAGCTGCCATGTAATTTATACTAATTTATCAATTAAATATATCCAAACAAAAAACAAACAGGGTTTGTTGAGCAAAAGATTGGGTAGTTATTTATGTTGTTAGTCTTGTGCATATGTACTAAAATCCAAGTTTTGCACCTTGTAGCGCCGCACTGAGGGGCAAACGCGGTAAAAATTCTAAGATCCAACATTTAATATCAGATTTGTGTTTAAATGTTGTGTTATGGTAAAGATATAGCATATAAAACTACAATTGTACGTGAAAAATATATTTCTCTATCTTGACTGAGAGCTGATAAAAAAAAAAAATAAAACGTGATTTTTATATTATTTATTTTTTTTCTCGGCTCTCAATGCTCATTAGCGGCTATAACTCTAGTTTTGCACTGTTATAGATCCCTACTACCCACAAAGAAATCGGCATTCAAATCTGTGAATTACAAGTCAAAAGGTCTTGTAAGATGAAACCATGACCACACTGTATCATATCTGGGTAAATGGGATCTTATTGAATAGGACTTTTGGGCCGAAACTACGACGTAGAATAAAATTATTGTAAAAGGTTTTGGTTGTGGTAAAGAGATAAATAATCTCTTTAATAATATCAGGTTTGGTTTAAACATGAAATCCTGAATTAATTTCCGAACAACCCAATAAATGCTGTCAAAAATAATACAATTTAATTTAAGAAAAACTTGTTGTAAATACGCTTTTACTAACCACCTGTATGCAACGGAATCTTGGATCGTAATTTTCAGCAATCTCTAATTATCTGATTATCTTGAAAATTTATACACCTATCAAGGACCAATGGCAATACAATAATTTCACAACTTTGTTTTAATATTCTTACTTGGTCCAGTCGAAATACTCCCAAAAAGGGGGTCTGCCTTGCAAAAGGTGGATTAGTAGTTTTTATGATTCTGTATGGTCCTGATAGGCCGTGAGAACAAAATATCAAAAACGTGACAACAATTGATAAGGGGAACATTTTTGTGGTGCAAAAAACCCAACATGTTTGCACTCTTTTCAGATTTTTGCAAAAAAAAAAACATATACAAAATTACTTTAAATCGAAAAAATGCGTTATTTCAAAAATTAAAGTTTATTAAATTGTGCGTCTAAAAACACCTCTTAAGCTGAATTTGATTCAGGCATTTAGCTACAATCGCTTGTCAAAAATCGAAGAATTTCGCCAAGCTTCTCAAAAACTTAGTTTTGGTCATGTTTAAGAGTCTATAACACAAAAATGGCTAATCCAATCAAAAAATGTTATATACTAACAGTTGTAGATCATCAGGTTTTGTCTAAGATAGGTTCAGTTTGGTTTGCTATTAGTTTTTTTTAAAAACTAAACTAGACTAATTTACTAATTTACTAAACTTATTTAGCTTACTACATTTTCTGAGTAGAAAATACGCTCTGTAGGTTAAACGTGGACTGAGATACGGGCTTTCAATTTTTTGGAATTTTCTTGTACTCGTAAAGTGGCGACATATTTTTTTGATGATTTGGTATATAGTGAAGATAAAAAATTGCTTTTATATATAAAGTTTAGCATGGATATACAATTCTTTCCTTAAGAGCGTTTGTCTTGTTCCGTTTAAAATTATTTTCCATTGTTGTGATCGCTGGGCATTAAGGAACTCATCGGAGAGGTCGTACAATAATGAGCTCTTTGTCCACCAAGGAGGTAGATGAGCGATGCTCTCTTTTGAGATGCTAATGCTAAGTGGGCGAACTAGTTTAGGGGGGGGGGGTAACTAGTTGCTCAATTGGACGCTCTAGTGCAATAGAACAGAACAATGCCAACCTTATTGCACTCTATTGGTACCACCTTCTCGAGGTTATTCCCTGCTCTTAGCGACCTTAAGTGCATTGTTAAACATTAAAGTTATTGGGACCAGTGGTAATTAACAAAAAAAAAATAAATAAAATAATGCATCTATCCATTTAGTTGGAATCTAAAGATAAGGCTACAACAAGAGGCCATAGTTACTGACTACTTTAACATAAGGATTTTACGAAGGATTTCGGGTTGTAAGGGTTGGATACCAACTCCGTATGTCCAAATGGATCTAATTACTGTCATGTAAGTGTTTTGTAATTCATTAGAGCTTTGAACGTTTGTCTAGTAACATCTTGGAGTAGTCGGAAACGAGGAGAAGTTCATGAGTTCATATACTCTAATATCTGTTAGTAATTTTAATCCGATTATCGTATAGTTAAAAATCTTTTCTATTACACCTGCTAATGTATTTGTCTGAAATGAATGCAATCAGAAATTAGTACCGTTCCATTATACTTTCGTATTATTCTTAGGGGACTGACGTGTCTTTGAATAATTATAAGTCTTCATTTCATTTTAAATTTAGTTACTTCCTTAAATGAAAAGAAAATAATTTTATATTACTAAACATTTATTTTATTTAATTCTAATACGCCCTTTCTCCAAACTTGCCTATTGTTGAATAGGTTGTTTGACTTGACAATTTCATTAATATATTTTTGATCTCAACAACATTAAACTATCCAGTCTTTCGTCTGACGTTGTTCAGAGTGCTGACTTGATATTTTTTTCTTTTCTTTTTTTTATATTGTCCTTCATTATTTGTTTTTCCTGAAAATTTGCATACAGAAATTTTCCCAACTGGCGTATTTTTTTACCCAGGAATCCCAACTTTTAGTCATTTGCCAATTAATGGAGGGACCTCTTCCACCCCTGCGTCGCGATGGCCCTGCTCAAAGCTCAACTCATGTCCTAATAGGTCTGATAACTGTCCTGTACATGAGTCTTTTGTACTAAATCGGAAGGTTTAAACGTTCATCTATTAAATGTTGAAGAAGTCGAATACGACAAGCAGTTCCTGTAGTTCTAGTTTTGTATGTGGATTTCAAGTAAAACGTTTGTCCAGGAGACGTGGTAGCGGATTGGTTCAACATGGATCTGTGAAATATTATACCAAATCTTAAGATGATAGAGGTATATATTTTTAAGGTAACGCCTGAAGGTGCGTTTAGACGGTGCCTTTTTTCGTGCAACATGAGGCATGCAACTAGGAGCAAGGGAGGTGTCCCAAAACGAGAGGCAAACAAGCCGCACTGATTTGCAAGTGGTTCCCAGTCTCATTGGGAAACTCGTGTCCTTTTCGTGCAACCCTCATGTTTTTAGTCTTGAATCGAAAGTGTTTATTTTTAATATCGATTGGGGAGAAGAAAAAACATTAGACTTTATTGAATACTATAGTTGTCCCGTACTGTTATATAATTTGCGAGGGCTCTTCGAAATTACTTTGTAGCATTCTAGTAAAATGTTTTAATACTTCATTCAATATCCGAACTTTATTCAAAACCCTGACCTTTCTACCTTCAAATACGACTGACTCAGCACTTTTTTTTCCTTTAACGGGAATTTTTAGTTGCAATATGGGCAGCTATAATATTTTTCGCTATAGTGGCATTTTTGATACTGCGGCTATTAATTGCGTGTGGACAGTAGAGGGAATGCAACAAAGTGCATGAAACCCATGCAACTTGTTGCATGCGGCATTGCACGAAAAAAGGCATCGTCTAAACGCAACTTAAATGATAATGCTTCAGAAAAGAAAAAAAATATGCAATCATATTCTAATGTTCTTATGTTTTGTAAGCTCCTAATTTCATTGGAAACATTTATTTATTCATATTATTTAGCTATAAATATCGATTGATATGCACACATAAATACATTAATAATTTTTTATTTTCTATATTTTTAACTTTTTTTCTTGGAAGGCATTTCAATAAATTTGGAATTAATTTAATTTCTAATAATTATAGGCTTTATTACAGAAAATTTTCCTGGAACATTTACTGTAACATTTTGTTCAATATAGTTCCTCCGGAACGTTTTAAACGAAACTATTTGAAAAAGTTTCAACCCCTACTTAAGTAAATTCACTTTGAGAACCCGCTTACCACAAACTGACCTCTATCCTATTAATAACTAGGTCATGTGGAAACGTCGGAATTAATTATAGGTATCGCTGACAGGTGCCGCGGCACGATCCCTCGGAGCAACAGAACCCGATAAAGTTGGGAGGGAAAGTACCTAGCATGACCACTTCGCTGTACCGATATCCCTAGAGATCGGCTGTACCATTCAGCAACAGGTACCACCCTAGGTGTTCCCCGATATAGTTAGCAGCGAGCCGTCATCGAGGACATCTAAGATATTATCCGGCGGTTATTTATATCTGCTTAGAGACTTCATTGGGCGTCATCTCTTTATCTGAGACAACTCGTCCTTTGATCGACATCGATGATGACGGACTTTCTGAACCGAAGGATCAGCTACCCGATGGGCCCTGGAAGAGAAGGTGACCTATTTCTGGTTGCCACATCTCGAAGGTGAAAAAACTGGACCAGTTGTTGGGGGTTTGTCACGAATGGCGATCTCTTAGCAACCTGTTTTAGCCCGCCACCGGGTTCCATGTTCTTATCCTGTTGGGCAGTATCACCGCCTGCCCTCTTGCCGAATCACACAATCTTATCATAGTTCGCAATAAGGTTCTGCTAATGATCTAAACAGCACTTATCTCTGTCATTACTAGTATATATATTTTTTTAATCCAAAAAGGAAACAGAAATATCAAAATAAAGAACCGGACAGCAACATAGTACGAATGGTATATATCAGTAATGTGTCGGTACTAAATTTTTTCGATTCTCGAATCTTGGTACAGTAAAAAAATAAATAAATTGCTTTTTAAAAACATTTCCTAAAATAAGCTAAAAAGGCAAAACAAATCGATAAAAAAAAAAAAAGAAGGGATAATAATTCAAGAAATAAATTAGTAAACTGCTAGGATTTATTGTCCGAAGCATATAAAATTTGTTTGTTATTATAATTTAGTTGAAGAGGTATAGTTGACTGTTAAGTATTTAGAGAAGTAGATTGTTGGGGTATGGAATCATAAAGATACACAGCAATTAAAAAATAAGTTTTTTAATATGTAACCCCATCGTTTCAACTTGCATTGCAAGCCTTCATCAGTGCTAGAAGTAGAAAACAAACAAAAAGGTATGTCTAAATTGTAGAGAGTATAAAAAACAAAGGTATGAAAAGTATAAATATATAAGAGTAAAGAGAATAACATAAAGGCAAAGAAGACTTTACATAAAGACTATTGAAATAAGGTTAAAATTAAAAGAAATTAAAATGAGTGATAGTTAATTAAAAATTAATGATTAAATTATACAATATAATTGGTAAACATAAAAACTGATTGAATATAAAGTTAATGAAATAGTAAGAACCAGTTAATGAGTTAATATCTAAAGGCCATGAAGAATAATGCATAAAGACAACTGAATTAATTTAAATTGAAAGGATTTTTCGATTGCTGTGTATCTTCATGACTGCATACCCCAACAATCTACTTCTCTATTATAATTTAGACAATAATATAACTCACAAATTCTTATTTACAAAGATAGATATTTCAAGGTTTCATTAATTGATTAAGGAATTTAAAATGTTACTAAACTCTTTCACTAAACATTTTAGACGCACTAGATTCGTTTTAATTGAGTACAAGGTTCGAAAACCAGTATTTAAACGTAATAAAATGGAATCGACAAATTTAAATAAGGTAGTTGATGGCATGGTCAATATAAAGTCATATAAGCTATAATTTTATTCTGCCAACGCTTTGGCGTATATAGTAAGATAGATAGTTTTAACAAAATATACAAAAGCAAATAAAGTGAGTAAGTATGGTTTACAAATATGCGGAAATAGTATAAAAAAGGACTTAAGAATCTGAAAAAGAAATTTGTTTACTTTGGTTGCGAAACTTCATTAGGTAATGAAGGTCTATTAAACGTGAGAACCGTAAAAATTTCGTACAGGAATTAAAAACAAAATCGATTTTATACTGTCAAGATAGATCAGAGAGACCAAGTAGGAAAATTGCCAACATTTTCGTATTTACTAAAACATTTTATTTTTTATTTTTATATATATATATACATTTATTGGAATTTACAACTGTACAAAATATATGCATCAAGTAAATGTATTGACAACGATTATAATAAACGTGTAAAAACTTGAAAACAACTACTCATCAGTAGCACTTTATTAAAAATTCTACACTAGAAGGTCTTTAGGCCATCTTCGTTTCAGACGCCTCGGAGGATTATCAGGAATGGAGTGGGAAGCAAGTTGAGAAACTAATGGATTTGAGTGGTTATGGAGCTTACTATGAAAGGATAGGTATCTGGTTTGGGCTAACTCAGTATGGAACACTCGACGTATGGACCATTGAGACCTTTATGGATAAGTTTATTGTTGACAAAGTAAGGGGCATTTAGGATTTTTGGAAGGATTTTGGATTGTGAGAATTGGATACGTGATGAATTGTTTGGTTTAGTAGAGCCCCAATGCTCAACTCCGTTCGACCAGATAGGTCTAATCACAGTTACGTAAATAAGTCTTTTGTAATGAATTGGGAGCTTTGATCGTTTGTATAGTAAATGTTGAAGTAGTCTGTAACGACGAACAGTTTCTTGTCGCTTTAGTCTTGTAACTGGAATCCTAGTTAAACGATTGTCCAAGTGGAGTCCTAGGTAGCGGATCTGTTCAACAAAGATTAGTGGGGAGATTAATATAATTAAAGGATACTGTAGGACAGGATCTAAAACATTTAAATCTATTAAATAGGATTAGATTAAATTCAAAGCAATATTCCAATGTAACACACTAATAAGGAAACATTTCAATATTTAAAACTAAATTTTCGACAGAAACCATGGGACCCGCATGTGAAACAGTAGAAACGCTAAATTCTAAACCAAAGACTTTTATATCCACTTCTACGTAAACTATCGGCATTCAAAATTATACAAAGACTGTATTTATATTTACTAATTAAAACCACTATGGACTTGCGCCTTACAAATATACGGAATAGCTAAAGAAACACGGTTCCATAAAATACATAATTTCCAGTCAAAAACATTAATACTCAAATGCATAATCGATCTGCTACGTCAATGACACCTCACATTTGTACGGTCCATGGTACAAAATGTTATCTAGACTTTATACACTGTGGACTTAATAAAAACTATGGCCTTGAGAAATATTCCAGAGATTATCCGGAAAAGGCTTAAAAAGAGTTGGTTGAGAGATCCTCGTTAAAATTAATTATGAGTAAGTACTGCTGAGTGCTGACCTCCCTCATGGTCTAACATGCCAGCTATCGTTCATATCATTATCACATCTGTTTTTTGTCAAGAGACAAGTGACAGGTGTGGATTTGAAAAATAAAGAGAAAAAGAAATACCTATAAATAACGACGATATATTTCATTCAGAGATATAATCTTACTTCGCAGCGTGGTGTGATGGTCATGCACTCTGCAGCCGAAGAAGAGGGAGGGGTACAAGAACAGGCTCTCACACTGCCATTAATGCTGCAGGTCGAGGGGGGGGGGAGGGGGTAGGAAAAGTGGTGGTTCCTTCCATTTCATCCGCCGCTCTGTGTGTAAATCGTAGTTGGGCAGTCGACACTAAACGTTATACAAGACATATGCCCCTCTTATTACGTTTAGAGATATGTACTAGCATGAAAAGTACTAGTAAACTACCCTGATTCTGTTCCCAGCTCAATAATATTTTTCTCGATTGTGACATTATCTTATTTTATTACGATGATTTCATCACTACTTATGGAGAAGACTAAGATTATCTTGAATCTAAGATAATATTAATCCCTAAGCATTAATATTATAATGTCTTAATATACCTTATCACTTCTTTATTAAATCGAGACGTGAAACAATATTACCATAAACTCACTTCTTTATTAAATCAGTGGTTGTCGTGAAGAAGTGGAAAAGTCAAATTACGCTTAAAACGAGTTATCTATTAACAATTGTGATTGATGAATTAATTTCCACTTCTATTGCAATTATTTTTACTTAAAAATTAGTTTCGAATATTGATTATTCATCAATAGTTCTAAAACATTTAAAATTGTCTGAACCTCAGCACTTTGTTTCATTGAATATATATACTTACTTCTCGGCGCAACAGGTCTGGGTGACCCTTGGCCTCCTGGATTTTTCTTGTCCATCTATCTCTGTCTTCCCTCTCCTTTCTTCAATTTCTTATTCTTAATTTTGCGGCATCTTTCGCTACCTCATCCTCCCATCTACTACGTGGTCTTCCCCTTTTTCTCTTTCAAGTCTTTCTCATATCTAGCAGTTTCTTTGGCATTCTATCTCCAGTCATTCTTCTTAATGGCCAGTCCACCTTAATATCATTACTTTATTGAAGTTTATATTTCTTCATTCGTTTTTATTTTCCATATTCCGCCTACTTGTGTTGCGCCGCATGTTCGTCTTATTACCTTTCTTTCAAAAACTTTCAGTTTCTGGACGTCATTTTGGGCTAATCACCAAGTTTCATTTCCATATGTAACTACAGGTCTTATTAATGGCTTGTACAGTTTTAGTTTCGTTTTTCTAGACAACAGTTTAGACTTCAATAACTCATAATTCGCGATGTAGGCTCAGTTTCCTGATAATTATCATATCAATTTCAGTGCTGATCTTATTTTCATTATTGACTGAAGAGCCAAGGTAGACGAAACTAGAAACATTTTCAACTAGAAACTTGAAGTCGAGGACTTCAATGTAGCGCACGGATCTTCTATTTGCCGCCGAAGACATTTTCAAGAATTTAGTTTTTTCTTCATTTATAATTAGCCCAACCTTTGAACCGTTTTTATAAACTATTTCAAAGGCTTCTATAAATGCCGCTTCACTTCTCGCAACTATGACAATGTCATCAGCGTAGGATATTTGCCACATTTTCTCTGCAATTTGTAAAAACCTTTAACCGCGTTTTTTACTGCATCATGCAAAGTAATATTAGATGGAATCGCGGATAGCGCACCACCTAGACGTACTCCAGTTTGCACTTCAAAGGCTTCTCCAACTTTATTTCCGATAATCACTTTAGAGGTGGTATTCTGAATTGTCATTCTAATTAGTTTTATAAGTTTTATTGGAATACCGCTTTTCTCTAGGCTAATAAAACTTTTCTCTATTAACACTATCAAACACCTGCATATATAACTAAAGTTTTTAAAAAAGTAAGGAAAGAAATCAAACATACTGGTACCGACCTGAGGAGGAAGAACGGACTTCTAAATGATATAAAAAGTTGAAATGGGCAGGTTAAATTTTTTAGGGGTTTTCATATGACTAATTGGTTTTTTCCGTTCCTATTGTAAAAAAAAATCTAAAATGCGACTATTGGAAATGTTTATTTGGCCAATTTTATTATTTCTAAAGATTCATATAGATAGATAGCGAAGTTAGAATTTAGGGTTTTATTATTGAAATTAAATAAAAAATTAAATGAAAAAATAAACTTTATTCTGGGGCTTACAGACAACTTAATAATGCACAGTTAGAAGTATAATGCTTCAGTTATTACAGCATACATTTTTGGCTGGAAAAAAAAATAATTAAATTTAATTATATATATATATATATATATATATATATATATATATATATATATATATATACATATATATGAAAAAAATATATTGTATGCTGTTATATGTTATTTTAATCTTATATTTACCGATCGACCAGTTTTTCCTTTATACTTAGCTTCACAGTCATTTCAGTTCATATACACCGTTTTTATTTTTGGAAAGGGTCTATTTTGTTTTTAGGTGAAGGAAAATAAAATGACAATTCCCTTCGCCTGATGGCAATAATTGATTCTTCTATACCATCATTCTTACCTCAAATGATTATCTACTAACCTTTAAAGCAAAATGTTTAATACATTGTGAAACAATTATTTAATATGCGTTTCTTAATAAAGCTTTAAAACTTCTAGTTTTGAAAAAAAATGGTATTTATAGAGTATTTACAGGAATTTTGGAAAACGACAAATAATGCCAAGAAATAGTATAACTTTGCCAAATATTGAACTTAAGACCTTCATAAATTTTAGTGGAAGATTTTTTAGTCTATACTATTATATAAAAGGACAAGCCATTTTTCGTTTGTGATCACTAACCGAGAAAACTACGGAACCAGTCTGTACTAAATTTAACCACATCATCTTCATAGTATGGTTTAGCAATAATAAAATTTAAAGATTTTTTTTTATATTGCCTAAAAGCGATAAATATGTGGTGCGCAGTAAAGTGAAATTTATGATAAAATTTACATATTTTCAATTCAGTTGTTATTAAAAAAGCTAGGAATATATGGATCGGCATGTGGAACCAAGTGCAGTTAAAAGATCGACCGATATGCGGCCATTCCACAACAGAGTTTGCTATGGTAAAACTATAAAACTCAACTGTACCAAAGTCTAACTACAACATCTTCTTAGTTCTAGGACGGTTTATAATAATTAATGTTCCTATCATAATAATTAAAATGTGTACTATTATGTGCTAGAAATGAGGTTTGCCAAACTGTCATATACTTAATTAGAAATTAAATGCAAATATTGATCGAAAAAATTATCTCTGCCAAATTGGGTGTCTGATCATGCTTTTACATACTCTTCAAATACCTAATCAATGCATTTTTGACCATTTTACTAAAAATTTAAAAATTACTAACATGCGTGAAAATATCATTGAAGAAATGATGCTAAATTCCATTCTTTCAAATACAAGATTTTTATAGATAAACATATGAAATTCGATCATTAGTTAAAGTAATCTAAGTTCTTTATTTATGAAAGCGGGGTCTGGTAGTTTTTAATAAATCCATATAATAATCTACATATTCCTATTTTATAATTTAATTTAATTATGTTAAGTTAATTTATGTTAAGAACTGCAAGACTGGATTTGTGATAGGGCCTTGGAACGAGCGGATGGATGGTACCGTTTTTTGAGTTATCGTGGATAAATGATTTTAATTTTTTTTTTTTTTTTGTGAGAATATAAACCTGAAGATGGTCTTACTTCAGGACAGGACGTGAGTCCTGAAGTGCTGGCAAAGTAGGATCTCTTTGGTTCATGATCCTTGTACGGAAGATCCTTCCAGAAACAGCCAGGACTGATCTGTTGCCCTCAATCAGAGGAAAGCGGCAGTAGGAAGACAGGCGAGGGTCTTTGACCACAATCTCTGCCGACCCTTCACCTC
Source organism: Euschistus heros (assembly GCA_003667255.2). NCBI lineage: Eukaryota > Metazoa > Arthropoda > Insecta > Hemiptera > Pentatomidae > Euschistus > Euschistus heros. Next base: position 1,840,847 of record RCWM02000094.1, read on the forward strand.
TCCACACGGATCTCAACTTGGCCTGCCGTCAGGTTTATTATTTAAAGTGATTTAAAGAATAGTTGTGATAGCCTAACAACCTGATAAAATAAAGATTGTGATTTCGAATTCCTGCCACTGCTTAAACCTAATGATTTCCCACCCCATCCCACCTGAAAAACCCTATGTTGCCGTTTCGAAAGAAATGGAAGCAAAAGAAAAATAAAACAAGTCCTCCTTCTCCCAAAATATATACAGACAGGGCTCACTAACACGTACCACCCACGACTGCTCTATATCGATTATTATCCGCGCTAAAAGAAAGTTGCAAATCATTGACTCAGCTATTTTGGCCCCAACAAAAGAGACACAGATGACGCATTCCTCTTCTTCGTGCGGTTTTTTTTTTCTCGTATTATTTAGGTCTAATGTAACATTTAACAAGCTGTGAAGTATTGGATGGTACCACATAAAAAATCTGATTTTTTAAATGTTAAAGTTTATGCTGGATTAAGGAGTTATCTGTTGATTCCCGGCAAGATATATACATATATAAATGAGTCCTAGTCTTGTATATATATTTCTTTGTTTTTACTATTTATTGATATCTACAACTGTGTTCTATATACAGCAGCTAAATTTGAGGAACATCGTTACAATCAAATGCAAGTAACATGTAAAGAACATCTCTCTCGTAGCTCTTCGAAAGTTCTATAATACATTAGAAGGTCTATTGGCCATCTTCTTTTCAGAAGTCTCGGAGAATTATCAGGAATGGAGTTTGAGACAAGTTGGGAGACTAGTGGATTTAGAGTTTACTACGAAAGGATAGGTATCTTCAGAACGTTTTGAATGAAAAATATTAAGACGTTTGGCAGGGCCTAAATTTAAAGGTGGATTGCTCGAGTGCAACATATGAAATGGTTGCGGCACGTCCTCAGAATGGATGAAACGAGAACTTTTAGAAGAATTTATCTTGAGAAGCCGGAAGGAGTTAGGCCTAGAGGAAGACCAAAATCTAGATGGATGCACAATGTAAAAGCAGATATAAGGAGGAATGGAGTATCCATCAGGTGCGCTGCCAACAGAGACGGCTAGGTAAAGGCAATTGAGCAGGCCATGGACTGCTACATGCGTACGTCCAGCCAATAATGGAATGGAACAGAATGAAAGTATAGTTATCTGGTTTAGGTCAAATCAGCAACATATGGAACATTAAGATCCTAATGGATAAGTTTGTTTGGACATAATAAGGATCGTAGAGGATTTTACGAAGGATTTCGGGTTGTAAGGGTTGGATACCAGAAGAATTAGAAGGTTTAGTGGAGCCCCAAAGCTCAACTCCGTATGTCCAAATGGATCTAATTACTGTCATGTAAGTGTTTTGTAATTCATTAGAGCTTTGAACGTTTGTCTAGTAACATGTTGGAGTAGTCGGAAACGAGGAGAAGTTTCTTTTCTATTAAGTCTGGTGTATAAATCTTATATTAAATTATAGTATTTGCTTTTTTTGTAAGTTGGCAGACAGATTCTAGTTTCACTTCAAACATCAGAAAGGAAACACGCGATTTCCGAGTAACATTTATTAGAACAGTCTCTTCATTCGAAGAAAGTAATAGTAAATGTATGTCTATGACCGGGGACATCCATCTCTTTTTTACTGAAGGGGGAACTATGAATTCTACACTGCCAAATAATTTACGTAATGCATCAACATTTGATTAAACAACGGCCTTAACTAGTGAATATGGAAGCACATATTCTGTTACTTAAAAATTAAAGGATTTGGGTCATAAAGTCCTTTCTTATACATATTCTCCTGAGAAAACAGCTTCCAAATGATTCAGAAATTAAAAATAGCTTTTATAACTTTGGTTCATCGTTAGGCGTTGAAAACTTGGTTAATAGTCAAGGTTGGGGTAAGATTATGCTTATTATGGTAAGTCCATCTGATATAAAACCCCTGGAAAAAGGAATCAATGATGGATGAAAGTCTATGTGGAATAAGAGCTCAACGAATGGACCGAGAACGATAAAAAGAATACAAGCCCTGGAGTACATCCAACCGCCAATGTCGTAGAGAGGAATTTTTACTGACACTAAGAATAGGCCGCAGGGGACTGACATACTTCCACCTTTTCACAAAAAAAAAGCTCCGCCCAGATGACAATACACTAATAAAATACTGACAATATTTTCCAGGAATGCCCATTTTTCAAGTCACGCTTATATATTTTACGATTCAAACTTTCCGATTTACTACAAAAGACTCATTTACACGACTGTGATTAGACCTACGGAGTTGAGATTTGGGGCTCCACTAAACCTTCTAATTCTTCCCGTATCCAATCCTTACAATCCAAAATCCTTCGAAAAAGTCTTAATGCTCCTTCCTTTGTTGCAAATAAACTTATCCATAAAAGATCTTAATGTTCTACATGTTGCTGGTTTAGCCCAAACCAGATACCTATCATTCCATTGTATGCTCCTTAATCACTCCAATCCTCTAGTCTCCCAACTTGCTTACCACTCCATTCCTGATAATCCTCCGAGGCCTCTGAAAAGAAGATGGCCTAGAGACCTTCACAAGATATTTAAATGCCATTGTATTTACTATCAACACATTTACTTGATATACATATTTTGTTCAGTTGTAAATTGCAATAAATTTATTTATAAAAAAAAAATAAATTAGGATTAAATACTGATTTTCTTACAGTCCTGGGAGATAATGCAACCATTGAATCAGTGTTAAAGTCTCTGAAATAAATTCATTTATTTATTGAAATATGTCATATATTATTAGTAGGAACTAGGAAAGAAGTTTATATAAAAAAACAAAACAGAAAAGAATAATCGGAGTTGATAACCGAAGTAGTTGTACGCCATAAAAACTAAAACAAACAAACTTGTTGAGTCGTTGGGCGAAGTGTGTTAAAAATGGTAAATATCTTTATTAAAATACATTTGATTATTTTTTTTAAATTATTTATTTCCTGTTTTCAAAAAACGGCATTTTATGTGAGACAATCAAATTGTTTAGAACAAGATTGTGAACACAATTCAAAGTTTTGTTTATTCTCTATATTTTAATTCACACCTGTATATAATTAGCGAATGTTGTAAATACTTTGTAAATACTCAGACAATGACGTATGAGGTATGAGGATGGCCAGCAACGATTGGTACCTTCTCCTGAATTCATTTTGGGTTATTTGTTACTACTTATTCGTTACACATATGAAAAAAAAAATTACCTGAAAGTACTTTTTTTATATCTTTAAATCACATAGAAAACAATTCTAATTTTTAACACTCATGCTTAAAGATTTTTTGAAATTTCATTATTATTCATTCGATTATAAGTAACCAAATCAATAAGCCATTATCTATACTATTATATAAAAGTACAAGCCATTTTTCGTTTGTGCCCACAAACCGCGAAAACTGCTGAACCAATCTGTACCAAATTTTAACAAAGTCATCTCCATAGCCCAAGGAAGGTTTAGCAATAATAAAATGTACAGATTTTCAGTTAAATTGTCATAAAAAAGGGATAAATATGTGGTGCGCAGTTAAGTTTGATAATCTACCGATAGGTGGCGAGCACCATTCGTGAGAGGTTACAAAGGTACGGTGTTATATAGAACTAGATAATTATGATAAAATTTACGAATTTTTAATCAAATTGTTATTAAAGCTATAAATATATAGAGCGACATACGGATCCCAGTGCAGTTCGAAAATCGAATGATATGTGGCCATTCTGCTACAGGGTTTGTAATGGTAAAACTATGGAACCCCGCTGTATCAAAATTTAATTACATCTTCAGAGTTCTTGGAAGGTTTACATTAATAAAGTTTACCATAATCATAATTTAAATAGTCTTGAGTGCCAAACAAGGTTTGCCCAACTATCATATATTTTGATGGTTAGAAATTATAATATAACCAGATGGATCGATGAAATTATTTCGTATTTAAACAGTTAATCAATGCAATTTTAAATAGTTTAAAAATTACTACCATGCGTGAAAGAATCATTGAAGATATGATGCTAAATTCCTATACTTCAATACGAAATTTTTATCGATAAACAAATGAAATTAAATTATTAGTTAAAATAATCAATGTTCTTTATTTATGAGAGCGGGCTAAGCCGCGACAGGGTAGGCTAGTATGATATAAAAGAATAATTAAATTATAAATGAAATTTGATTGTTTATTACTTCCAAATCCACGCGAGCCGAGAGTGTGATGAAAGGTCGCTGTGTCCTTGTCCCATTTCGAACCATTGATTGGAGGCGCTCCCTATATTCTCATTCAATGTACTAGCAGGTAATCATCAATAGGTCATCATCAAGAGGTAATCATCAAGAGGTAATCACCTATAGGTTATTATTGCTGTTGGATCATCGACCTTAACATAAACGGCAAATGCGACTGAGCACAAATCTTCTAAATTTCAACTTCGTCATTTGAGAATCATGAATTATAACAATTATAAACGTGATTCCATTTTTAGTGGGAAATTCCAGCTTTCGCGGCTGGCCAATGTAGGTAAGATCTAATCGGCAGTGACAAGCCCCTCCTGTCAATTTTTCAATTTCGCTAGGCCGTTGATCGGAGAATCTAGGCCGATCTAGAAAAATATGACTACTATCATTTAGATTACCCAATGTTCCAAAACCTGGTAATGGTGTGCGTACGCAAAATTTATTCATAATCGGAATAATCGTCTATCGAGGGTATGGTGATCTGCCCAATTTTGGCTCTGCTTGTTTTCAGCGGTTTAATGGTATGCAAAATAGATATTGATAGTCACACGAAATAAGTTGCTAAGTCCGAAAATTGCCAAAATGAGCAAAGTGCACTGTGATCGTATCCTAAGCATCCTGTGAATAAGATGGATATGTCAGGTGAAAACATTGCTAACTTTTGATGAATATTCATCTAACTAAAAAAAATCCTTGAATGGCTTCGGTATATTAAATTTTCTCCCACTGTTTTAGTTTCCAATGGTTTATGATCAATTCCAATATGACCACTGATGTAAAGAGATAAATTCAAGATCGGAGAAAGTGTTACAATAGTAATTCATAATATTAAGGCATTTAAGAAAAATCAGTACGTGTTTTTAAACTACGACTTGATGATGTCTTTATTAATATTTTTGCGTCAGACAGAACTAAAAATTTTGTATGAATACAATTCGATTCTTATTTTTTTCAGAAAAGGTTGCTTTTATATCTTCCCTGCCCTTGAACGATACATTAATTCCTTCCTTGTTTCAGCTGCAACATTATACCGCCTTACTTTCCGCCTGCCATTATGAATTTACATAATATATCCTCTCTTTTTGTAAATTTATCGCCTTGTACGAGTTTAGAGAATAATTTAAGGTTTATGAGTGGCTTCTAGGAAAAAAGCAATGTCCCAACAAAAACTCCTAAACTTGATTTTCAACATCATAATATTTTTTTTTGTTCTCAGAATTCGAGTATTGTCAGATAGTAATCATAAATAGGTGTGCTAGACAAAGCTGGTATTAATACCAACGCAACTTTATTAGTAATGATGACCCCCTTAGTATTCTTGTCTATTTGCCTATGTCTACTAGTTTGTCAAGTTGGAAAGCAAAACGGTGAAGTTTTTTTAAATATATTTATTGATTTTTAAAACTGCATATAGTACATGCAATAAGTAAATGTGCGGTAGAATTTTAAAAAAATATATATATTTTCAGGTCCTTAATTATGATTACTAACTTAATTTATTGATTCAGAAAGACATCGATAGCATTAACCTATGGGCAGCAGAGAATAGATAGTAGAGAATACGTTGAGTATGAATACAGAGAAAACAAAGGCAAACCTCATTGGGTCAAAACCTCACCTGAAAGCCCTTCCCTACTATCCGATTAAAATCCAAAATTTGATTAAAAATCTAGGAGTAACGTTTGGTCAACATCTTTCTTGGAATAATCATATTTCTCAAATCACGAGGAAATCTATTTCTATGCTTAAACTACTTTTCCATCACCGCGATTCATTACCAATAAGTACTCGTAAACTTTTGGTATCATCTCTTGCTTTTCCCAACTTTGACTACGGACGCAAAGTATTTGGAGGACTGTCTAGTGAGCTTGAAATGAGATGTAAAAGATTAATGAACTGTTTTATTAGATTTATTTTGCGATTTCTAGACGTTCTCACATATCTCACAGGTATTCTGAAATTGGTTGGCTTTACCCCAGTTTCCGACGTCAATACTTCCTAGGTGCACTCATATTTCAATCATTAAAAACCAAAAAACCCACCTATATTCATGACCTCCTTACCCTGCGCTCCTCCATCCACCCTTAAATACTAGAACCCAACCCATCAACCTGTACATTCCTACACATCGAACTGCATCCTCTTACTTCCTTTAAACATCATCTATTTCTTTACCTCCTGGATCTTCATTCTTCCGAGCAAATGTAAAAAATGAATATTTATGTTATATACATTATAATAGTACACATAAGATGTATCCTTTTACAAGATTTCTTCATTTATTTTGTAACTCATAAATTAATTATTAATCATTGTGTATTATCATTTATTATTATCAATTATTATAATTAATTATCACAACCAGGCGGTTGTTCGATGTATTGTACACATTTGTTATTCTTAGGGAGACAAGTTGTCCCAGAATAAAGTTCACTTTTCTTCTTCTTTCTTCTTCTTGTGATTAAGAACAGAAACTCTATATGAATATTTTTTTTTTTGTTTACATTGTGATATTTAAAACTGCATAAAATAAAAAATCAAGTAAATGTGAGGAGTAATGATTTCAATAGCTTATAAAGGAACTTCTTATTGGAAGATTCCGTGGTTGTATTTTTTCTCTACGGTTATCGGTAATCGTGTTGAAAGCTAGTTGGGAAACTAGTATATTTGAGTGGGTAGCTTGTCTTCAAGGATAGGTATTGGCTTTAGCTAAATTTGCTACATACAGGGCATTTAGAGCATTGTAGGCATGTTCATTTATGACATAGGTAATAAGGAGCATTTAGGATTTTACGAAGAATTTTGGATTGTAAGGATTACTGGAAGAATTCGAAGGTTCAACGGAGCCCTGAAACTTAACTCCGTTTGTCCAAATTATTTGGTCTTATGGTCCAAATGGCCTTATGTCTCTCATGTAAATTACTCTTTTGTAATTATTTCTTATCTTTGAACGCTTTTCTAGTAAATGTTATAATAGTCGAACAAGACGTCTAGTTACTTATCTTGTTCTTTCTTTTTTTTTCCGGAAATGCCCAATTGACCTTTAGTAATTGCTTTTTAGTTCTCTGCCTTTAGTTCTGTTGTTTATGTCATACATTTATTTGGTTTCAAGCAGCCCACATGGTGCCTCACCAACTGCTGTGGATGGAACGCTTTACTAAGGTTGGGCTCATCTGATTCATGCCATAAAGTATCGGACTGACCAGCTTTAAGATCATCTTCAGAGCCCTTCTCCTGACCTTGGACCTTGATCCTAGATCGCTCGTGCAGAGGACTTTCCTTTCAAATCTTCAACTCCTTTCAAGCCCACTTTCTAGGTTGCCTTTTACAGCCCAGGTCTTAGAGCGGCAATCCCTTTATATTGATCACAATGTTAGATGATTTTATTTACAGGATGTTTTTCCATATAGTCCGAACTGATGTGCTTTCCTTATTTTAATTTCAAGGAACCTCCTCTGTTCTTGCTTCCGAGTAACGATAAACCACTAATGTATGTGAGGATTTCCTTTTTCTTCTCAGCGTGTCCTGCATTTTCAAGTATTCTTTTTTTTTATATCCTTGTCAAGGACTAACTTGAAGATCACGAAGAAGAAACCAATTTTCCTCTAACCTTTCCAGAATTCAAGCATTTATATAACTCCTTAATATATTAGGATCCTGCAAACTGTGATTGTCTTCAATATCGCCTATGTTTATAAGAAAGATAGATCATTTGCGATCTTTCAAAGTCAGTTTTTTTTTTCTATAAATAGGCTGCTCTCAACTACTTCCTGTATCCTAACTTTAAAATACGAAGAAGAAGAATAACTATTATTCAAGTACATCTTGTTCCCTAAGAATATCATCTAGGTACTATCATACCGCTATCGTCTACGATAACTGATATCGAATATTATAAGACACATTATTATAAGTTACAAAATAAAGTAAAAATGAAATATACGAAATAACTTAAATATATGTATTATCTCTTTAGCGCGAATGATTGATGACTAAAATATAGAAATTTCGGGTTTTAAGGAAATCAGAGAGGAGTGTTTTTAAATTTAGAACGGAATAATAAAGAATTGTTCGAAATTCATTATAAAAAGATTCAGTTCGATGCGCAGGTTTGTTGTATTTAAGAGGAGGATGGAAGAACACAGAATATGGTAGTCATGAAAATAGAAGGGTATTTTAGTTTTAATGATTAGAATCTGCCAAGCATGTAATGAAATAAAAAATGAATGAAAATAAACTTTATTCTGGGAGACTGTCTGGCTGAGATTAGTTAAATCAGCACATCAGTATTACAAATTAAATTATGAGAAAAAAAGAAGAGAGGAGAAATAAAAAAAATACAACTTAAATATAAGTAAATAAATAAATAAAATAAAATAAGTAAATAAATAAAAACAATCAACAGTAAAAAGTTTAACACACTTCTGTACATTTATTATATATTATTTACATTTTTGTGGAAGATTGAAGAACGAGGAGATGGATAAATAAAAGATGTTTAAAAGAAGTTAAGGAAGAGGCTTTGCGAATATGGATAGGTAAGGAATTCCAAAAAGAGGTAGCACGGATAACCAAGGATTTTTCAAAGGAGGCAGTTCTATGTGAGGGAGTATATAGGTTGGAAGGTTGGGATCTTGTATTCAGGAGGTGAATGGAGGAACGCAGAGTAAGTAGGTCTAGGATATAGGAATGTTTATTGGTTTTTAATGATTGGAATGGGAAAGTGCCGAGGAAGTATTGCCGTCGAAAATCGGACAAAAGCCACTTTAGCTCATTGTACCGGCAAGATACGTGAGACCGTCTGTCGACCCCCAAGATGAATCAATCTTACGAAGCAATTCATTAGTCTTCTTAGTCTCATATGTAGCTCAACAGATTGCCTCCCATACACCAAGCATCCGTAGTAAAAGTGGGGAAAAATGTGAGAGGATACCAGAATTGGCGGGTACTTCGGGGAAAGGAGTCATGATATCTTTGGAGATGTTTGAGGTTCCTGATGGATTTTCTGGTTATTTGGGAAATGTGGTTATTCCAGGATAAGTGTTGATCAAATGAGATTCCGAGGTTTTGATTGAAATTTGAAATTGAATTGTACGGTTAAAGTAATGATGTCGGATATCAGAATAAAGGTTTTATTCCTCTCAAAATTGTTATGTTGTTACTATATAATGAATACATATAACGTGATAATTAGATTTAACAGAGTATCGGTAATTATTATGCAATATCTCTACAATTACTACATCAAACATAGAAATCTTTTCTTGGATAGGTACATTAATAAAGCAGGATATATCGCAGTAATGCATCTGGAAAAAACATGGCGTTTTACAAACAACCAGATAAAAATAAGACGATTTCTAATCAGTACGTGGAAGAGTGGATTTAATTATATAGAAATTAATTTATAATGGTTCCCAGCAAGGAAAATGGAGTAATTCCGAAACGACAAAGAACGATGGAAAAATATAAATATAAGATAGGCCAGTGTTTCAATCCTTAAATATTCTTTTCCCTTTCTTATTTTTTTGATTTACTATATTACTCCATCTCCTGAAGATTCTTCCCGATTTTAAACCTTCTGTTAGTTGACCGCGTAATTCAAATAGCCGTTTATTAACATTTTTTTTTTTTTGTTAAAAATGTTTGTTGGATCAAATTCAAGTCTTCCTTTACTAATACCTACGTAGAATGGAATGTAGTGTTTATTGGCAAAAATAGTTTACGTTATCAGTTCGAGATAAAACAACTGTCTATACGATCACCTGACTATTCTATACTATTTTTATCTTTAAAGAATGTCACATAGCTAACACTGTTAGAAGTTTCAAGTATGGTAGAGTAGTGAATTTATAACCGGTTCAATTATTTTGACAGAACCAGTACCTATTTAAAATAAACGTTGCTATAAAACCAGAACACTGCTAAGAATGATTTATCTTGGAAATGAACTATAATTTTTCAAGCCTGTTTCACTTCTGGTCCTCATCAGCGAGTCGTGGATAGGTATTAATATATTCAAGCAGGAAGTGCAATCTGAACGTGTGAGCTGGAGGACACTGATCTTTGCACATCCGTTAGTGCCGATACATCAGGCCGTGGACCGCTCAAATGCTTCCTCTTTCACCAGTTACTGACCTCCCTGTTGATGGTTCCGGTGACAATAAGTAACGGTTCAGTAACCGATACAGACAAACATGTAAAAGATAACGCGATATCATACCATTTTCAAAATATTACTAATTGCAATTGATAATGTTTTTGAGAGGAATGTCAATATGTGGATTACATAAGACAGTTTCAGGAATTAGGTTTATGACTTGGCATGAAGCACTATGACTAGGAGTTCTTGAGAACTTGCTAAATAAGTTCCAATCCTATTCTACTTATACTAAGAACTGCAAACCATAAAAGTTCACATCATGGTTTGGTAATTATAATCACTTATAAATAAGAATCCCTTAAAACAGAACTCAAACACTTCTATCTTCGTGAAACCTGTACACGCTTTAGAATATAATTGCGTATAATTCCACAATTGTTTACACCCATTGAGAAAAAGCTTCTTTTTTTTTTTCTTTTTTTTAAGCTATTTATTGAAATTTCAACTGTATACACAATATAAAAATATAGCATCTATTAAATATGATGGTAATGATAAAAATGGCATGTAACTTGTTTTTAAAGCAACTACCCATTGCTAGCTAGCACTTCTACAGGTTCTATATAATGAAGTACTATATAAGAAGGTCCAGGGGCCATCTTTTTAGACGCCTCGGAGGGTTATCTGGAATGAGAAGCAAGATTTGATACCAATGGATTTGAATGGTTGTGGAGTTTGTTATGAAAGGATGGATATCTGGCTAAATCAGCAACATATGGAGCATTAAGATCTTTATGGATATGTTTAGTGGTGACAAAGTAAGGAGCGTAGAGAATTTTTCTAAGCATTTTCGATTGTAAGGATTCAATACGAGATGAATTGGATGGCTTAGTAGAGCCCCAAAGTTCCACATTGGTTTTATTATTGTTATGTTAATCAGTCTTTTGTAATTATTTTGAAGGGTGGAACGTTTGTCAAGTAAATGTTGAAGTAGTCGAAAACGAATCTTTTCCGTCGTTTTAGTCTTGTTTGTGGGAATAATCATTTATAAAGGATAATTCTTAAAAACAGAATAACTCATATACTTCTATATTCGTGAAACCTGTACACACGTTAGAAGATGATTATATATAAATCCATAAATTGCCAATTTCTATCAAATTGTTCACCATTGTTTACACTCATTGAGAATAAAGCTAAAAATTGATTTCGGTTACACCTATTTGCAGTATCATTAGTAAATAGACAAAAAAACATTAGAGCTGCTAGAAGCACTCAAGTCTCCTGAAAATCATAAAACATCAAATGGAGTGGGACATTTAATTTTAAAATTACAAGAAACATCTCATTTAGCTAAATTTAAATTTGTTGGTAGTGTAATTTGAAATTTCCCACGGTGCATGTAGCAGTGCTAAGTATTTTTGACTTGCTATGTTCCTACACAGCTGTGGGTTTATTAAACATTTTACCTCTACTGATATGGATCTTGCAACAAACCCATTGGAATCTGATTTATTTGATTTATCAGACTTTTAACATGGAAAATGTTAGTTGGTCAAAAGCGGTACGTTTTTAGGGAACGCGAGGGTATATATAGGAACACGTTTGATAGTTTGATATTAGGAGAATAGGAAAAATTAGCAGCTCAACTCTTCTTATTCTAAATTGGCAGGTGGATTGAAATCAGGTGGATTTATTCTACTGTCGTGAACTGGTCTCCTCTGGTATCCATTTCCTGGACTACTTCGTATTCAGCATGACTTCCTCTCAGTGGTGAATAGTCCACTATTAGCCAATTGGCAACGCCAGCCCGTACTGTCACGATGGTGCAATTGAACTGGACCACGCCGCAACCAAATGGTTTAGCTCGCTTCATCTGGTTACTTTGATGGATGAGATAATGATATTCATTGATTTTCTTTTTCTTATTCATGACAATTGACAATAAGTCATTCAATCAACCGAAATCGTTTATAAAATAAAAAATAGCGATAAATTAACATCATTACTCGATTTTCTTTGGTTATCCGGAAATAACTCCTCTGGGTGATAAACTGTTTATATTTATTTTTTGTATGTGTATCAATCTTTATTATTCCTCTCCTAATTTTTTTTTTTTTTTACCTCTTCAGCATTTTAGTACTTGGAAAAGGAAAAAATAGTCCTTACAAGTTTTGCTTGTGAATTTTGTGTAATTTTATCTTATAAGTTTAAATTTGGTCAGAACAGAGGATAAATATTCTACCTGATGGTAAGGAGAGATCTCCCTCAGTGACATACAGTCCACATACAAGAGTGAAACAACAGGAAACAGCAGTTATCAGACCTATTTGGATATATGGAGTTGAGCTTTGGGGCTCCACAAAACCATACAATTCCTCTCGTATCCAATCCTTGCAATCCAAAATCCTTTAAAAAATCCTCAATGCTCCTATTACCTGTTGCTGATTTATTCCAAACCAGATACCTTACGTTTCATTGTAAACTCTAAAATCAAATCTTCTAGTCTCTGAACTGACTTTCCATTATATACCCGACAACCCTCCGAGGCGTCTGAAAAGAAGATGGCCTCGGGACAATCAAATAAAGAACTTTTATTGAAGTATTGTCAGCGGATATTTGCTTCACAAGCATTGACATTTTATCGTGAAGGTTGTAATCGCATTTAAAAGTTTTTCTGTTGATACAGATGCAATTTTCAATAAATAGATAATAAAATAAAAAAAGCATTTATCGATTATGTTCCAACACAATGTAGGAAAGAAAGTCTATTCATTGCTGGTTGGGGTTGAACTGGTGTGTCTTTTGCTGACTGCTATACATACGGACGGCTAAGGGTCTTGTATGCAGTGTTAACATTTCTGTTCAAAATCTCAATCGTCCTTATTTTAAATTATAATAAAATATGATAACAAATGTAGAGAGAACAAATACGATAACCTCTAATAAATTACGTGTTAATGACTGTTAATTATAAATTTAAAGATGAGAGCGTTTCCTGAAAACGTTTGTTTCATATATAGCAACTGAAATACTGAACTAATGTAATCGTTTATAACATCAATGAGCGACTTGGGTCGCTTGGTACATGGAACATACTGGTGAACTCTGTCATTTTTCTCCTAAGCCAAGCCAAAGCCCTCAAACAAATGACAAAAGACATTGTTAAATGTAAAAACAATCAACAAGTTGCTTAACTTCTTGCCATCTTTGGATCCGAGTTATTTTTGCATCATCTGATAATTCAATATTTTCAAAATCAGTGAATAACAATTCTGGGAATAGTAGACACCGGAACTATTGGCCTTTCCGACCAGACGAAACCAGCGGACCTCTAGTAAATCTAATGAAGGTAAAGAAAAAAAAATTATTCCGACATCTGAAACTAATTTATTCCAATGCTAAATTTATATAATGGCATAAAAATTTTACATTATAATTTATGGAATAAATAAAAGATGACTGAATATATAACTTTAAGGTTAATGAATTCACCCATTTGAGATCTAGTCCAAGGAAAACATCCTATGATCTGGCAATGATACATTATTAGATTATTATACCCTATGTTAGTATGTATTAGTATTTAAATATATGATAATTATGGCAAAAATCAAAAATTGTATAATACTTTGAACTTTGGAATTTGTGGGAGGAATCCGGGGGAAAGAGTATAAATCATAAATAGACTAAGGACTTTATATAATGGTGATCGCGAAGGTATTCATGCATACTTTCATGTATTCATGAAAATAATTGTACGATATTTTCCCACACTGCCTAAAATTCGATTAAGTGATTGCTATTTACTGATCAGCCAGGATTAGTTTTAATAAATCAGGTTATGAAATCATACGAAAGGAACAGGCCTTTCATTTAGAGCGGTTGGGAGTTCGTCCACCTCTCAGGGTTTGAATGGGTAAGAGTTATTATGGAAGTATAGGTATTGGGTTGGTGCAAAAATAATGCAGGTTTTTATTTGTGACAAATAAATTTTTTTTATAATTTTATGTTGTTTAAAATGTCGAGTGGTCTAAACTGCTACCAAAGCCGTCAAGATGGTGATCTACAACTGACGACCTTCCTTGTATTCGAGATCAAAATCTCCAAGAAGAAGTTTTTGGAACCATCGCTGCACTGTACATTCACTGATACTTCTTTCACCCCAAACAACATTGATTTTACGCGAGGTTTAGGCTGCACTTCTTTCAAGATAGAACTAGTAAAAATAAATTTAACAAAACTTTTTTTTTAATATGGTGGATTTCAGAGGTCTTTACTCAGAGAAAATGTAACACAAACTAAGCAAATCTTTGAGAAAACACAACATTAATAACCGTTGTTTGTAATCCATAAACTAGATCGGAGGGGTATCTTCGTTTACTTTGCAAGCACTTGCCTAAACAAAATGAATATTCAAAACCTGCATTATTTTTGCACCAATATATAGTTTGGACCAAATCAACATCATATGGAACATTATGAGTATTATGCTTAAGGTGACATAGTTAAGAGCATTGAGGATTTTTAGAAGGATTTTGAATTATAAGGTGTTCTTCAGAAGCTGTCATGGTTGTGTTTAAGTATTTGGTTCCTACTATTTTCCTAAAATAAATTGAATAAGTAACGGGAGATAATACCGCACCTTGTGGTACTCCGCCTGTGTGATCTGAGAGGTCTTCAGAACCTTTTACTGGCATTTCAAGTTTCAACCCGATATGTCTTCTCCGGGAACAGAACTTGATGAACGATTGCTAAAACTCCTCTACTTCGGTGCGCTAGATTCTCCCTCAACTTTAGTCCTGCTTTGCCCCTACTGTTACCTTTCCAATGCCAGGGACAATATTTAGAAATGACAATATAAGGTCATTAACCGGTGAACCAACACCTGATACGGCATGCAGCAACGCATCCAGAGGCATTACATCAGTAGTCGACCAAGAGCTACAGAGGTAATGAAGTATTCCATGTGCGCGCTGTCCCAGTTCTTGGGGCTCTTAGCTCAACTTTAACAACCACTTTTCGGTTGGTCACTCTTACAGAAACATGTGTTTATCTAAACTTGTTTCATTATGTTTCGCTTAATACTAATGGCAATATCTATATATCAACTATATTTAATTATTCTTTTCTTTATTCAATATATTATTTTTTGAATGATTTATAATAACATAAAAGAGATATAAACCTTGGAATTAACTCGTTATATATCAAGGGCTGACATCCTTGATATGTCCGTTGGTTTGAATAGGGACATATTTAACAAGGAAGATCATTGTTATTGTTGGTTTTATTGCTGATGATTATTGTTATTTAGTTCTTTTCTCCTCATGTTCATACATGGCTAATCCTACTAGTCCAATCAATAGGTGCTGCAATGAGGAGTGTAGACTGCATGAAATATGTGATAATTATTTACTTCATAGGAGTAATTATAAGGTAAAAATACTATAAGGCTCCACCCCTGGGGGGTGAGCTAACGGTAAGGGGGGGGGGGGGAGAAGGTCCCATTTTTGGGTTTTTCGATTATATCTCAAAAATTGTAAACTCTAGAAAAATATGCTACAAATCAAAATTAAGTTAATTAAATTTACTATAAAATTTATTATGTATAATTTGTCGTAATGCTAACCGTTTACGAGATATACGTTATTGAAAATCGACAATTTTAGAAATAAAAAAAATGTTTACCTCACTTTTTGTTAAACATTTGCTTTAAATGCCAGAAAAGTATATATGAAATTAAAGTAAATTTATTGCTCTACAATTTTGATTCTGACATTTTTTCTGAGAAACGATTGTGGAAGGTACTAGAAGCAAAAGTTTGTTTTTTCCCGAAACACCGATTGTCAATAACTTATATCTCTAAAACCGTTGGAATTTCGGCAAATTTATATAAAGAAAATTTTATAGGAAATTTAATTAACTTTTATTTTGATTTGTAATATATTTTTCTAGAGTCTACCATTTTCGAGATGTAATCGAAAAACCCAAAAATGGGACCTTCTTCCTTCCCCCGACCGTCAGCTCACCCCACAGGGGCCTTTTAATAACCTTTTAACAACTCCTAACGAAGCTATAAATTCAAAATTTACTGTACGTAAGTTAAACGGTTGAAACATGTGATTTCAGGTTATCTTAAAGTGTTACTAATGTAACATTACCAGCAACATAAGCTGATGACACAGCAATATTAAACAGACACGAAGAACTTGTTGCTTCATCAACTCTTCAACACCACTTAACAATATCACAAGACCGGTTTGAAAAATAAAGAATGAAACATGCACTAAATCACAACACATAACTTTTACACTCAGACAGGATTCTTATCCACCTGTCTTCATCGGCAATCGTTTACTATTGCACACCGATCACTTAAACAGATGGAGTTCATTACATATGACTTGCATTTAATAGAAGAATGACCTGAAGACTAAAAGGGTATCAGTTCAAACAAGAAACTTAAACATTTGTATTAAAATCTAAAAAAAAAACAAAAAAAAACAGTCCAGTAAAACTCCGACTTAACACATGTTCTTATTTAGTACTGGACATAACCCTCATAAATATAAAGGACTGCGAATAATATGCAGAATAAACAAAACGCAATTATTTTAAATGAAAAATACTTTTCTAATTACGAAATTACCTAGGTGCATCAATGTGTGTCATCAATATGTATACATACACTTGTATGAATTGTATATATACACACCATTTATAGACATTTTCACGACTCATAGGAAATACTCCCACAAGGCTGAAAAGAAGCTGAATGAGAGATCTTATCAAATAAATTTATTTAATTTTTTTTTTTGATCCACTTATTTATTTGAAGTTATTCTGTTAATCGTATGGCCAATAGCTATGAATCTGGATGAAAAATATCTTAAAATGATAAGACAAAAAAAAAAAAAAAAAAAAAAAAACTGAAATCATGACTAAAAGAGAAAAGGAGATAATATTTGGTTTATAGATAAACCAAAAAAGTATGTAAATATGAAAGTGCTTTTAAAAGATGCGAATTCAACAAAAAGGAATGGTACAATACTTTGGCTTATATTGATAATTAAATATTTAACGTAAACCAAACGCTTACATTTGCTAACTAAAGCATCTTTGGACATACGCATCACATATACAGGATGAGCATCTCTTAGTTTAAAAAATAATAGGTGAAACTAGATCAAAACTGGAGAAAAATGCTGCAGACCTTTCCTTTCTATTCCAATCCGCTGCAGATAAACGACAATTTAAAGACTTTTTTGAGGAAATCACGGTTTTTTCCATAAAAGCTGCAATATTTCTAGAATATTGCATATAAATCTAAAAGGATTTCCTTTTACAAACTTCGGACCTAAAGAACAGCTTGATCTTAGCCCTATTTAGGGAAGTTACAATGCCATATGATACTTCAACGCTCACCGTTTTTCGAAAAACTATCCACAAAACCGCAAACCTCTCAAAAACTTTCAAATGTAACCAGCGTTCATCTAGTATGATAAAATTAATGATCCGCATCAATTTCATGGAGAAATTTACTTTTAAAACCGGAAAAAAACATGGTGTATCATTTGGCATAAAAATCAGTTACTTATGTTTTATAATGCAGCTTTTATGGTAAGGAACGAGGTTTTCTCAAACACATTCTTTGAATTATCGTATATCTGCAACGGATTGGAATAGAAAGATAAGGTCTGCAGCATTTCTCTTCATTTTTGATCTAGTTTCACCCAATTTTTTTTAGAGGGGACATAAAAAAAATACACCTGAAGTAAACTTTATATCGTTCTTTGAAAATCGTTTAGGACAGTAACCTATACTCCGTGGTACGAAAACAAAGTAACTTTCAACACCGAACAACTATTGACGAACCCACCACGATCCACTTCGTGAAAAACTAACTACAAGGACGTCTCCTGTCTCTCCAGTAAATGCCCTCCAAAAAATGTGTTCGGCAAAGAAGAACTGACTGAGGGGTCTCACATGCTGCTCAAAGAAAACCACCTGATGCTGTAGATTTCCTGGTTTTCTGTTTATTCTTTTAACAGGCAGGGCACTGAATCGAGCTGTCATATATATTGTGCTCGCCCTCGCCCATAACCATGATAATAATTATATGTTTAATGTTTAATTTTTATATTCCGTCTTATTTTTATTTCTGAAATTTTATATTCGATAGTTTTAATGATTACAGTATTGCTTTATAGGTTAATGGCACTTCGACATGCTCAACTGCACGGACATCCTCTGTCTGCTGCACAGGCACGAGCACGAACACGTTCAGAGCCGACTGCAGGATCACAGGGCGCACCACGAGCATCATGTCCAAGGTAGGATATATAACTATAACTAGTATATATATATATATATATATATATATATATATATATATATATATATATATATATATATATATATATATATAGTAAATTTGAAAAATTTCTAAGTATACAACACTCCGCATAATTTTAAATCTTTGTTCCATGTCTGTCTCTTATTTAATTATATTTTAGCCGATCACAAGAGGAGACTAGTAGGATATTCAGGATCGTCGTTTTGTGTGAATCGTTTGCTGATTAAAGAGCATCAAAAATATTATAAATTTACTCCCCCCCTCCCCCCCCCAAAAAAAAATATATATAAAAAAATAAATATTTTAGGTTTTATCAAGTATATTAAGATGTTATATTAGATAATGAAATAATTAAAAAAAATAAATATGATAATAATTAAAAAAAAAAAAAAAAAAAGTAAGAAACAGTAAAATTTTCAGATATCTGTAGGGTAAAAAATCGACAACTAGCTGGGTCAATGAAGTAAAAAGAGATTAAAAAAAAACAATATACAAATAGAATAAATAAATAATAGAGAAGACTTTAGGCAAAATGTATTAAAAATGGAGGGATTCCAAGGCAGGAAAGTGAAAAGGACTGGTACAAAATGGTCTGAGGACAGAAACAGGAAACATGGTGAACAGATGCATACTGGAAGAAAAGAAAAGAAAAACGGAGAAAGAATTGAAATTGGCACGTGTTCCTCTGCTGGCCCATTCGAAAAAAAAATTTAAAAAATGCAAGGGTTATTTTGATACCAATTAAAGCTAATTTTAGAATTAAGAAATGAAGGGTGTAAGGTTGGAGGGGGAATGTCCGGTAAACATAGTTATAAATTAATCACCTAAGTAAATTACTCTATAACCTTTCTCATTGGAAACAGGTTCTTAAACTCGAAAACATGACAATCCTTTTCCTAGCCTCCATGAGAGCACCTAAAGATAGTACATGGGCCAAGCTAACAGCTAGCGATGAAATCTTAGTATCAATTTTTTTGGACATTCCTCCTTTCTAGATTAACATTTTTAAACAAAAAAAATAATAAAAACTGTTGTAGATCTGGTACATAAGGGAGTATATTGAATTCTACATTATTTTTAAGTTTGAATCATTGTTTTCACTTTTATGATTCGATTTTCTTTTATATCACATTTCCCACTTTCATTGTTGGCGCTTCCTGCTTATTCCCTTACATAACACTATTCGTTTTATGATACCAGCTAAATTAAGATACATAATTAGAGATATAAAATTTTAATGTCTTCATGAGAAGAAATTTTACGAGTTTTTTAAACCAGGTTTCGCTGGCTGTTCACATAAAGCCTGGAACACGTTTTTAATATATTTTTTTTTAATTTTAGTTTTTACCAAATTTTCAACCAAATCCTTCTATGCTTAGACTATTTGCACCATCGTAATTCCCAAACTTCTAAAGAGAATGAGTCTTTAAATATGAATGACCATTATTTTTTTAAACTGTCCCCTCTACTTTTTAGAATACATCAAGAATAATTATAAACAGTTTATTATATAATTAAATCCTTCAAAACGACTCCTTTTCTTATAGTTTCCTTTAGTGGTATTATATTAATCCCTGTTGAACAGATCCATTACCCAGGATTACATCTGGACAAACGTCTTTCTTCAAATCCAGGTACATGTCTAAAAAGGCAAAATACTGCTTTTTGTTTCCGACTTCTTCAACCACCAATTAATTACATAAATCGCATTTACATGACAGTAATTAGACCCATTTGGACATACAGAATTGAGCATTAGGTATCCATTTTACCAAATCATCTTGTATCAATTGTTTCAATCCGAAATCATACAAAAAATCCTTGATGTTCCTTGCATTTTTACAAACAAGCTTATCCATAAAGACCTTATTGTTGATTTAGTCCAAGCCAGATATCTATATCTAGACCCGGATTGTTCAGTAAAAATTTAGCAAGACGATTCCACATAAAGCCAATATATATATATATATTTATATATATATAATATATATATATATATATATATATATATATATATATATATATTTATATTTTTATAATCGAGGCGCGGTATCTCAGTGAGTAAGCCACTTGACTACCAAGCTCTCTCGGGCCGTTTCGAGTCCAAGGCAGAAAAAAGTTTTCGGCCGTGGATCGAATCCCGCGGGAGACCTTCCTGGGGCTCACCCAGGCTCAAAAAAAGTGGGAACCATTAATTGGGGGGAAAACTGAGAATTCTAGCCAAATCTCTTCCTTTCACAGCCGTTGCACAGTGGGACGAATGACCAATCTAGGAGGGAAAAAGTCTGAATCACTTAAACAGACCTGGCAACCTGATTTACATAAACAATAGAGTTTAAATAAGGTAAAATAAAACCCCTCAAGTCGCAACCATAAGGGAAATACTATGTAGTAGGCCCCAATTATCCATGGTTCCGATTTTTTTTTTTTTTCATATGGTTTAATTTTTCACTATTTATTTTATATGTATCGTATTAATTTAATAAAAATAACGGGTCTGATCGTTTCTGACGATTACATAATGGGTAATTGTTTATAGTTATTATTATATAGTAGTTATTTTTAATTATTTAAAAAAGTAATGAATGAAAAAACACGTCAAGCTGGTATCGTATAAATGAGATGTCCGGTATATTAATCAAATTCATGTTATTAAACGGTACTGTTTTCCAATCTTTCTGTGTTACTGACCTGTTTGCCTGCTAAACATAACTATTTACTCAGTTGTGCTATAGTCTTCATTTAAATAGGAAATATCGAAATGTCACAAAAAAAATAATAATAAAATAAAAATAAAAAATAAATAAATAAAAAATAAATAAAAAAAATAAATAAATAAATGATATTTTTAAGAAGATGGAAAATATTTCCGACTTTGTACCGTCGCGAACATTTTTTCTTATAGAACTGATTTTCTCATTATCCTTGATGATCAGAGCCAATAAAATGTAATATGACTTTCCGGGGTTTTCCAGCCTCTTATTATTTCGTAATTACCAATTTTAAATACCTCTTCAGTCCAGCTGAATGTGTTGGAATAATATGCTCTAATTTAAGTTTTTCAAATATAGTAATATATACTAAATCAATGCCCTTACAGTTTTGCCAAATACGAAATAACACTTCGCGCTAGTTTTCCACATTGCAGTAACCCTGCAATGGGTGCATGTATTTCTACGCGTCCCATCTCTCGACGTAACGCGTATTATCATTAATATTTGTACATGTTCAGTTATATATAATGTAAAAATATTTTAAAATAATATAGAAATTATCGTTGAGTGATTATGAAATATAAACAATAATTAGTTAATGGAATTGGAAATTAATTAATAAATACATTTTTTTTTTAAATATTAAAAGGGGCGGAAAATGAATTTAAAAAATAAAATAAAAATAAAAATAATTTATATAAACAAATAGAGGTAGAATTATATATAGATAAACTGTTTAATTGTTGAGTTCCATATAATCAACATGATCCACAAATGCATCAAAATAACCAAAATATTTATCTATGAGATCCTTCTTTGAAGGCGGCCATTCGCCTCCGTTCAGTAGGGCTTCGGGTATCTGTTTGTATCAGTGTCTTTCCAATTTTCTGCAGTCATAAATAAGATGATCGTAAGTTTGTTCACTGTTCCCTTCACAGTTACAAATGCTGTTGTAAATAAGTTTAAATCTGTGTAAGTAACTTTTAGCTCCGCCATGTTGTAAAAGAATCTTGACGAACACAAAAAACGAATATAAGAAATAAAAACAAAAAAAACGTTATCATATTTTGGAAACAGTTAATATTCTAATTGAAAATAGCGGCTGTGGTTTATTATTATGATTGAGTAACGAACAACGGTTTTTTTCTAATGTGATTAAAAAAAATGACCTTCATATTTATTTAGGTAAACAACTTATTTTAATTTGTTTCCCATGTTTTATATAATAAATACATATACGACTACACAATTGATCTAGTAAGCCGTGGTTTAGTAAGATTTATCAAAATGGCTGTGGATTACCTTCAGCAGGTCTGAGCTGGTTGATCTAGAAAGGGATTAGGCGAAAGATTGTTGAGGCAGCGTCGATATTATTATATTGATAATAATTCAAAAGCAAACAATAAAAAAAATAAAATAAAATAAAATAATCCCGTTATTTCCTCACTTTCAAATACATTATATCGGTCAAGGGAGTAAACAACGATATACAAAAAAATTAAATTTATTTCTACCGTTACGGATATAATAATTTCATTGATGATAATAATAGTAATAATAGACTTGGTCCTTAAAATTATAATTCTCGCTTGTAGATATTATATTATACCCGTGTTACGTCTCATACAAACCGGGCAGCTATTGACATCCTTAAGAAATATTCATACTGTAGCTATAGAATGAATAATAACTATGCTTTAAGGTAAACAAGAAAGTTTACATCAAGCATTATTACTAGAATATATTCAACAATACTGTTTACAACTGTACAATATAATATACATTAAGTAAAGGTGTTGATAGTGAATACAATGGCATGTAAATAACGTGTGAAGAACTAGTCACTAGTAGCACTTCAATAAAATCTACACTAAAAGGTCTCTAGGCCATCTTCTTTTCAGACGCCTCGGAAGATTATCGGGAATGGAGTGGGAAGCAAGTTGGGAGACTACTGGATTGGGGTGGTTATGGAGCTTACTATGGAAGGATACGTATCTGGTTTGGGCTAAATCAGCAATATATGGAACATTAACATCTTTATGGATACGTTTATTGGTCACAAAATAAGGAGCATTCAGAATTTTTCGAAGGATTTTGGATTGTAAGGATTAGATACGAGATGAATTGGATGGTTTAGTTGAGCCCCAAAGCTCAACTCCGTACGTCAAAATAGGTCTAATCACAGTCATGTAAATGAGTCTCTTGTAATAAATTGGAAGCTTTGAACGTTTTTCTAGTTAATGTTGATGTAGTCTGTAACGACGAGCAGTTTCTTGTCGTTTTAGTCTGGTATGAGTAGGATTTAAAAGGGATTTTATTTATTTTATTTTTGGCTTCTTGGCCCGTCAGTATATATGAATAAAATGCTGCGTGGAGAAATGACCTGTGATATAACTCCTTTTAACCTCAAGTGCATAAAATCTAAGTCGGCCACTGGATTGGGACACATTTGTTTCAAAAAAGTGAAAGTTTCTTCTTTGTTCCACAGTTTCGAACTTTTAAGACGTCGAAATCGTTTAATGTTTATTTTGTTGAAGTGTTATCAGTATAAGATTTAAATAATTATCGAGCACTTAACCATTTGCAAAAATTTCACTTTATTTGACTTTCAGTGTTGAGCTGTGAAGGGAAGATTTTGATTGTGAACAATTCTATCCGAGTCAACATATGTAAAGAAATAATTTATCCTTGATCTTGTACATCTTTTAAACAAAATTTAAATCTGCTACCTCCTTATTAAGTTTAGGTCTACAATACAGTTTTAATCTCTGCGTTATTCTACTTGGTTGGATTAGAACTCAGAACTGGAATGATATTTTTTTCTCTTGATTCACTGCTCAGGAGAGAGTCGAGTTTATTCTGAGTCCATATCTAATTCTCTGTGCTAATGTACAATATCTTTTCAGCCATATGCCCTTTCAGCTTCGCAACTTCTATTAAAGGAACGTCTCATAAAGGCGTTCACTAAAACCTTTGTTTTTATTTTTATTTTTTTTAATGGTCCTACAACGTAGCTACAGGTCTTGGCCTCCTCTAATCGTCTCGGTCTTGTGCCGATGCCATCCAATTTCAGACTGACATTGCTAGCATCCTCCACTACATCAACCGACCATCTCTATCTTCCATTCTTCTTTTTCCATGCTCTGGGTGCTTCAAAAATATCTTAGGTATCACTACATCTCCCATCCTGCCAAAATGCTCTGCATATCTCGAAGGACATAACTTCATTTCTCTGACAACTTTAACTTCCCCAAATGAGATGTATACTTGGTTGATGCGTCGCATCAATTCTTCTCCAACTTACCTCCAAAAAAATTCGGCGAAGGACTTCAAAAAGTATGAGCTCTTTTACAGCAGCTTTAGATAACTTCCACCAATCCATATAGTAGTACGGTACGTATAGAGATGAAGCATTCCTTGAGAGTAAGAAAATCCTTAAGATTTTTGTATGAGCGAGCCGGAATCTTCCTCAGCTCGTAAAGGAAACAGGAAACCTGTATATCTTTGATAATATACAATGCGGTATTAAATATATTATCACTAATGGCTAGGAAACGTATCAAGTTCCTTTCTAATTCCATATGAGACATTCCTGAATTCAATAACGACAACTTTCGGTTGTTATTGAGATCTTGTTAATGTTCCCTTGTTTCCTTCATTTTCCATTCTTCCCTATTCTCTTCCGTTCTGGGCTCAGTTCGGACCTGAGAAGGGTGCCGGGGTGTGCTAGTTAGGAGGAAGAAGATTTGTAGTCAGCTAGTCTTCTTCGTAGGTGAGTCCAGCTTCTTGTCACCTCTTCAGATTCTCATCCTCCTAGTAACTATGCATAGTGAGTCATTCAGTGGTGATTCAACCTCATCATTTGATTATGTTTAATATGATTCTTTGTTTTTATATATTAGCAGTAATTAATCATACTAAAGATATTGATTCTTCATATTGCCAAAAAAAAAAATCGACTTTAAGTAATATAATTTCCAAAATTATATTATAAGATTTTTATTAAATTATTATTATAACGGTTTGGAATGTATCTATTCTCGAATCCATCGATTCTTAAGAAAATATTTGAAATCTAGAATCGATGATACAAGATCGATTCCTACGATTCAATCGAAGCCACTGACTGCAATATGATGAGTTTATAATTAAACAAATGAAATATAAAGTATCCTCCATCATTAATAAAAGGAAAGTATAATATGTATTAGACAAACAATCCTTTGTACAAAATGTTACTGAAATTCCCTCTGGCAAAACTAAGACAACAAATTCAAACCCAAAACAATTGTACATTTTTATTATTCAACGCGATTAAGCCCCGAAACGGTAGGTCTTAGCGAGAAATGTTGTGATATGTACATTTTCGATCCGAGCAACATCAACAAAGCTAGAGCGTGCCAAAGTGTAACATTTTTGAGTGTGAAAAAAAGCGGTACATCAAAAAAAGTATAGGACCTAGTCAAAAGTGGGATCTACAAGACTAGAACGTATAGCTCTGTTGGTGTTTGGAACAAAAATTTGCCAACAATTTCCTTATCATAAATTTGATGGAGAATATTTATTGTTATATAATATTTGTCGGTAGGACCTACCGTTTAGAAGGTAATAAAGAAATTTAGAAAGATATAAATGATCTGGAAACAGACATAAGAATAAGAAGAGAGAAGGAAGGAGAGAAGTAGTAAGAAGTGAATATTATTCGCGTGGTCTCTAAGGCCGTTACGTGGAGAAAAAAATTACAGTAATATGTTTTACATGATCTGGTTAAGGAAATATTCATACTTAAACACTTCCTAAAAATAAAACTTTAAGCAGAAAAAACGAAAAGAAAAAAAAAGTCATTCGATGGAATTATTGCCTGTATGTCTATAAGGAAAGATATTTTATTTATTTTCTAAATGACAACAATAAATTGGTATTGCCAACCTGTAACCAGAGCTGACCAGACTTGGCTCGGTACCCACCGCCGCTACAAGGCGAACAGATTGCTTCAGATAACAAAGTGAAAGCACTCCTTATATCACTAACCGCAACATTAGCCATTCCCATTTCCTGGATGTTCCTGCGATTTAGGAGGCCGTGGATTATAAAGTAGCTTTCCTTCCAGTCTGCAATTACTGTTATTATACTAATAATTTTAGTTCTTCCGATTCAGAGTACATTTATGTTCGCCCTTGCAATAGTGATATATATATATTACAAGTCCCGAACTGTTTAGTACCTAGGATCATCATAGTGATATGTCATATTTACTTCATTTAAAAAAAAAATAAAGATTCAACAAATTACTTAAATGGATTTCTATAAATCTTCAAATTGACCTCTTCTCTATTTCAATGGCTGTTGCATTATAACTGAAACCATGACTTGAAAGTAGAGACTTACATGCAACATTTCCTGGGAAAGGAATAACATTCATGACAACGAAAAAAAAAGTACTTAAAATACTTCATCTAAATTCTATTACCATATATATATGTCAAAAGTTGAAAAGAACTACTCATTAGTAGCACTTTCATTCTACACTAGATGATTTCCTGGCCATCTTCTTTTCAGACGCCTCGGAAGATCATCAGGAATGGATTGGGAAGCAAGTTGAGAACCTAATGGATTTAAGTGGTTATGGAGCTTACGATTAAAGGATAGGTATCTGGTTTCGGCTAACTCAGCAATTTATGGAACATAAAGGTCTTTATGGATAAGTTTATTAGTGACAAAGTAAGAGGCATTTAGGATTTTTCGAAGGATTTTGGATTGCAACGATTGGATAAGAGATGAATTGGATGGTTTAGTAGAGCCCCAAAGCTCAACTCCGTACGTCCAAATAGATCTAATTACAGTCATGTAATTAAGTCTTTTGTAATAAATTGGGAGCTTTAATCGTTTTTCTGGTAAATGTTGAAGTAATCTGTAACGAGGAGCAGTTTCTATTCGCTTTAGTCTTGTATGTGGATTCCAAGTAAGATGTTTGTCTAATTGGAGTCCTAGGTAGCGGATCTGTTCAACAGGAATTAGTGAAATATCATTAAAGGATACTGTGGGACAGGAAGTTCTTTAAAATTGAAATGTAATTTGCTCCTGCAAATTACAAGTCCTGAACTGTTTAGTCCCCAGGATCATCATAGTATTCCGTAATATTTACTTCATTTTTTAAAAAAAATAAAGATTCAACAAATTACTAAAATGGATTTCAACAAATCTTCAAATTGACCTCTCCCCTGTTTCATTGGATGTTGCATTATAACTGCAACCATGACTTGAAAGTAGAGACTTACTTTTCCTGGGAAAGGAATAACATTTATGACAACGGAAAAAAAAAAAAAAATAATAATTCAAGTACATCATCTAAATTAAAAATAAATCGAATTTGAAAATTTTAAAAAAATAATTTTTTATTATTTTTGCCCAGATCCAACCACTTCGACCACTTTACATTGATTTCTATAAAATATTCTTAAATATTCATTGTTACACACTCTTAGCTGACTAACAGTTCTTAATTTTTGTATATTTATATTAATTGTTAAATATTTTTCTGGATTGGGGTTAGTAAAATCGCAAATACTTCTATAAGAAGGGTTGTTGTACTTTGAGTTAAACGCTAGGCTTATATCTTTCGAAAATAAATTGTTTCTTAGTTTTTCTATAACTGTTTTTGTTGTATAGCATGAGTTTGCTTTAGCATTAAAAATTAATATTTGGTTTTGAAATTTGTGTAGAGGGACAAGGTTGTCCTGGTAAAGAAAATATTTTTGAGAAAATAATTTTTTAATTTTTAAAAATGGATCGCAATGAGTTAAACATGAAATTTAATTTTTCTTAAAATTGACCAGATTTGACTACCGTATTTTTCCTCTATGATTCTTCTCTTTATTTATTTAAAAAATATTGTTTTTTAATACATCTTATTTGCTCTTATGATTTTTTTATGATTACTATTGAAAATCTATTTTTTAACAAACGCATTGGTACTGATAATCGAAAAATGTTATAATGATACTAATATATGCAATAAGTAAATAAAGTTAAAAATTTTGTATAGCTTCATAATACCATAATAGCAAACTATACTATACAAAGTATCTATATATATATATATATATTAATAGATTAGGAGGTTAGAAAACCATTATCGATTGCACTTAGTTGATTACTCCATCCCAGTTACGGTTTCCTGTACATGGTTAATAGCAATGATTTTGTCATAAATGATATTTGTTAAATTTAAATATAAAATATCATGAACAAATCAGGTATTTTGTTCACCATTATCTCTAATCTACTTACAAGAAACTCGTATTTTCGAATACCTCGACACACGCTAGTAAAACGCTCTAAGCTTTCTATAAATTGCAAAAGACCCTAATCAGACCTATTTGATATACGGGGTCAAGCTTCGAGACGCCAAAATAAAAACCATCCAATTCGTCTCGTGTATAGTATTTCCTTTCTGATAATTCTCTCCGGAAAATCCTCCTCATTATATAACAAATAAAATTTATACATAATGCTCTCAGTGTTCTTAATGCTACTGTGTTGTGCTGAATTAGATACTTTTCCTTTCATAATAAATTCTTTACCCACTCAACTTGTCTTTTATTCAATTCCTGAAAACCTCGATAAGATCTGAAAATGGCCTTGACATAATATAGAACTTTAATTAAAATGCTAGCAATGTTTAATTGCTCTAGATATCTTTACATTTACTGGTGCAGTTGTACATTTATTGCATTAATGTACATTATTGTACATTGCAAATTTATACAGTTGTATATTTCAATAAATATTACTCCAAAAAAAATAAAAGAAAACTATGGCTTGTTAAATTGTTTCGAAAAGCACGTTAAAAAAAAATTTACTTTTAACAGAAAAAAAATACTTGTCTATAAGAGGACTCTCTAAATAGCAGTAGAAACCTATCTATTTCTTCAAGAGATTCCTACTGTTCTTATTCCTCTAAAAACTAATTGCTTATTTTTCTTTTAACCTTTATGTTTTTATCAACCATCTTTATAAAGCCTACAATAATTATATATATATATATATATATATATATATATATATATATATATATATATATTTTTTTTTTTTTTTTTTTTTTTTTTAATCGTGATGAAAATTATCAACGTTATTCGTACAGGCAACAATTAGTGTGGTTATATTTTATAAAGGTTACTGAACGTTTTTAGGATTAATAGATTAATCGAAATAATTAAATAACAAAATAATAAATAAAATATTGAGTACAGATACTTTTTCTTATTTTGCGCTAAAAAAAAAAAAAAGAAAAACAATAAAATAAAAACGTTTGCCTCAAAATCGCCTATCTTAATAGCGATCTTCAAGGATTCGAAGTTCAGATTCAGATTTCAGTTTTTTTTTTTCTTGTATTTTGCAAATGCCCATTTTGCGAACATTTCATTATTTGTTGCAAAACAAATATATATATATTCCTTAGGGATTCAGAGAGAGAATGCGGTTTGATTATATCTTTACTGAATTTTTCTGAAATATCTTGGGGACTATAAACTCTGGCAAAATTGACTTCATTTACAAAATTAAAAATAATATATTATATCCTTGTATATATTTATCTTTTTTTTTTAATATTAAATCTTATTTATATTTATTATATTATATCTTTTTATTTTTTTATTTTTTCAAGCCTTGCAACACAAAATCCTTCGTAAAATCATCAATGCTTCTCGCTATGTTGCTGAGTTTGCCCTAACCATATACCTATTCTTTTAATATAAGAATCTTACTCGCATCCATCCTAACTTGCTTCCCACACGATTCCCATAAATCCTCCGAGGCCGACTAGAAAAAGAAGCATTGAGGATTTTGCGAAGGATTTTGGATTGCAAGGATTGGATACCAGATGAATTGGATGGCTTCGTGGAACCCCAAAGCTCAACTCCGTATGTCCAAATAGGTCTAATCACAGTCAAGTAAATGAGTCTTTTGCAATTAATTGGGAGCTTTGATAGTTTGTCTAGTAAATGTTGAAGTAGTCTGTAAAGACGAGCAGTTTCTTGTCGTATTAGTCTTGTATGTGGATTCCAAGTAAGACGTTTGTCCAAGTGGAGTCCTAGGTAGCGGATCTGTTCAACAGGTATTAGTGGAATATCATTAAAGGATACTGTAGGGCAGGTCTATCAATTTAAAAAAAAATATATCTATGTTTCTTTTTGATGTTAATATGAAGTATATATTCATTAGTAAATAAACGAAGTAGGTATATAGTAAATAAAAAAAAATATATATATATATTTGTAATATATAAGGTATCTTACAATTGAAGAAATTGGTGGAAAGTGTTAACTCACTTTCATTAAAATGTTCAGAAGAAGGATTTTCGCGTTTCAGATCCGGAACTTCTCCGGACGTTAGTATTTTCTTTATTAAATTGTTTCTATTTATTTTTATTTTGTTCATATCACTAACCATTCTCTAATGTTTTTAAATTAATCTGTTGATAACGCGTTACAAAAGAAAAAAAATTCATTTTCTACATCGGTGTGCAATTAAAGGTAATTCGTCCTATCTGTTGACATTTTTGTGTACTAAAACGATAACTGTAGGTGAGAAAACGCAAAAAAATAATATTTGTTTTTTGAAGAAAAAACTGAGTAAAACATTCTTCCATCATTATGAACAAATTGTAAAAAACTAGAATCAATTATTAAATAATAAAACATTTAAAATGGTATTAACAGCTAAGCAAGTTGGAAAAAATAAATATGTATAGCAGCGCTACCTGTTGACGACTGCGGGAACTGCTAGCACTGTTTGATATTTCTTAGATCAATGGATAATACTGAGATAACATACTGAAAACAAACAATAAAATCATACTATATAACATGAAATATTATTATTTAATATAACTATCTATAATTAATAATTCTAACATTATGTAATATATAAAAACTTTATTACAATCATAAAATAAAATAGAAAATATTAATTAAATACCATGTGTACATTTTTTATGGTTGGAAAATCTATATTTATAGCGATTAACAGTAGTTAGCATTATTATTTTACATATATTGTACTACATATTGTCTAAACAAATACTAGTAAATTATTGCTTCATTTGTCTTCAATGTTATGTTTTTTTACAATTTAATGTGAAATAACGATAGATGTTATTCCTTTTTATTTCAATGTTGTTTCTTTATTTAGTCAAGAAAAAGTTATTTGAAGGGAATGTGAATGTGAATAGTGCAAATCCGATCTCAACACCACAAAATATACTATACTTCTCATAGATTATTTCAGTACGATTACATGTATCTGATTGGTTTCAAATATCATTTTCTTTATATAGATTTTTATAGTTATATACCTTTTACAGTTATTTTTTTATTCTATTTATATTTAAAGTTTAAAGTACACAATGAGACAAGTAACTTCAAATGCTCATGAGAACCAGTTAAAGATTTTTTATTGCTCTCTCTCTCTCTTTTTATTTTTAATATTTGGTTATAGTTTAATTTTTGTGCATAAAAAAAGATTGTAACATTTTTAGTTTTAAGATATAAACATATTTTTGTCAGTTAGATAGGGCCACTGGCCCTAAGACAATAAATAAATAAATATATATAATAAAAATGTATATATCTCTCTCTCTCTCTCTCTCTATCTATATATATATATATATATATATATATATATATATATATATATATATATATATATATATATATATATATATATATATATATATATATTTATATACAGGGTGTCCCAAATTTAAATGGCAAAACTTCAGGAACTTACAGGGGACCGAAAAACTAAGACATAAAGTCATTTAGAGATTTTCTCGTTTTTGCTTAGTTTTAGAGAAAATCGCAAAAAAAGAAACAAAACAAAAATGTTACAGGTAGCGATTATCACCTATCAAAGTTCGTCAGGCTAGGCAGTGAGATATGTAAACACTTAATGTTATCCTTTACATTCTTTTATTTGTTTACATTTGGCTTCCTTCTAGGATTATAATTCCTAAATCAGTCTTCAGTCAGTTACTCAGATATTTTTGTGTGAATAGCATCAGCCACAATGCCGCTTACATATTCTTATGTTGAATATGCTGATATGATTTTTGTGTATGGTTTCTGTAACGGTAATGCTTTAAAGCGCGCCGATTTCTAAATAGAAGAGTGCCTAATCGATGAGTCTTTTCGTTAACTTTTAATAGACTACGAGAGACTGGGTCATTCTTAATACGTAATGAAGGCGACCGATTCCAGGCAGCAATAAGAGCAGAATATCGGAGAAGAAATTGTGTCCAACGCCTCTTCGATAACAATCCTGAGACTACCATCCGAAGAGCATCTTCTGCATTAGCAATATCGCGAACTTTCAAAGGTGATAATCGCTACCCATAACATCTTAAAAAATTCAGAATTTATTACCTCATGATTATGTCAAGAGATTGAATTTTAGTAACTGGTTTCTTGACAAAATTCGCGATGATAATTTATTTCCATTAAAAATTATATGGAACGATGAAGCTACCTTTACAAGAGGAGGAATTGTTAATCAAAGAAATTATCATGTATGGGCTCTTGAAAATCCCAGAGCTATTAGAGAGGTTTCAGCATGAATTTGCTATTAACCTTTGGCTTGGAATTTGGAACGGATTACTGGTGGAACCATATTTTTTACCTGGAAGATTGAATGGAATCACATTTACACATTTTTTGGAGAACGATTTTTCTAATTATTTAGATGACATTCCCGGAACAGCAGCGGATTGAAATGTGGTTCTAACTGGATGGATGTCCAGCTCATTATAGCAGAGTGCTCGAGCCTGGCTGTATATAAATTATCCATAGCGATGGATTAGACGTGGAGGAGTAGTACCTTGGCCACCCAGATCACCTGATATGACACCCATGGATTTCTTTGTTTGGGGAACCTTGAAGCAGAAAGTTTTTTCGGTGTCAATCAACTTAAGAGAGCAATTAAGAGACCGAATCATAGATGCAGAGCACCAAATATCATCAGAACAATGTTTAGCTGCAATTTATCAAGTGATTGCTAAATGTAATGCTTGCATTGGTGCAAGAGGACAACATTTTTGAGCAATATTTACATTAAAAAGAACATAACATAAATATAAATGTAATATAAATAAGTATAAAATGAAAACTTGTTTTTTTTCCTTTTTTTTGCGATTTTCTCTAAAACTAAGCAAAAACGAGCAAAATCTAAAGGACTTTTTGTCATAGTTTTTCGGTCCCTTATAAGTTCCTGAAGTTTTGCCATTTAAATTCGGGACACCAATTAAATTGTATATAAAAACAGCTATATATATATATATATATATATATATATATATATATATATATATATATATATATATACATAATAGAATTTTAAAGTCTAACTCCTGCTTTTCTACGGAGCATCAAATTGAAAATTTCACAACAAATCTAATGATAAGCTATTATCTCACAATTTTCGGCAGAACTACCCTGGAACCTGAGTGCCAATTTTTATATTTTCTGAAGGTGATCTCAGGTCATTCGGAATCAAAACTTCAAACAAGACAGATATTAAAAAGATTTAAGACAAGGAAATATCTGTGTGAAAAAAATGTGTATATGGAACTCACTTCTTACAATTTATTTATCAATCAAAACAGTCTTTAACAATAAATTTAAGCTATCGAGTTATTTACTTTTCTTTGTTCTATGAATAGAAGTTTAGGACTCGCGTATAAACAAATTCCTTGTTAAGTAGGGGGGATAAGGCACAGCCTCATAACCAATCTCAAATAATATCCGAAAGGTTATTTAATGCATTAGGTAAGTGTCAAGCTTTACTTTCAAAATATCTGCTACTTCTTGAACAGTTCTTTCTTCGAAAAAACTTCTTTCACAATCTTCCTTGTCTACAAGGTAATAGTTTTAAACTCACACTGCCACCACCCCAGACCTTTCTGACCTGGTTTAAAATCATGAAACAAAATTTGGCTTTGAGATCTGAATTCTAATTAGTTTATATCCAAGCCTCCATGCTAGATAGGCAAATATTTTTGTTTGGATTGGGAATAGTAAATGAAGACCTCCATACCAAGATATAATCCGTCAAACGGATTACATACAAAAGTAGAGTAATTATTTCAAGAGGTGATTTAATAAAAACATGGAATCCTGTATTAGTTTCCAGACAAACCAACATTTTTAGGGAGGAATTAATTGGATGGCTTAAACTTATACAGGGAGTATGTGGTTTATAGGGCTTCCTGGAAGATGACAGATCCTAGGTCTTGCAGCATCTTCCAAGTCAGAACACATGAGCTCTGCCCCTCTCCCCCCCCCCCCCCCCCCCTCCCTCCGCAATATGAACTTGGCCATCGAGCTGCGTCGTTGCGGATACAAGAGTTCCTTCATCCCCTCAACGGCCACTAGGATGCGCTGCTGGTTACGGACCGGTCCTTCTTGGGCAGGAACTGGTTTACACTTGGACTTGGTCTTAGACTTGAGGTCGCCTTTTCCTCATCTCTCATTACAGCCTGCGGTTCGTTACCTTGCAATATCAGCAGTTCAACAATACGGATTCCGATGAGGGGAAATGCCGGATCACGAAAAAAATCAATTACAAATAGAAAATTATCACTAGTAAAAAAAAAAGAACTTTTTTGACTAGGTTTTCCGTCAAAAATATGACGTGAACGGAAAGCTTCCATTAAGACGAAATAGCTCATCATCGTAGCTAACGATTGTTTTTACAATAGCACATCATCTAAAAAAACGTTTTTATATTTTTTTTTTTAAATTATAGTTTCTTATTGATAGGGTATTAGTTATCTGAGAAGTATTGAAATATTGTTGGCTATGCAGTCATAGATACACAGCAATTAAATTATTATTTTTAATTGCTGTGTATCAATGACTGCATACCCCAACAATCTACATCATTCAATTATAGTTTATAGTAAAACATTGATTGGATATTATTACATATATATGTACATATGCAATAAAATACTGTAATACTATTTTATTAATTGGAGTATTTATCGCATTAATCAGTTAAATGTAAATACTCGTACGTTGCAAAAACTGTAATTAAAAATTAATTTAATATAAATACATTTTATATTATTTGTTACAAATAAAGGGTTATAATTTTTTTAGCCATATATATTTTTACTGGGACTAACTCGCTTTCGCGAGTGTAACCGTTTGTTGTTATCTCTCATAACAATTATTTTATTGTTACTAATTAATAAATAAAAGTATTATATTATTAATTAATATAAGCCCCATAACTAGATATTGACTCATAATCCTTTGTCTCTCCTCAGAAGCCTCTCACTCTTAAGTGGCCAAGATGATACAAACTTAAAAAAAAAAAAAATAAAAAATAAAAATAATTTAAAAATGAAAAAGAAAAGTATAATAATACAAAGTAAATTAGTCAATGAATTATGTAAACAGCTATTAAGTTTACATAATTCGTGGACTAATTTACTTTGTTTTATTATTTTTTTCTTTTTCATTTTTAAATTATTTTTATTATTATTATTCTTTTTTTCTAAATGTTTGTATCATCTTGGTCACATCCAATTTTTGTTATTTTATCCCTGATGAAGGCCTGCGAGGTAGGTCGAAACGTCGGCACGGCAAATATAAAGTTTTTCATTTAAAAACTTAAACGTGTTTATTTACCTTACTGCACCCCCGAACATTTCTTCACTCAAATTACATCTCACAGTCAACAATAAAATCATCATCATAATAATGTTAACATTATTATCATTATTAATATTATTCTAGGGTTACTCATAAATAACAAAAAATCCAGTACAAAATGTAGTGGTTTCTGTATTCATGTGGTGTTTGCACATCATATCAACCTCACCAGTAAAAACTACGTTACCTACTTAAGTTATCATAAACCTATATCAGCTATAACTGAAAAATGATTGTACGTACTAATGTAAGTATATACATATTAAAAAAAAATCCTTGATATAAACTGAGATAATTTGATAGTCTGGGAGAGTCCCACAGAAGTCATAAGATAATTGTACCAAAATCAAAGGTTGTTGTTTCGTTTACGAGCGTCGGTGAAGCGAACGCCGCATGAGTGTTTACTTTAAACAAAAACAATTTTTTTTTTTTTTTTTTTTTTTTTTTCGAATAGGCCAACAGAGGACCACGTGCCAATTTCAATCCTTTCTCCCTTGTTCTTTTCCTTTCTTCCAGTATGCTTTCATCCGCTCACCATGTTTCCTCTTTCTGTCCTCAGACCATTTTGCACCAGTCCTTTTCACTTTCCTGCCCTGGAATCCCTCCATTTTTAATACTTTTTGCCGAAAGTCTTCTCTATTATTTATTTCCTCTATTTTTATATTGTTTTTTTTCTTAATCCCTTTTTACTTCGTTGACCCAGCTTGTTGTCGATTTCTTATCCCACAGATATCTGAAAATCTTACCTGTCAATCTACTATCAGGCATTCGATATAAGTGACCAAAAAACATCAATCTTCTTTATTTATTCATTTTATTTTTTTTTATTTTTTTATCCTTATACTTTTTCAAAAAATAATAGTTTCATCATAATTTCTTGTTCAATCAAAACTAATAAAAGCTTATAAAGCAACTAGAAAAAAAAAAAAAAAAATATGTTAATAATTCTTAATGCTCCTTATTGTGTCACAAAAACATCCATACTGATATAGATGTCCCACATGTAGCAGATTTAGCCCAAAAAATAATTCCTATGACAAGCTGCATTGCCACTAGAATCTGCTCATTTCCTAAATTGCTTCCCACTTGATTCCCAATAACTCTGAAAAGAAGATGGCTAAGGGACTCTCTAATATACAGTTATTTGAATACTAATACTGAGTAGTTCTTCACAACTTGACTTGTCCTTGTAAAATGCCCGTACTTATTGAATACAGTTGTAAATATAAAGAATAAAGAAATATAAAATATAAATAATAAAATATAAAATATAAATATAAATAAAATAATAAAATAAAATAAAATATAAATAAAAAAGAATAATAAATATAAATATAAAAAACATGTATAATAAATAAAACTACCATTTCTAATAATCATTGACCTGCGGTAAGGGAGATTGGAATATTTTCCAACTTTTTATTTTTGCATTAATTAATTCTAAGTATATATACCTTACAAAGGAGTCAATATTTTTCAATTTTCAATTAACTTCAGTACCTGTCTTTAACATTTTTAAATCATGAAAATGGGAATTTGAAATTAAACGATAGCAGTGACCTTGTACATTCTATCACATTAGCATAAAACTCATAACGCAGGAGTGTAGAAGTATATCTATTGCACTTGGTTCTGCGTTGGAACCTGTTTAAATTAAAAGTTTTGCTCTGTTTTTCCGCGAAGACTAGTTAGGTCTTGGAATATTACTGAAGGAACTTCATAATAAGTCGATTTGAAGAATTTTATTTATGATTACAGTCCCTTCCATTATAAATGTCCGTATGGTTAGGGATCTGGAGACTGGTTGTCTCCTTCAAATCCTTCATCGAATAACAGAAATATAAACTTTTGGAAACACATATCTAGTTTTATTCGTCAATGATCTTTCCAGATCTTACTTGACTATTGGGGTTGTGTTTTTCTATCTAATAGTTTTTATAAGGAAGGAAGAGGTTTGGTAGGGAATATCTATTGGTCTTTTGCTTCCGCTACATTTAGTGGACAATAAAAAGAACCTGGATTCTATTTGGTGGACTCATGAACCAGACTTGGGTTTCATGCCTCAAAAATTTTTCCTCTTGATATAGATTATAGTGTGGCCAATTGTGGAAAAGGGCACGCTTCTTGGAAAAGTCAGCCAAATACAAATTTCAGTATGGGACGTAATGTTCCAGTGTGTCTTCAAAGCATCCAGAAAAACCAGCGTCGTTCACGGCGGTTGGATTAACCGTACAGTTTTGATTTTGTCAACGAAGTACAGGCCCGGATTATCGATCAGTCTAGGTTATCATTGGATTATCCGCTCGGTTAAACCGGAACTATCCCGCTTATTCAAATTAACAAAATAGATATAATTTCAAGATCAATGTTTATGAGCAAAGGTCCCTTAAAATGCATCAAGTGCAGGGAATTATAATTTTTGTAATTGTATAATAAAACATTAAAAATAAAGGGGATTAGAAAACAAAAAAAAGCAAAGGATTTTATGTTTTGTGGCTAATCAAAAAAATTCTACCAACATAAATGGTGATAATATACCACATGGTATGAATATATATATTCATTATCTGAAATATAATGAAGGCGCTGTTACCCGGTCTCTAAGGCTCTCTTAAAAAATCAGGCTTTGCTATAAAAAAACCTATTAAGAGGTATTATGAAGAAACAAGCAGATAACGTGTTATTGAAATTGCAAGTAGATATTAGGTTGATGCAAAAATAATGCAGGATTTTATTTCTGTTTCTTTATTAATTCCAATTGTGTAAACAAAACTAATCCACAATGCTAAGTTATACACATCATTTTAAAGCCTATTTATCTCGCTTACTTTCCTATATAATCTTTTTTTTTTTTTTAACATTTAATTTAGTCCATACAGTGCCTCCAGACAAAATTACGTCTAGGAGCGATTTTCGGTAAATTGACTTGTATGAGTTCAAACTCTGTCAAAGTGCTGCGCAAACGGCTCGAAATATTAATGAAGTTTTGGGGGCCATGTACCATTGATGAATCTACAGTACAGCGATGGTTTCAAAAATTCCGTAGTGGAAAGTTTGACCTTTCAAACAAAGAAGGTGGTGGCCATCCCTCTGCTATTTACAACGACCAGTTAAAGGCAATAGTTGAAGCTGACCCCACCAAAACTACTCGAGAAATAGCGGAAGAACTCGATGTGGATCAGTCAACAACCGTACGCCAACTCAAGGCAATCGGAAAAACAATCGATGATTTTACTGAATACCAACCTAATACATGCAAGGAATGAAAACAGGGATTATTATGAACTTTTATTTTGAAAACCTCTTGCAGACATTGATACACAAAAAAAAAAAAAAAAAAAAAAAAAAAAAAAAAAAAAAAAAAAAAAAAAAAAAAAAAAAAAAAAAAAAAAAAAAAAAAAAAAAAAAAAAAAAAAAAAATCTACAATACACCTCATGTCTTACCTTAATCGTTTGAAGTTTGAATGTGGACTTGGATCAGCCTTAGTTGGAAACAGGTACCCACTTTTTGAGAAAAATCTGCAAATCTTCGTTCCGGTAACGGAAGGTACAGTATAGCGAAGAAGAAAAAACTTAGAAGTTTGTATGACCAATGAAGGATACGAATATAGAAATATTCATTAAGGTTGAAGGGCTCCGATGGACAGGATAGTTTGCAAGAATGGACGGACGCTAGTGAAATTCCAGGGAAGGCGACTTAAAAAGTCCTTTACCGAAAAACAAGAGTAGTAAGGCCATATCTGACCTGGGTCGGGGATACAATATCAAATGCGAGAAACCTTCCGAATACAACATTTCGGATGGCTTTGTACAAGATTGGCCATTTAAGTCTGTTTGAATCCCCTTGTATATTGCTGCGCGATATAAAAATTCTACAGTTTTTTTTTTCTTCTCCGTAACCTTTTTTTATTTATTTATCTTTTTTTTTTCGAACCCTCTTCTAGCTAAATTGATTGTTTGCTCTCTCGTTAAAAAATGTAGTAAAAAATATACTTTCCTCCATTCAAGCAACTTTTATTTCTCAATAGTTAATGATTGTGATTATTTACTCAATTTTCATACTTTTAATTTTCGGCACCACCGCTCAAGACCAGATTATGTGAATCCGGGCAAACTACGAGATTATAAAAACGAATTTCCGTTTTAGTGAAATAGAATTCTTGGCGTTTGTGGGCTTCATGTTTTACGACAGAAGCAACTTTTCATTCTGGCACTTGAAAAGGGATTCTGAATCGCAAACTTCCTCTGCCATCTTCTGCTCCCTGCCACAAAGCTGTTCACATTGGACACCTAACGAAATCACCCCGTCTTTCGATGAGTACTGGTGACACTGTATTCCTATTGGAGAACAGGTTGATACGAGGGATCTGAAAGAGGTCATTTACTGTATAATACAGAATATTTTATGGCCATATAAAAAATCCCTGCTTAAACAAGGTCATAACATGTTACACTAATCTCCTAAATTTGTCTATCGCAATCTACTTATTTATTATATCATTCGATCATTCGGCGCTACAACTCGATGTCGAGTTTGGACTCCTGTATCAGCATCCGTTGATTTGATCCTGTGCCGCCACCATCCAATTCCTCACACTTAACATGGACCTAGCATCACCAGCCACACCATCACTCCATCGAATCCGTGGTCTTCCTCTGCGTCCCGTTCCATATATCGTCTCTGTCATTATATTCTTTGACAGGTCATTCATTTATTATATCAGTAGGAGATATTTATGTTGTCAATGGCTAATAAATCATTTTTATGTCGTTTAGTATGATTTAACTTTCAAGAGTCGTCCTCTTAATTCCACGACTATTCGCTAACTGTTACAAATACATGTTTACGGAAGCGAGAGGAGTCGAGTAGGAGAACTTTCGGGTGAAGATAAGATATTTCGAAGAGAATGCCGAAGATGTTTACTAATTGTCATCGATAAGGCAATCAGTGGCTGATAAAGGATTCTTCAGTACTGCCTCGGTCCGTGGTTCAGTGTGTCGAGTTGTCTCTCTCTTCGGGATGTTGGACCACGGGCAGGAGTCTGGTAAGAGGATTATTTATCATTCGAACATTAGTGTAAATGTCAAACTTGAAGGATTTAGTTTGATGTACATGTTGGCAGAATACCCTCATATTTTGATTTGTGCCGGTATAGAAGTTGGTTGTACTGAACTCCAAACTATTGGAACCAGGTTCGATAACTGCTGAAGCAGACAGTTCTCTATTCTGTTATATCGTCGATACCGTGGGGTATAAAGAATAAAGTATTGTAACGAAATCAGAGAAGAGAATGAACGACATAGACTCTCCTAGATATTTTAGTCTCATTGCTAAGCAAAATGTATCCAATAAAGTCAGTGCAGTGTAACATCGCATGATAAGGACGATTGCTATATGAGCCATGGTTTAGCGAAGTCAAAATATTAGTAACTGTTTCAGGTCTAATGCTAGTTCATTTTGTGCTTTTATTATGGATTTATGGCTTATGGTCTATAATCTTTTGACAGGCTCAGCTTAGTTTGTGTTTCTCAGATCGAAAATTTGATAGTTCCTAATCAGAAATTACATGGAAAATATTCTTTGTTATATTACATTTGTCGCTAGGACCTGCCGTTCTTGAGCTACATCGATTTGAACGAGGAATGTTATGAATAAAACCTCTTTTCTCTTTCAACTTTGTTAATTTCGAATAACATGTTAATTTAGGTAATTTGATATATATTTTTAATTCTACTGTGTAAATCAGTAGATTATAGTTACA
Source organism: Euschistus heros (assembly GCA_003667255.2). NCBI lineage: Eukaryota > Metazoa > Arthropoda > Insecta > Hemiptera > Pentatomidae > Euschistus > Euschistus heros. The sequence goes on from RCWM02000094.1 coordinate 1,882,758, forward strand.
TAGGAGTAACCTTAAATTGGGAAAAATCTGGAGATTAATATGGATTCTGGCGAACTTGTACAACCGGTGGCCAAGAAACAGCATAACCTTGCCAACTCCTGAACCTTAGACTCTTCACGGGTTTTAGTGGTTCAGAATTTTTTATTTTACATCAAATAATTGAAATTTACAACTGTACAATTATATACCTAAAGAAAATGAGCTGATAACTATTACAATAACATGTCAAACCTTGAAAAGAACTACTCATCAGTAGCACTTAAATAAAAATTCTACACTAGAAGATCTCTAGGCCATCTTCTTTTCAGAGCCTAAGAGGGTAATCGGGAATGAAGTCGGAAGCAAGTTGAGAAACTAATGGATTTGAGTGGTTATGGAGCTTACTATGAAAGGATAAGTATCTGGTTTAGGCTAACTCAGCAACATATGGAACATGTAATTAATTGTTAGCTTTGAACCTTTGTCTAGTAAATGTTAAAGTAGTCTGTAACGACGAGGTTCAGAATTCAATTATTTTTTCATCTACCTTTTTTTTAATGCAATATGTTTTGATATTTACAACTGTATACCATTTATATACATCGAGTGAATATGTGAAAAACAATTACAATGACATGCCAATAACTTGTAAAGAAACAAGAACCTTAAAAAGGTCTTACTTTAGAAGGTCTCTAGGCCATCTTCTTTCCAGACTCCTCGGAGGTTTATTGGGAATATTATATAACATTTGACATTAGAAGAGTTCCATGAATGTGAGGTAAGTTGTGAGAGTAGTGAATTCAGGTGGGTATGAAGTTTGCTATGAAAGGATAGGTATCTGGTTTGGTTCAAATCAGCAACTCATGGAACATTAAGATCTTTATGGATAAATTTTTCTGTGATATAATAAGGAGCATTGAGGATATTGCGAATAATTTTAGATTGTAAGGATTGGATACTAGAAGAATTGGAGTCCCAAAGTCTTTTGTAATTTATGGGGATCTTTGAACGCCTGTCTAGTGAATTTTAAAGTAGTCGGAAACGACGAGCAGTTTCTTGTCTTTTAATTCTGGTATGTTTTATTTTGGTAAAAACATTTTAAAAATATAATCGTATTTTTATATTCTGATCTGATAATTATATCAGTTTCATGATCTGTTGACGGAATATTACTAATTCAAAAGTTTAGGATAAACAAACATCTGCTAAACATTTTGTTTGCATAGAACAAGTTATTTGATTAATAAGATTGCTTGGGATTATCCAAAGATAACGACTATATCGTAATTTTATCTGCTACGTTGTAAGTTATCATTATATCAGAATAATATGGTTTCATGAAACCTGTTTCGGTGTTCGAACATTTACGATATCACGCATGATTTCATTTTATGGATACGCCTAGAAGATTCCTTCTGGTTAGAAGCAATATTGACTTGGTGGAACGCCCCCGCAGTTTCTTGGGCTTTAGTTGGTAACTTTGATTAGGATGATTTGACCGTGGGTCGAGCAAACGAAACTAGAGCAGGACTTTTTATTCCCGAAGTTGACCTGATAAAGATTTATCTGACTGTGCCAGGGCTGCCCGAGGAGGTCGCACAACTGGGCCATGTCGAACCTACTTGATCATTGTCAACTCCAACCTCATGGTTTTATCATCTCCTCCTACGACCGAAGGATTAGTGGAAGGCATTGACCCCTGCAGTGATCGTTCGCGGCTTATATATGAATTTGAAGTCAACAGACCTGCAAAGCTCAGCATAACACTCCTACATAATCCCCGTCTGAGAATCATTAAAAGTTAAGCCGTAGTTATAGGCGTATAGCTTAATTATTTTAAATTTACTTTGTCATTGTTATCATAACTTCTTAAAAAAATTTTTTTTTATTTTTTAAAAAGCTAACTTCCATCTCTAGATAAATTAAATCGTTAGTAATCTGCAACAAGATTAGAATAATTGAAGGAATGTATTATTACTGCCTACCAACATACACCATCGCGGCTTCGCCCGCTCTCATACATATAGAACTTGATTATTTTAACTAATGATTAAATTTTATTTGTTTATCGATAAAAATATTGTATTAAAGTATGGAAATTAGCATTATTTCTTCAATATTTTGACGCATGGCAGTAATTTTTAACCTGGTTAAAATTGTATTGATTCGGTGTTTGCAGAGTACGTAAAAGGATAATTAGACATCCGATTTGGCAGAAATAATTTTATCGATTCATCTGGTTGGGTTTTAATTTCTAACGATAAAAGTATATGACAGTTTGGCAAACCTCGTCTCTGTTACTCAAGACTATACATTTTAATTATTATTATATTAATAAAATGTATTATTATACACTTACGAATAACTAAAAATCGTTTAATTTTATTATGGGTAAACCTTCCTTGAACTATGAAGATGATGTGGTTAAAATTTGGTAGAGACTGGTTCACTAGTTTTCGCGGTTAGTGATCACAAACGAAAAGTGGCTTGCCCTTTTATATAATAGTGTAGATATAGATACTTTAATTTTATTTATTGTATTATTTAATTGTTTAATTGTTTTAGTCATTCTAAGCTTTGTCAAAAATGATAATACATAGGACAATGACCCTGATAATAACTTAATAATCCTGAACAATGAGGTGAATTCCCCGGCTATCGTAAAAAAGTTGATAAGTGAACATTTTCCTGCAGAGCTTCGCAAATTTTTCATTGTTTTCCGAAAAACTCTTTTTCGAAGTAATTAGCTTTCCTTACTTCTTCGCTACAACTACCAACTTAATCAGATATTTTTCAAAAAATTGATTTTGAGGTCGAGAATAATATATGTCCATTTTATTTTCCTTTTTTTTCCCATGTATATGGCTTTATACTATTATGGTAAAATTTTTTTCATTATTAAGAAAAATGTATAATTTTGACTCGCTCCAGCTCTGTTTAAAGAGAATATTTTTTGTTAAATAACTTATATATATTTCTTGTCGATCATGCAAGACTTACGCACCTTCACTTAATAATGAAAGAGGTTCCATAATTATAAACTATAATAATACACTTGTATACCATGCACCAACTCGTCCACTCTTCCGTCTAGACCTCTCACCAACCGACTACGATTACCGATTACCAAAGACACCTGGACCACATTTTTAGAAAAAACATATTCATAATGAAAATTATATACAAAATGCGTTTTTAGAACTGATTAATACAGAAGACTCAAACTTCTATTCACGGGGCATAGAAATGTTAGGACACTCGTTGGTAATGTACTAAGAGTAATAGAGATTAATAAAGATGTAGGTTCTTGGGGCATGCATAAATTTTAATTCATAATGCCGACGTTTCGACTCTTATTGCAAGTCTTCATCAGGACCATAAAAAAAAAAAAAAAAAAAACACAAGATAAAATGAGGAAATATAAAAAAAAAAAATTACAGTAGAAAGTTGACAATATATTTGATAAATAAATACATGAAGTATAACAATTATAAAAAATTAATAAAATTATAGATAAAATTGATTTTATATTAATATACAATTAATAATATATTTTATTATAAAATAAAATTATAGAAGTTAATTGCACTAAAGGAAGGGAAATCACGGATCACAAATAATAAAATAATTATAAAAGTACATAGTGGTGAAAAGGAAAAGAATAAGGAAATAGGTGTGAGGAAAATATCTTCTTCAGTTACCCACTTGTCTATTATAGTAATATATTTTTTCTGTTTGTAATAACAAAATATTCAATTTATTTATTTCAATTTTATTTTTAATTCAGTTGTCTTTATATATTGTGTTTATGTAATTGTCTTAATGAATTTTCTTTATTTTCGTACAGTTATTATTTTCTTATCTTTTTCAAAACTCTGTGCATTTTTTATCGCATATTTTTGTTTGTTTTTCTTTTAACCCAGATGAAGGCTTGCAATACAATCCGAAACGTCGGCATTATAAATTAAAATTTATTTTTAACTGATGTGTATCTATGACTGCATACCGTAAAAACCTACGTTATTTTTAACTTCTCAGTTAACAAATATCCCATCAAAACTTATAGAGAAGAGTTCGATTATTAAAAAATGTTTAAGAACTTTTTCTTTTTTTTGTATTTTAAAAATGGAGACCCGTATCATTTTTCTGACAACCCTTTTAGACTGTTTTGTTGATTTAGTTTTGTAAATATCCTGTTTATATAATCAATAGCATTTTATAACAAACCGGATTATATCCAAGCAGTGACATGATACAGGAATAAACAAAACTTTTTTTTGGAATATTATCTAGAGTGGTAATATAAAGAAGACTTGAAATCCTACGTTAATTCCCGGCCAACATCAATGTAATGAAAACATAGGGAAAAATTATACAAAGAAAAAAAATTTATTAGAAATAATTTAAATAAATGATGACATAAAAAATAAAATATATATACTCTGAGGATATATATATATATATATATATATATATATATATATATATATATATATATATATATATATATTACTATGTACTGTCCTGACGAATTCCAAAACATTCATATTCCCCACTTACGGAGGACACAGCAGGTCTTTAGAAGATCCTTACAATTGTGATGAAAACCAGTGGAGGCTGATTAAAAGCATTATAATATTTATCGATATTATTTTCCTTTTTTATTCGGGTCAGGAGATGGCTGAATTCAAGCTATTAAAGCTGTAATAATTTTGTTCCTTTGGCCTCAAAGTCAAAGCAATTGGTACGAGTTGTATTTTCCCAAATACAATGCTGAAAATGAGCCATCAATTTCCCAATTAAAGCAATCGAGAAGCAGAATTCTTGTTGCGGTGCAAGCCCTGTTTGTGACACCAACAAATTATTTTTCTGACAATGGAGTAGGATAATTATTAGTAGAAAACAATGCAAACATATCGAACAAAAGGGAGCTTTAAAATCAACAAAGAACAAACTCCTCATTATGCTATATTTACCAACGCCAATTTTTTAAAATAGTTTGTTTTTCTGTTTATTTATTGATATTTACTACTGTATACAATATATACATCAAGTACATGCAAGAACATATAAATGTAATTACATGTCCATGTTATAAGGAAACTACTCATTGGTAGTATTAGAAAAAAATCAACAACATTAGAAGCTCCATAGGTCATCTTATTTTCAGACACCTTAGAGGGATGTCGGGAATCGAGATGGGGAGCAAGTTAGGAGACTAACGGGTTCGAGTGAGTATGGAGCTTACCATAAAAGGATTGAAATCTGTTTTGAGCTAAATCAGCAACATATGGAGGATTAAGGTCTTTATGGTTAAGTTTATTTGTGACAAAGCAAAAATTTTTTATGGATTTTTGATTGGATGAGGATCGGAAAGGAGATGAATTAAGTATGGTTCAGTGTAGCCCCAAATTTAAAATCAGTCTACTCACTGTCATTCAGAAATGCAGCAACACATGGGACATTCAGAGCGTTATGGTAAAATTTATTTGTCATAACACTAATCATTAAGAATTTTACTAAAGAAATCGGATTGTAAGCAACCTTTGAAATTGAAATAGTCTGATAAATATATTTATTTTTTAATTCTACAGACTAAATACTGAAAAAAAAAGTAAATGTTTAATTGGACCAAGGACTGTAAAAACCAAATTAGATAACACTGATAATGATGATTTATCGATTTAAATTAGCAAGCACTTTATATAAAGCACTCTATACAGAAATAACAAATACAAAATAATACAAAATAATAAACATGAATACACGTTTATTTATAACTAGCATATCACGTCGCGACTTCCTCCGCCCTCCTAAATATAGAACTTAGATTATTTTAACTAATAATTGAATTTCGTTAATCGATAAACATTTTGTATGAAATTTAGCATTATTTTTTCAATGATATTTTTACGCTTGGCAGTAATTTTTAATCTGGTTGAAATTGCATTGATTAGGTGTATGAGGGGTACGTAAAAACATAATTACCAGTAGACATCCGATCTGGCAGAATGAAATTTTATCGATCCATCTGGTTGGTTTTTTTTATTTCTAACCATAAAAGTACAGCTGACATCCCAACTCATCCTACCACTGTCCTCACCACTTACGCTGATGACACATGTGTGTTATTAGTAAACAATAATTCCTTTATTGCCTCTCAAACACTTCAATCCCATATCCTAAACCTTCAAGAATGGTATCAAAAATGGAGAATCAAAATAAATCCAAACAAATCCTACCAAATAACGGTTACACTTCGTCGTAAACCTACGACTTCCTGTCCTACAGTATCCTTTAATGATATTCCACTAATCCCTGTTGAACAGATCCGCTACCTAGGACTCCACTTGGACAAACGTCTAACTTGGAATCCATATACAAGACTAAAACTACAAGAAACTGCCCGTCGTTACAGACTACTTCAACATTTACTACACAAACGTTCAAAGCTCGCAATTAATTACAAAAGACTCATATACATGACTGTGATTAGAACTATTTGGACATACGGAGTTGAGCTTTGGGGCTCCACTAAACCTTCCAATTCATCTCTTATTCAATCCTTACAATCCAAAATCCTCAAAGTTCCTTACTTTGTCACCATTAAACTTATCCATAAAGATCTTAATGTTCCATATGTTGCTGATTTAGCCCACACCAGATACCTATCCTTTCATAGTAAGCTCCATAATCACTCAAATCTGTTAGTTTCTCAACTTTCTTCCCACTCCATTCCTGATAATCCTCCGAGGCGTCTGAAACGAAGATGGCCTAGAGACGTTCTAATGTAGAGTTTGTAATAAAGTGCTACTGATGAGTAGTTCTTTCCAAGTTTTAACATGTTACTATTATCGTTGTCAATACATTTACTAGTTGTATATATTTTGTACAGTTGTAAATTTCAATAAATGTAAAAAAAAAAAAAATATAAAAAACCTTAAAAGTAAATGATAGTTAGGCAGAGCTTGTTCCTAGCTCTTCCTTGTTGGGCCTAATGCTCCAGAATGGCGCTAGCCGCATATCGGTAGATTTTTAAACTGCACTGAGATCCACATGTCGCTCCATATTTCTATAGTTTTTTTAATAACAATTGAATTGGAAATAAGTAAGCTTTATCATAAATTTCTAGTTCTGTATAACACCGTACTTTTGTAACCTCTCTCGAATGGTGCTCACCATTGGTTGATTATCAAACTTCATTGCGTACCACATATCGCTAAACCTTCCTTGAACTATGAAGATAGTGTAGTTAAAATTTTGTACAGATCGGTTCAGTAGTTTGATCACAAACGAAAAATGGCTTGTCCTTTTATATATTATTATTATTATATAGATTAAAATTGTGTGTGTGGAATCCAATACCGACCGACACGCTTTTCTCCCTAAAAAATGAAGGATTAGGTACCGTAAAGATTTATGTTTTTAATACAAATCGATATGGACATAGAACATTTTATTGTTCATGTTTTTCAATGTTGGCCTCAACTTTTTATATCAGGGTCACTCTAGCATTTCGGTTCTTCGTCGTAAACTTTTAGAATACCTAAAATATTAGGCACGAGGCTGCCCCATTGTTTTTTTGTTTTGTTTTTTCATTTTCTCGACTAAAAGTTCGACATTAAGACATACATATGGGCTATATGAGGACTACACATAAGAACTATGTGTGGTGGAACAACATGGCATAGATTGGCTGAAGAAAGAAAATAATGTATAAGACTAGGAGAAGCTCACTATTTAGCCAAGACAAAACAAAAAATTTTAAAATAGTGAAAAGCTTTAAAGAAAGAAAAAAAAATGTACTAACTACTAAATTACAAAAAGAATCCATTAACTGATTTAGTACAAATGTAAATAAAAAAAATGTATATATAAGGTAATGTATAATTATGTATCATTATTGTACTGATAAAGGTTTATTATTATCATTGTTATCATCATTTCATTAAAGTATCGTTTCGCCACTGGAATCGAAACCTTAGTTTTCCTAAGCTCTTTAGAAAAATCTGACATTTACTAAATTATTTCATTATAAACATAGATATTAAAGATTATTTGTTTACGTATTCAACATTATTTATTTGGTCATTGAAACTCCTTGTTAGTCCAGTTGTTTTGACGCAAAAAACTTTTCTTTTTTTTAAATAATTTATAAACATATATTTACGGAATTTTCCTTGTTTGTGACCGTCAGTGGGACGAAACCGGCGATTATTTGGTCATGTTATTGTAATAAGACGTTTTATTTTTCTAAAAATTGGAATATCAATCATATTCTTTGTATTTTTGTTTAGGATTAAATGAAGTCTTTTTCTTGTTATGAATGGTGATAAAAAAAGCAACAATAACTTAATAAAATAACAATATAAAATACGTTTTATTAAGAAATTACAACTGAACACTTCATAATATTTTATTTACTATTATAAAAATATTTTGTATAAATATTTATTAAATATGCGTTATTACGAGAAATATATGCATGAGAACGGTCTTATATGAACGATATGGTAGTTCTGGTTTAGAGCTGCTGGGTTAGGCTGTAGAATAGAATTGAACAGGAAAATAATTTTATTCTGGGACAGAGTGTTAAGAATTATAAACGTTGCGATCCTCCGACATTGCTGAGGTACGATATTAAAGACATTAGGGACGGTACGATTGGAGGTAAAGAAGTGCCCGTGTGTTCGGCCTCGACTGACGTAACAGCGGTCATTCTATGTGTACCAGGAAGCTACCCTGGCCTTCACTGGTCCTTGTGTGTGAGAGTATACTCTGCACATCGTCTTTATCGAAGTAAACTTCCAGATATCTAGAATAATACTCATTTATTTTTGGAAGTGCTGGGTTGTCTGTAAAATAATACAGGTTTTCTTGTTTTCATTAAATTACTGCCCTGTGTAATAAACTAATATTTCTCTAGCTGTCGTGTAGAAGTCAATATTGATGGGTTCAGTGGATGAGGGAGTTATGTCGCATTTTTTTAATATACAATCTAGTTCAGAGAATGAAGGATTTATGAGCAGAAGTGTTAGCGAAATTTGAATACCTCAAAACAATTATAAATGGAAATATGAAGAAGATAAACAGGCTATGTAATATTTTCCTGCTAACGGAAAATGAAAAAAAAATCTAAACATAAATTACTGTATTGTGTTCTCCATAACCACTTCATCCACCGAACCCTTCAATTCTGTATTTTGCAAACGGGAATTTTAGTCCATTTCCCTAAATCCTGTAATTACTCTGTAATATACCATTTGCTCCAAAACGGATATTTTGAAGCCTATTTAAGAAAAAAAAACTTAAAAAATATTTCGTGACGAAGGTATTAAAAATACTTTTAAAGATTTAAAAAAATGCTTTGAAAGTTAATTCGTTCAACGAGTTCAAAATAATATAATAGTCGATAAACTGCAGGGTGAAGATAGTACGAACGTGTACACTGATCAACAATGGTTAATGATTTTCAAAAAAGAGACTTCAGCCTAGAAGAGAATAAGGTTCGTGAAATTACTTCTCTGAAATGTACGAAAATTTGCATTAAAAATAACAGAAAATCGAACGACACTAAAAACCTCAAGGTAATTAAACGAAATGCATAGAACGGACAAAAAAAAAAAATATATATGTGTATATATATATATATATATATATATATATATATATATATATATATGTGTATATATATATATATATATATCAATTATTGAAATTTACAACTATACAAATATGTACGTCAAGGAAATGAGCTGATAACGATTACAATGACGTAAAAACTTGAAAAGAACTACGAATGAGTAGCACATCAATAAAAATTCTACACTAGAAGATCTCTAGGCCATCTTTTTTTCAGACGCCTCGGAGGATTATCGGGAATGGAGTGGGAAGCAAGTTAAGAAACTAATGGATTCGAGTGGTTATGAAGCTTAATATGAGTTTATTGGTGACAAAGTAAGGAGCATTTAGGATTTATCGAAGGATTTTGGATTGTAAGGATTGGATACGAGATGAATTGGTTGGTTTAGTAGAGCCCCAAAGCTGAACTCCGTACGTCCAAATAGGTCTAATCACAGTCATGTAAATAAGTCTTTTGTATTGAATTGGGAGGTTTAATCCCTCGTCTAGTAAATGTTGAAGTAGTCTGTAACGACGAGCAGTTTCTTGTTGCTTTAGTCCTCCCAAAAAAAACAAAAAACAAATTTGCAATAATTGTTGATAAAAATAACCATTTTAAACATGCAAATAATTATATTCTACTGTCATATTTAAAAAAAAAATATCTAGTTTTCAATCATAAACATATTTTAATTTACGTTCGAAACGTTATTCTCGCAGGTAACATACTGTATACATATTTCATTTTAAATTTAGGATGGTTAAAATATTTTATTTAATGATTAAATAAAAATTTTGGACAAAAACGGATAATAAACAGGGTGTTGCACTTTGTACAGAAATCGTACGCGACAGTAGGAAGGTAAAAAAAAATAAAAATTGTTCACAATACTATTCAGAGGAGAATGCACGTTATTAAAAATTTAATGAGAGTTCCTAAATAAGTATATTTTGTTTAATAAAAAAATTGTCTTTCTTCTTTTATAGTTTTATTTTATCAATTCAAGTAATATAAATAGAATTTTCATTAAATATTTTATAATAATTAAATAACAATTCCAATTTGTATAAAATATTGATTTTTGCAATAAAAAATAGAGAAAAAAAAACCCACATTAAATAAATGTTTGTTATAGCGCTGACTGATGCTCAATAGCCTTATTAATAAAGGCTTTACGTTATAGTGTTTGTTATCAGTCCTGATATATTCAACGTTATTTCTTATTGTTAACGCAATAATCTGTTAATTATATATAATTTTTAATTTTAATATATTCCTGATGGCAGTTCCGTATACGTTGCATAACTTGTTGTTTGTACATTTGTACAAGTTTTTAAAAATAAATCTTTTCCGTACATTGCAAAACCACATATAAAAATAAAAAAATAAAAAATCAGCAGTTGGCTACACTGACGATATATATATTAATATTTCTAAAAATGTAAGACAAGAAATCAAACAAGTATCCAAATAAAGAGGCAAAATTTAAGGGCATCAATTTAATATTAGGACCAAAAGCTGACTGAATGTTAAGAAACGAATGGAAGACTTTGATTTCTAGATAAATAAATTTTGATCCCTACATTCATTAGTCAGGTAAATGAACTGTCCTTTATGTTTTCCCTATGAAAAGATTTAAAATGGGACTACTGGAAACAGTTATTCGGTCATTTCAACCGATATCTGATTTGTTTTGAGCGACTTTATGACATCAAACGATACGTAAATATTTAGTTTTAGACTATTTTCTAGGTAATGTATTAGTTTCACTCCTCAGTCTTTGTGGAATTTATGGTTATTATCATACAAAGTTGAAGACAAACGTACAAAGTTTCCAATGAATTACAAAAGACTCAAATACATGACTGTGATTAGACCTTTTTGGACGTACGGAGTTGAGCTTCGGGGCTCTACTAAACCATCCAATTCATCTCGTATTCAATCTTTACAATACAAAATCCTTCGAAAAATACTAAATGCCCTTTACTTTGTCACCAATAAACTTATCGATAAAGATCTTAATGTTCCATATGTTGCTGATTTAGCCCACACCAGATACCTATCCTTTCATAGTAAGCTCCATTTCCACTCAAATCCGTTAGTTTCTCAACTTGCTTCCCATTCTATTCCTGATAATCCTCCGAGGCGTCTGAAACGAAGATGGCCTAGAAACCTTCTAGTGTAGAATTTTTAATAAAGTGCTACTGATGAGTAGTTCTTTTCAAGCTTTGACATGTTATTGTAATCGTTATCAGTTCATTCACTTAATGTATATAATTGTACAGTTGTAAATTTCAATAAATTCATATAAATAAAAAAATTTAAATCTTTTATTTACTGATCCCGTTTTTTCCTGCATATTTAGCTTTGCAGTCATTCAAAAGCGGGATTCATGATGGATCGCTATTAATAAAATTCATTTCCATCTTAATTTGAAAAAGCTGCACTCTTACTTGCTTTAAACATCTATTTCTTTACCTCTTGAAATCTTCCAAGAAAATGTAAGAAATGAATATTTATGTAATATACATTATAATAGTGTACTTAAGTTGTATTATTTTACAAGATTTGTCATTTATTTTGTATCATAATTTAATTTTTCTTCTTCTTATAGCCGTATGTAAAAGTAACTACAGGTTTTTGTTTATCATTTTTATTTTCTGTCATCTTACTTCCCTTCACCTATAGACTAAATAGGCCGTTTTTATAAAAGTGGTTTATAAAATAAAATTCAATATGTATTTAGCTTACATACCAGACTAATACAAGAAGCTGCCCGTCGTTACAGACTACTTCAACATTTACTAGACAAACGTTCAAAACTCCCAATTAATTACAAAAGACTTATTTACATTACTGTAATTAGACCTTTTTGGATGTACGGAGTTCAGCTTTGGGGCTCTACTAAACCATCCAATTCATCTCGTATCCAATCCTCACAATCCAAAATCCTAAATGCTCCTTACTTTGTCACCAATAAACTCATATTAAGCTCCATAACCACTCAGATCCATTAGTTTCTCAACTTGCTTCACACTCCATTCCCGATAATCCTCCGAGGCGCCTGAAAAGAAGATGGCCTAGAGATCTTCTAGTGTAGAATTTTTATTGATGTGCTACTGATTCGTAGTTTTTTTTTTCAAGTTTTTACATGCCATTGTAATCGCTGTCAATACATTTACTTGATGTATATATTTTGTACAGTTGTAAATTTCAATAAATGTTAATAAAAAAAAAGTATTTAGAAACACTTAGGAAATAGTATAAAATTAAATATTTACAAATCATTAGAAATAATATAATTCTTAAAACCAATTCATCAATAACAGTATAATAAGTAGCATTTAACTCCTCTTTATTAAAAGTACAAACTAGTGACATGTTTCGGGAAACAAGGTCCCATCATCAGACTGAAAACAGTATTTAACAATTTATTATGATTACACTATATTTTCAACATCTAAACAATACTATTCTAATTTCTATCTATCACAATGTATATATTATAAATTACCTTTAAAATGATTTCTTGGTGTTAACACACCGTGTCTGTTTCTCTTTTACATAGTCAATAGAATAATTCATCTACCTTATGGGTACAAGGGTCAATCCTAATTTCTACTGTTGTTTTTAGTACTAAGTTGGCCAATCTTATATTATTAATTCATTAATTATACTAGCATATATAGATCCTATTTTATCTGTGTCAGTTTTGTAGTTTAGAATGGAATAGAATAGAAAAATAATTTTATTCTGGGACAAAGTCCCTTAAGAATAACAGATAATTGCAGGTATAACTAAATTAAATCTGGTTAGAGACATAGTGAGCTACAAAAAAAGAAAAACAATAATACATTAATGACACTATGTACATAGATGATATTTAAATAAAAAGAAAAGAAAAGAAGATAACATTTTACAGATTAGAGGAGATAGAATTAAATAAGAAAAAAAAAATAAAAATAAAATGATATAGAAAAATCTTTTATATTTCTTAATGTATAATGTATTGTTTATATTATTTGTTATTTTTTCATTATTTTTAACCCTTTGATCTATTTCTTCTATTTTATTTTCATTATTCATTGTATTACTATAATATTCGGTTATTTTCTTTTGTTCCATTACTTTAGTGTTTTTATTATTATTTGTGTTTGGTTTCAGTATATTATCATTCTTTATTTCATCTCTTAATATTTGTTTATTATTATTTCCATTAGTTTCATTATTTTTTTCATTATTAATATTTATATTCCTATGCCACATTTTATTAATTATTTTAGTGGGCACCATATTGTCTCCCAAATCCTTAATAATCTCTCTTTTTATTTCGTTAGTGTAAATTCCATCTGTTAATATTATAGCTGTTTTTATATAGTTTTCTATGGTATTTAGTTTTTGGTGGAGGGGGTGGTGGCTGTAAAAACCAATTCATATTTTAAGTGTCCATACCTATATTTCAAATAGTCTTATTTTAAAATTGTTTCCTGTAGACACTAAAAAACTTACCAGTCATAGGGAAAACTTTAAGGACTGCCCATTTATAAGACTAATAAATATAGGGATTAACATGTACTTAGCTAACTACTAAACTCCATCTTTTATCTCTTTACATTCAGTCTAATCTTGATCTTAATATCATTTAGAAGCCCTTCCATTTCGTCCCCTAAGGTGGGTATCAACATATTTGGTTTCTTGTTTTACGTTTTTTAAATTTTAATATATGTAATCTATGTAGATAAGTGCTGACGTTTTGTATTTTTTTTATTTGCTGTTTTTTGAATTGATAAGGAATAATATTCGAAACTACTGTTTGAATCTTGATCCTTCTATGATACCAAGCATACCTCAAGTGACCATGAACTTTTTCAAGCAACTCTCAGATTGTTAAATGAACTCGTCGGCTAATATACTTCAGCAAAGTATATGCTTGAAATATTTTGATTTATCTCCTTTCATGAAATACGCTTGAGTATTGCTGAAACATTTTAAATTGTAGAAGTGGGCTAGGTCATTGTGTAAGGTACTGGATTCTTAGCTCTTGGGCATACCCGGGCGAGAGGTGTGGTAGAGAATATAGTCTCTATCAGCTGGCTAATTCAGGCTTTAATGGTTTGGGAACGGGAGGGGGGATGTGACGTC